>ML120373.1:352563-492709 GCA_003788595.2 Choiromyces venosus 120613-1
GATAGGATGAGCCGAGCTTACCGCTTTGGTCCAGGGATAGCGCTTGCTGGCCGGCCAGGTGTGGACGGGAATTGTGTATCTTGATATCTATATTGAGGAAGACTTCGATAATGTTTCCTAAGGATGTGTTATTTGAGTGTTCCACGACACGTACTACATGACTACTATTGCATACCTTGCTTGCGCTGAATAACACAAAACACCTTCTCACCCCTCTCCTTTGCCTCCTCACAGGCCACCTGCTCCTCCCGGGTCAGGGACATTCCCTTATCAAACCAGCCTTCCATTTCGCTATCGGTCCTTGGCCTGAGCCTTGGTTGCTTGCCCTTAGGTTGAAAGAGCTTCATTGAGGCAGACCCCCCATCGACACAGGACTTCACCATAGGATAAAGTGTGGTATCAATTGTTACCAGCTCCTTGCTCCCACGACTTTGCCTTATACCGGTGGGTGTTTGGTGGTAGGGGGGACGCATATGGTTTCCCGGTGTGCCATCATTGGTACGATGCCGTGGGAGTTGAGAAAGATGTAGCATGGTATGGGACGTTTAGAATTGCGGAGTACAAGGCGGTCTGTTAAGAATATGGTCAGTCCTAGTATAGTGATTATCTGCTCAGAGGAGAGGCTCCACAAATAGATCTGAACCAATCGGAATACCAATTCACCCAACCTCAGAAATCTCACAACACGGGCCCAAAGGTATACCAGCCGTGAAGCCCTATATAGAGAGATGTACACTGGTTTGTAACTTTCTCCCTCTGCCGCCCACAAGTGGTTGGTCAGAAATAAGGTTCACAAAGGTTATCCCAAGAGGCTGGTGTATATAGAAATTGGAACGAATTAATGTAATGTTTTGGCAGTGGGAGGACGCATCTAGAGTGGAGACCCGTAGAAGAGAATATATGCTAGAAACCTTAGAGTTACACTGGAGAAGGTGTGAGGATCAAGGTATGAGTACCGGTATCGTGACCATGATATGACGGCATGGGACGTCATGCTGTCGCAATCGTGACGCTATGGGATGCCTTGCTTTCACGACCATGATACAATGGGATGTCATGCTGTCGCGAACGTGACACCATGGGACGTCATGCTGTCGTGATTCCAACAGGCATCGGTAATGTAGACACATGTTACCGACACCTCTTGGTATGGCGATAACTGTTCAGTGATGATGAGAAGTTTGTATAGTTTTCTTGTGTTCTCTACGACGCGTCGGATCTTATACGCTAGGAGTCCCGGGGTGGGTGGGGGGCACTGGATCACTGACTATTACTCGTTATTAAAGCAAAATATTTGGCTGCAAAAAGATGTTTTGAGAGTGTTCAACATTATGTTCATAATAATCTAAACATTCTCAACTACAATTGGACTCAAGACTCTAGCATGTAAAAATTAGATGAAATGAAGGGGTGGCTAGAGTGGGTGGGTTAATAAAATCTAGCCACCAACGGTACTGTTTAGCGATACTAACTCCTCATGAAGTTCTCGCCTTGCCTAACTAGCACTAGCGATATCTGAAATGGTCTACTGGCGTCGAGTCAACAGAGCTGAACACCCGGGAGGCTGAATTCAAGCAGTTCGACCTACTCAGGCATAGATGTTAGTGATGAGACGGACAGGGGCTGTAGCTCGGCTGTTCTTTACGAACTTCAAACCATTGATAGAAATATCTTTAGAATGTACAAATAAAATCGACTTTTGACCATACTAGTCTGATGACACCAGGGACGTCGTGTGGCTCTGCTGCCAAGAGCCATCGGTAACGTAGAGATATGTTACCAACCTCTCTTGGTATCACAACAACAGTACAGCGAAAAGCCGCTTTTTTTTCCTATATTCAAAAGATATTACTATACCTATCATGGTATACAAATATATTTTGTATATAGAAATAAATTGGTTTTTCGCCGTACCTTTGTCACGACAGTGAGGGCATCATGCAGCTGTACTGCTAAGAGGTGTCGATAATACAGAAATATATGTTATCGATGCCTCTTGGTATCACAACAACAGTATGGCGAAAAGCCGTTTTGTTTTCTGTATCCAATAGATATTACTATACCTATCATGGTATACAAATATCTTTTGCATATAGAAATAAAATTGGTTTTTCGCCGTACCGGTGTTGTGACTTCACGAGACATCGGAATCACACGTTGCCTCTTAGTGTCATGACACAAGTGTGTCTTAAAAGCTTATTTTATTTGTGTCTATAAGATATATTTCTATGCCATATGCTGATCACGATAGGTTTAGAAATATATCCTATATACACAATTAAATTAAGCCCAAAAGCCGTACAAGCGTCGTGATGCCAGGAGACATCGTACGGTACGTGACGCCTCTCGTAATATATATTTCTCTCTCACCAATGTCTACGGTGACATAGAAATATATGTTCCCAATGCCTCATGGTGTCAGGACCGTAAGATGTCTCCTGGCATCACGACACGAGTGCGGCTCAAAAGGTTATTTTATCAAAGTTAGTTAAAATATTATTTTAGACTCCCTACTTATTACAATAGACTTAGAAATATATATTATATATATAAACCATCCTGAGCCACTCTCAGGATCTTCACCCACCGCAATTAGTGAGATCACTCACAAAGTTTGTATGTACACCTCATTGTACACGCAAACCACGCTAGG
Source organism: Choiromyces venosus 120613-1 (assembly GCA_003788595.2). Taxonomy (NCBI): domain Eukaryota; kingdom Fungi; phylum Ascomycota; class Pezizomycetes; order Pezizales; family Tuberaceae; genus Choiromyces; species Choiromyces venosus. Next base: position 355,217 of record ML120373.1, read on the forward strand.
TTTATGTGTGATGATATCTTAGTGTGGTTTGCGTGTACCATGAGGTGTACAAACAAACTTGGAAATCCACGTGGCGTTTCTTATAGAGCCCAGGGGTCTTCCTATATAAGAAGACCCCTCCTTCCCTCCTTCCCTCCTTCCCTCCTTCTCTCCCATCTCTCCATCAGAGAAACGCACTCGAGACGTTTCTTGTCTGAGTGATATCAAACCACCCCTCTTTCTCTTCTTCCCTCCTTCCCTCTTTCCCTTCTTCCCTTCTTCCCTTCTTCCTTCCTTCCCTCCTTCGTTCTGTCCCTCCTTCCTTCTGTCTCTTCGTCTCTCCATCTAGTAACTGGAGTCTCTGTCCCCCCCGACATACAAGCTTTTTTTTCTTCATTTTCTTTTTTTATTTTTTTTTTTTTCCAAAAAATATCTGACGTGGAATGGCGCCTCTGAGCTCGCAAAGATGCTCGGTAAGAAAGACAAAGTAAGTACACACTGCCTGATCTTTGACTATCTATAGTGAGCAATATTAACCTTCGTTTTTCTCTTAGACATCTCAGTGTCTCTGGCCTTGTCGCCGCTTCTGCCCCTCCAGCGGCACTACCCCGGGCCAGCCAAGTCAGGATGGGCAAGCAAGTACACTCCATCTGCCCATTGACTGTCTATATTGAGCAATACTAACCTTTCTTTTTTACTTAGACGTCCCACTGTCTCTTCTCATCCTGCTACCTCGGACAGTGGCACACCTAACCCCCCCCCCCCAGTCAGAGCTGTTAGGTTGGGGAAGTAAGTACAATCCATCAGATCATTGACTGTCTATAGTGAGCAATACTAACCTTTCTTTTTTACTTAGACATCCCACTGTCTCTGCTCATCCTGCTGCCTTGGACCTTCGCACGCCTACCCCTCCGCTGCTCAACAATGTCAGGTTTGGGAAGTAAGTACACTCCATCTAAGTATTCTCTAGTGATAATTATTAACCTTTCTTTTGCTCTTAGGCACCCCGCTGTTGAGGCACTTGATGGTCAACAGCGAAGTAAGAAACGGAGAGCCCTGCGTCATGCGGTTATGAGTGGAGGGGAGGTGGAGAGAGTGTAAGAAAATATTCCCTTACCAATCATCTTCATACGTCCCCTGAGATCAAGCTAACGATCACCCTTTTCTTTTACCAGACGTATGTCGCAGAATACGACGAATAAGCAGCCATCCGAGTCGGCCATCGAGGATTCTGTATAAGTGAAAGCTAACCTATATACATATATCAGAATCCTTTAAACTAACACTAATAGGGGCCGCTATGGCGACATAGCATACGCCAAAAGCTGGTGCGGTCCTCGAACCCCCGCACTAGCACGGTGGGGTATACTACGTGGCGCAAGGAAGTCCAGGCCCACCTCAAGGCGCCCTCCTTGGACAACTGCCCCATGACTGACTCCGAATTGGGGTTGGTGGTAATTTTTGCTTGCGACCTTCCCCCTGTTGTGGCCCGGATCGAGCTTGTTAGAGACAAGCACCAGGCTGACGATGTCGAGGAAGTTGACTGCCATCCAAGGTGATTGGTCTTGGACACAGCCAAGAATCTTCGCTGCTCGAATGGGCATTGACTGGCAGAGGCAAGGAAGGTTTGTGAGGTCGAGGGACCTCCGAGTAAGTGTTCCCCCCAATCCATGATGGGCTATCCCGTACTAACACATTTTATCAGTGGCTCAATCCGATCGGGCCACTCCTTATTGCCCGCGGGAAATAAGGATCCACATCATTCGCCAGACGGGTGCCCCTGAAGTTGGGCATCCATTCCTCGGCGACCCCTGGTGTGCCACTGACTTGGACCAGGGAATTGCCTGGGGGGTCATGGCATCACCGAGCATGAACAATCTGCTCGGGCTGATCAATGGCCAGCGTGTGGAGGGGCCCATCGGGTGCCCCCGATATCTCATCGGGGTGTCTGGTGAGGGCGACACGTTACTTCGTCGGGCTCCCTCCAATCCTCTCCCACTTTGGGAACTCATCTTTCTGCGTGAAGATGAGGACATCTGGGCGTGGCTGCTTGCCAATGAAGGCAACCGTCTACTGGACCTCATGGGTCTGGAGCCGCACCTGGATGAGGGAGAGGACAACGACCAGACCCCCGAGCATGCCAATGGCAGATATCCCTTCTTCGACCACAAGGTCTGGGATAGCTGTAGGCAGGCCGGAGATATCAGGGGGGCCATGCAAGAGGAGGACGAGGAGGAGGCGGATGGCAGGGAAGAGGAGGAGGAGGGCGACTTTCAGGCAGGGGAGGATGAGGAGGACGAGGAGGAGGACGAGGAGGACGAGGAGGAGGAGGATGAGCAGGACGAGGAGGAGGAGGATGAGGAGGACGAGGATGAGGAGGATTCTGGCGATGGTGCCATTGTGATTGAGGACATAAGTTTCTAACCCTAAACCCATTTCAGCAAACATCAGGATACATACTCAGCTAATCATGAACATAGGATGAGCAATCAGATGAGGAACTGGACGGGGAACCGGGCCCGTTGAGATGTCCTTCTTCCAGGCGCCGCGCCGCACCTTCCTCTGGTGACCCCGAGCCTTCCGCCGGGCTGTCCAAGGAAGACAAGCTCCAAGCCATGCTTATACTTGTCCGGGACCAGCCCTGTATGACAGAGTTCATCACGACTCCCAGCCGCACAGCCCACTTTGGTGGGCAAGATCGGGACATGGATAGCTCCCCCCCCCCAGTTCTTCTGGCTCCGGTGACCCCCTCTGCGCCCCTGGCTTCTGTTGTGGCTGCCTCCAGCCCACCGAGTCCCGCCACTGTTCTTCTGCCTCCGGCGACCCCCTCTGCGCCCGTGGCTTCTGTTGTGGCTGCCTCCAGCTCCGCGAGTCCCGCGACTGTTCCTCCGGCTCCCGTGTCCCCCCATGCACCCCGGCATGGAACCAGAAACCGGAAGGCACAAAAATGATTCTTGGTTTTCTTTCGTCGCTTTTCCCCTTTCTCTTTTGTATCTTTTCCCCTTTTTTTCTTTTCTTTTTGCTATATATTAGCTTGGCTTTGTTAGTTAGTCTTTCTTAGCTAGTAGTTGTTAGCTAGTAATAAAAAAACTATTTGACTCCCTTACTTGGGCATCTCCTTGCTAGCCCTTCCGATCTTGAGTGCCCGGTATGTGATAATAGTGATAGCACCAAGCCCCCTTACATTGGCGCTTGGAGTTTTCTTGATTGGGCGCGTCGCGCATTGTCTGTCGTTAACAGGCCTAGCGTTCACCGATCATCTGAGCCGAATGTTTACTAGGGTATCGACATTAGTGATGAGATGGACCGGGGTTTGAAGTTGGTACAGAATGGCCAGACTACAACCCCTTTCCGTCTCTTCAATAATGTTCATGTCCGAGTAGGTCGGATTGTGTGAATTCAGCCTCTCAGGTGTTCAGCAGTGTTGACTGGATACCAGTAGACCATTTTAGATATCGCTAGTGCTAGTTAGGCAAGGCGACAACTTCGTGAGGAGTTAGTATTGCTGAACGATACCTTTTTTGGCTAGAATTTGTTACACCTTCTCCATTAGCAACCCCTTCATTTCGTCTAATTTTTTCATGCCACAGTCTTGAGTCCAATCGTAGTTGAGAATGCTTAGATTATTACAAACATAATGTTGAACACTCTCAAAACACCTTTTTGCAGCCAAATCTTTTGCTTTAATCACGAGTGATAGTCAGTGATCCTGCACCCACCCCCTAGCATATAAGACGCGACGCGTCCTAGAGAACACAATAAAAATATACAAGCTTCTCATTTTCACCAAACTGTGCTTGAGATACCTACGATTTTCGTACATCCTGAAACCTAACACCTCACATTCACTAAACTGTTATACCATGAATAAGCAACAGGCCAATACATGCAGTCAGCCAGTGCCCAGAGTCGGCAATCTATACAGAGGTAGACGCAACGTGCAACCCGGTACTATGGGATTAGGAAAAGGGGGATCCAGAATGCGTCAAAACGAATCTCAAGACACGACCTCAACGCGGGATTTTTCGCCACCATTGATTGCAAGCCTACTAGGAAGAGCACTAAAGCATTCACAGAAGGGCACAATGCTGACCACAGTGCATGGAGAACCCAAAACCGAACCCAATGATCAACCAAATACCCAAACAGTGCATCTATCAGACCATAGTAGTGATGAGTACCAAATTTCACACAGACCAGACGAAACAGAATCAGACAGCGAATCTGATGCAGAAGGCATCGATATAGCAGAGGGCCCCGAATCAAGATGTGATCATGGCTGACAAGTAGCTACCAGAAAGGGAGACAATCGGTCGAGAACTAGACGCATTTTGACCACATCAGGGTCTCAGGAGATAGGTCCTACTCGACATACAACCACGGATCTTGGACGCATAATTCGGTGGAGAGCCTACAGTCCTCCAATGTTCCCATCATCCAGTGATGCACGGTTATTGTCCCCACTGATTAGCCTGCATGGTTCTGCATCTGCTACCCTGATCTCCTGTCCAGTTCCTCACTCTCGGCGAAATATAGTGACTGGTGCGGCAAGGGCCATATTAGATGATGCGAAGACTCTGATTCTACGGTACACCCTGTTTGAGCAGCCACTCCCGAATGTTGTTGCTCAGATGGCCTTGGTGCATAAAGTTTGGGATGCTGCGCTTGCTAATATTGCGGATGCTGAAAACATTGAACCCTCAAAGCAGTGCATAAGTTTGGTAAGTGGACTCAGGCATATATGATGCAACGCAGAATACAATACTAACCTAGAAAGATACGCCAAAAACACTCTGGGGTACGATCCCTGTTTGTACATAAGGTGAAGAAAGAGATCATGGAGTTATACAGTCTGCCGGACGATCCCACAGCTATGGTGCGCAGAGTCAATTATCTGTTGGAACCGGACAGGTTTATGTGAGACCCGAGAGTGTACAATGTTTGTTCCATGAGATGCCTACCATATAGTGACTACTACTGACCATAATTGGACGTAACCTAGGACTTGACATTATGATTCCTAGCACCCCAGATTCCTGAGGCGATTTTCCATCAGTACTTTGCAGGGAAGAAGATGCAAGGTATTGTGGATCCTGGGTTTCTTGCATGCATCAATGGCACTATGATCTGCTTGACGTGCACCACAATCTGCCATACACTGCGTGCATGGCAAAGGGGGATATATCAGGAGCCCAAGGACTTCAAGCCTGAGGCAGTCCAGCATGAGTCACCAAATCATCCAACTGTTCATTCGCAACCAAGGCGGCTAACCTGTTACCAAACACAAGACCTTTTTGACCAGCAAAAAGAAACTTGGGGTAAGTGCCCACAGAGGATCCAGGATATGATTGTCCAAAATATTTGAGAAACAATCAATAAGAGGGTTGGGCAAGTTCACGGGGTGCAGCGGGTTCACTGTGAAAGATATGACAACGATTGGGAAGCCGTGAGCACTGAGCTCGAGAGCAGGATATCCAACGACACTTCTACACAGCCTGTACTGCGACACACTGATCACTGGAACTTGGACCTAGTGGCAATTCAGGAACGTGGAAATACGTCACCGGAAACTGAGAGCTGGTTTGTCTTGAGCCAGACGTCGGTAGCCTGGGAGCTTCAGTTACAAGATTCAGATGCTCTGAGACCAGATGACTCACATAATCGGACTGTAGGACTGACAGCGGACAGAGTGACAATCGCTTCTCTATCTCGCGGGGTCTCGTTGAGCCTTGAGGATTCTCAGGAAGGGCAAGAAGCACCAGCGGGGATGTCATCGTAAGCCAGATGATGACGAGTGGGGGGGTAGGACCGTCACCGAGGGTGATTAAGGGGAATTAAGAACATGTAAAGATTATGAGTAATCGATTTAACTTAGCTTACTATGACGACAATACAATAGAAACCAAAGGACTTAGTGGATGGGAATAATCAGGACGATATTCACTGTAGAATCTATGAAAGGCAGCCATCCGGGGGGTGTCAGTGCAATTACAATGTAGTATATCGGATATCAGGAGGAAGTTAGGAAGATTGGACAATACCGGGTGCAACGTGCAGACAGCATCAGGGGTAATTGACCACACTTCGGAAGGCATCCTGAGGAGGTCCAGACATGAAGTAGTAGCATCAAGATGAGGCGTCGTGGTCGAGGTGAAATCTGGACGCATCGTGTATGCAGGCGGGGATCCAGACAAGAGGAGCATCACGTAGAAAGAATCTGGATGGAAAAGCCTGATGATAGGCGGCGCCAGGGCGCGTATCGTGAGTATCGTGGAATCCCAATGCACACAGGCGAGGATGCGACGTCAGTGTAGAAGACGCCAGCATTAGGCATCACCACAATGTAAGAGCTTAGGATCAAGTAGCGTCCGGACACAACAGGCTAGGATAAGATGGTGTTAGGATGCAACACCCGAGAATCAGATGTTGTTATGATGCAACATCCGAGGACCAGACATTGTTAGGACGCAAGAGTGCAGAATCCGACATTGTCAGGATGCACCTAGCGTAGGGGTCCGTGTGCGGATACCATCAGGATGCACTAGGCATACGACTCGATGTCAGGACATGACGTCGGTTCGACAGCACGTCCTGGTTAACGGTTATCGTCATGGGCAACCTGTGCGTCAGACGCACGGGATGCACGGGCGCAAGATAATATTTTTGCTGATGTGCTTAGCTTTGATCTCCTCAAACCCCACTTTTTTCTGAGGGTGTGAACACTCTGCCAGTAGGTAGTCTTTGATCTCTCTGTCATATCAACCTAATTTCAGTATACCACCCTAATAGGTACCATCACAATCGTTCTGCCTTAAAATATAAAGGGATCAGCTTTAATGAATGAGCACAGCTGTTGCATTGCATATTTATGCATTGTAAAGCCCATCTGATATGAAAGACTTTTGCCCCTGGATCGAACCAATAGCTTGTTGGGCGAAATCCTCGCATACAGATTCTTGAGCAGACCCTCTTGGGGTACTACTTCTTTCAAAGCAACAGGCTTGGCTCTATGGCTACCCTTGGGTGCCCTAGGCTTGCGATATTCGGTCAATAACCATATCTTCCCAAATTGTCCCCTTACTTATCAGCCATAATATGTAACTGCTAACGTACAGGATAATAGCTCGCTCAAAACCTAAACAGATTCCTTCGAGTCACTCCTCATGAGTCGCCAAAGGTGCCCTCACATATATCTTATAGATAGCATCCGGTCGGACTGACGGTGACGATGTATACAGTGTTATCCTGAAGGTGTTATTTATTATTGCTAAAGTGTTGGGACACAACTCGGCCGTAATACCGTGGTGATGCCAGGTGCCTATATGGGGGCTGCAGGGGTATGGTAGAAATAATCCTGAGTAAAGGCCAGGTAATTTTGGCCTCTTTTCTCCATATGCCTATCAGTCCACAACCCATGTGGACAAGATAGCAAAGCACCACTGGATCTTCCCATCCATACAGTCAATTGAGACACTATCAACAGCTACATCTTGCAAGAGTAACAGTATGAGTTCAAATATACCTTATAATGTTCCGGCATTGATTGGTCTCTGCAGGTTGTCTCCTGAAGAGGACTGTGGGCACTTGAGTATGATAGTCAATAGTGCAAGAAGGAGAACTGCCATTGATCCAGGTCTGTTATGTCTAGTCGATAGGAGATTTCCAGTCATAATATAGACAGGTCATACTTCCCTGTTACTTGAGAAGTTGGTAAGATGCACATGATCGGATATTCTAATTATTGGAACAAGAGTTGCACCATGTCGAAGTGTGTTATATAAACAGTTAGCCTGCACCATGATGGAGGAGGTTGCAAAGCAGAGTATACAGTACTTGGATGTCCTACCCCCTGTCCCCCATATGCATTTCAGCATATATCCTATGTCCCTTCTGGTCATATTCATGCTGTGGTGCATCGACCAAGCTATCCCTGTATGCTATCTGGCAAAGAAGGTATCTGACACAGTCAAGCACATTCTGATAGATGAAATGCTGCATTCTCTTACCATCATCAACTTCATCTTTGAACCATTGTAGATAAGGACTGTAGATGTCCAATGATTGGAGATGATTCTCCAGCATGTGTATTGAACTATAGCTGACTGATGCAGAACTACCCAGACTGCTGGATGGGAATTCATTGATTTGAGACTTCGAGACCTTGCTCTGAATGAACGAAGATGCAAGTTTGAAATTATAAGCATTGGCAAATGGAGCACATGGATCCTGGTACAGAGTACGATATTCATCCTCAAACCCACTCACATCTTCAATCAGCTCCCTGTTACCTGGGTAATATACCTGCCTGCCAGCCATCACTGAGGTGTTGTAGTTGAGTACTCCACCATCAGACTTCTGCATAATATCATGATTCTATACATCAGAATTGCATCCTGTGGGGTCCAGATTAGATTCATTGTCTGAAACTGCACATTTGTTCTTGTAAGTTACATCCAGGTCAAGGAATAGGTCTATTTCTGTATTATTAATAGGACTCATGGAAGGTACATGTTATATGGAGAAAGAAAGTGCAATATTCAGATTTGCATGCATAGTTCATAGGTGTTTCTCATATGTGCCTGCCTGTATGTATCTTTTGCAACAAAATGAATATTTGACAGCCATGGTGAAAGTCTACCTAGTCAATGTCGGGGTCCTCTATATGTTATATGGTGCAGGAATACTGTATAGTATTGATCTTGATATATGTCAGTAGAATACTGTATCAAGACGTTTGCATACGGTGAACTGTAACTATTATCCAACCAAGCTTAGCACTTGTAGCTTGACACCTTGTATCACCCCATCTTATCAGATCACCTCATCCTCTCTATTATAATACAAGCTACTTCCCCTTCATAGTCCATCACTCAATATCACTTTGTATCATGACACATGTACAAATTAGAAGCTTATTTTACCAATATTAGTTATACATCATGGTAGCTACATTATCAATTGTTGTGATATTATCTTTTTTATTCTGATCAGCCTCAAATCTACATATCCACATATCTGTACAGCTACATGCCCTCTGAGGTAATCCAATACCACAGAGGGTAGATACATCCCATCATACAAATAAGATAAGTTAATTTCTCAGAAAGTATTCAGAATTGGAACCTGCATTCCGCAGATCAGGGAGAGTAGTGCCATTCACAAAATCATGCTTCCCCTTGTGTGCAGGCCCCTACCAGCCCCTGCTTTTGTCTGACTCCTAAAAACATACTGCTGTAGGGACCCATGTATAGTTGAAACCAAGCAGAGTCAGGAACCAGTCCAGAGCCTTGTAAATTGGATTAGCTTGTGACTCTGGATACCTGTGATCGAATGTGCAGGAAAGTGAAAGCAATGTTCCAAATCGAATATACAAAACCAAGCCCCTTCAAACTGTACCAATAGCACACTCATCATCCAGTCAAGGTCTACTTGGTCCAAGTGCAGCTCCATTACTACATTCATGAGGCATGCATATATGGAAAAGTACTTATTGTTATAATTGGTGTAGAGATTCTGGAAGTGATGGGATAGTAGCTCAATAGCAGACCGTATTGTATCATACTGTAGCCTGTCAATAGCTGCGAGAAGTAATAGCTTAAGCTGTGTGATATTCTGGAATGAGGCAAGGAGCTCTTGTAGGTCTTGTGGTACATTTGAACTGACATCAGTAGTATCCTTAGTCAAAACAGGTCCTAGGTCCTCATGTTCTTGTTGTGACCAAATACCCCAATGGAACACCCCACAGTGCAAGTTCAGATAGGCATAGTATCATGGATTTTGTAGGAGCTAATCCTTAATATGATTGTGCCTTATGCTGCCAGGAAACCTTGGAGGCTGAATCTCACAGTACTTGGTAATGTTGCCTGGAGACTACTTTACAATCCTTGCCTCAACCTCCTCACTATAGATAGTGGAGGCTGAATTAGTAAATACAATAAGAATGCAGTGATAGTTGTGATCGAGGACCACATACAGCTTACCTGTGCTAATAGTAACTTACTGATATCAGGCACTGCATGTATCACATTGGTCCAGATATAGTACTTACAGGCTTACCAGGTATGGAAAGAGATTGTGTGTCTCGATATCTATATTGAGGAAGATTTCGATAATGTTTCATAAGAATGTGTTATTTGAGTGTTCCACAATATATATTACATGACTACTATTGCATACCTTGCTTGCACTGAATAACATGGAATACCTTCCCACCCCTCTCCTTTGCCTCCTCTGAGGCCACCTGGTCCTCCCAGGTCTGGGATGTTCTCTTATCAAACTAGCATTCTATTTCACTATTTGTCCATGGCCTGAGCCTTCAGTGCTTGTCCTTGGGCTAACAGAGCTTCATTGAGGTAGACCCCCTATCAACACAGGACTTCACCATAGCATAAAGTGAGGTATAAATTGTTACCTGCTCCTTGCTAGAAGTCCTTCAACTTATATCAGTGGGTGTTTGGTGGTTGGGAGAGTGCATAAGTTTTCCCAGTATGTCATTATTGGTACAATGCTGGGGGGGGTTGAGGAAGATGTAGCATGGTATTGTGCACTTAGAATCATGGAGCACAAGGTAGTCTGTTGAGAATACAGTCAGTTTTAGTATTTTGAGTATCTGTACAGAGGAGAGGCTCCACAAACAGATCTAAACAAATTGGAATGCCAATCTTCATAACTTGAGAAATCTCACAACACAGTCCCAAAGGTATAACAGTTGTGAAGACCTATATAGAGTGATATACACTGGTTTGTAAGTTTCTCCCTCTGCTACCCCTTGGTTGTTGGTGAGAAATAAGATTCACAGAGGTTATCCTAAGAGGCTGGTGCATATAGCAATTGGAATGACTTAATGGAATGGTTTGGTAGTGAGAGAACATAGCTGGAGTGGAGACCCATAGAAGAGAATATGGAGGTACACAGGAGAAGGTGTGAGGATTGGGGTACAAGTACTAGTGTTATAAATGTGATGCCATGGGACATTATGCTGTCATGACCATGATGCGATAGGATGTCATGCTGTTGCAACGATGATGCCATGATACATTATGCAGTAACAACACCACAATGCATGGGTAATGTAGAAATATCTTACCAATATCTTTTGGTATCATGATAAGAGTTCAGCGAAGATGAGAAGTTTGTATAGTTTTCTCTTGTTGTCTAGGATGCCTCAAGTCTAATACATAGTACTCTGGAGGTGATGTAGGATGACTGACTATCACTCATTATTAAAGCAAAAGATTTTCTCACAAAATGGTGTTTTTAGAGTGTTAAACATTATGTTTCTAATAATCTAAGCATTCTCAACTATGATTCAACTCAAGACTCAGACAGGAAAATTTTAGACATAATGAGGATGTTGCTAGAGTGGGTGACTTAATAAAATCTAGCCATGAACAGTATTATTTACCAATACTATTGGCACTACAGTATTCTCATTTTGCCTAACTACCACTAGAAGTATGTGAAATCGTCTCATGGTATCAAGCCAACACAGCTGAACACTTGAGAGGCTGAATTCAAGGAATCCAAGCTACTTGCATATGAATGTTTGTGATGAGATGGACAGGAGTTGTAGCCTGGCCATTCCTGACCAACTTCAAACCCAGGTCTATCTTATCACTAACATCAATACCCTAGTAGATAACTGATATACCATGAGCTGCCTCTAGGGTAGTTAATGAGAGACAATATAAGATGTGCTAAATGCAGAATACACCAGATACCAAAGTAAGAGGGTATGCTTCAGCAAAAATATTATCTATCACCTGGTGCATCCTATGCATCTGATGCACAGGGTACCCATAATGATAACTGTGAACCAGTATGTACTGTCAAACCAACGTTGAGTCTTGACAATGAGTCGTGCACCCAGTGCATCCTGATAGTATCCAGACGTGGACCCCTATGCCATGTGCACCCTGACAATGTCTGATTCTGCACTCTTGCATCCTAACAATGTCTGATCCTTGAGGGTTGCATCCTAACAACCTCTGATTCTCGGGTGTTGCATCCTAACACCATCTGATCCTAGCCTGTTATGTCTGGATACTACTTGATCCTCAGCTCTTACATTGTGGCAACACCCAATTCTGGTATCTTCCACCCTGATGTCGCATCCTCACCTGTGTGCATTAGGATTCTACAACACTCACAATGCATACCCTGGCACCACCTATCATCAGACCTTTCTGTCCAGATTCTTTCCTCATGACGCTCCTCTCATCTGGATCCCTGCCTGCATACAAAATGTGTCTAGATTTCACCCCGACTGCGACGTCTCATCTCAATGCTACGACTTCATGTCTTTGACCTCCTTAGGATGCCTTCCGAAGTGTGGTACATTACCTATGACACCATCTGCACATTGTTTCTGGTATTATCCAATCTTCCCAATTCCCTCCTGATGTCCAATATACTACATTGTGATCACCCTGAGACACTCTGGATGGCTGCTTTTCATAGATTCTATAGTGAATCTTGCCCTGATTATTCCTTTGCACTATGTCCTTTGGTTTCTATTGTAGTGTCATAATAGTAAGCTAAATTAAATCTATTATTCATAATCTTTATATGTTCTTAATTCCCCTTAATCACCATCAGTGATGGTCCTACCCCCCTGCTTGTCATCGTCTAGCTTACGATGACATCCTCACTGGTACTGCTGGTACTTCCTGAGAATCACCAAGGCTCAACGAGACCCCCTGGGATAGAGAGGGGATTGGTGCTGGTATGGCTTGCACTTCCTGAGAATCCTTAAGGCTCAACAAGACCCCCCGAGACAGAGAAGGGATTCCTACTGGTGCTTTTTGTGCTTGCTGAGAATCATCTGGACTCAGAGAACCTAAACCTTGTAACTGAAGCTCCCAGGCTACTGACGTCTGGCTCAAGTAAAACCAGCTGTCAGTTTTGGGTGATGGATTCTAATGTTCCTGATGTCCCACTGGGTCTAAGTTCTGGTGATTAGTGTGTCATGGTTCAGGCTGTATAGAAGTGTGGTTAGATATCTAACTCATGAGATTGGGGCTTATGGCTTCTCAATCATCATTGTATCCTTCACAGTGGTCCCACTGCACCCCATGAACTTGCAGAACCCACTTATCGATTGTTTCTCAAATATTTTCGAAAATGATATGCTGCATCCTCCGTGGCCACTTACTCCAAGTTTCTTTTTGCCAGTCCAAAAGGTCTTTTATGATTGGTAACAGGTTAGCCACCATGGTCATGAATGAACAGTTGGATGATTTGGAGACTCACCCCCAGCTGCCTCAGGCTTGATGTCCCTGCACTCCTGATATATCCCTGTTTGCCATGCATACAGTGTATGGCAGATTATGGTGCACATCAAGCAGATCATAGTGCCATTGATCCATGCAAGAAACCCGGGATTTACAATACCTTGCATCTTCTCCCCTGCAAAGTACTTATGGAAAATCACCTCAGAAATGTGGCGTACAAGGAATTGTAATGTCAGGCCCTGAGTTTTGTCCAATTACAGTCAGTAGTGGTCACTATATGGAAGGTATCTGGTGGAGACAAATATTGTACCCTCTTGGGTCACACATAAACCTGTCCTATTCCAGCAGATAGTTGACTCTGCATGCCATAGCTGTTGGATTGTCCGGCAGACTGTATAACTTCACAATCTCTTCTTTACCTCATGTACAAACTATGGTCATACTCCAGAGTGTTTTTGGCATATCTTTCTAGGTTAGTATTGCATTCTGCATTGCGTCATATCTGCTTAAGTCCACTTACAAAACTTATGCACTGCTCTGAAGGTTGGATGTTTTTGGCATCTGCAATATTAGAAAGCATGGCATCCCAAACTTTTTGCACCTTGGCTATCAGAGCAACAACATTCAGGAGTGACTGCTCAAACAGGTTGTACTATAGAATCAGAGTCTTTGCATCATCTAATTTGGCCTTTTCCACAACTGTCACTAGATTTCACCAAGAGTGAGGAGTTGGACTGGAGATCAGGGTACCAGATGCAGGACAATGCAAGGTACTCAGTGGTGATGATAACTGTGCATCACTCAATGATGGAAACATTGGAGCGCTGTAGGGTCTCCACCGAATTATGCGTCCAAGATCCATAGTCATATGCTGAACAGGACCTATCTCCTGAGACTTGGATGTGGTTGAAATGCATATTGTTCTCACCTGATTGTCTCCCTTTCGGTTACCTACTTGTGAGCCATGATCATATCTTGATCCGGGGTGATCTGCAATATCGATACCTTCTCCATCAGGTTCAGTGTCTGATTCTGTTTCATCTGATCCATGTGAGATTTGGTACTCATCACTATTGTCTGATAGATGTACTGTTTAGGTATTTGGTTGATCATTGGGTTCGGTTGCAGGTTCTGCATGCACTGTGGTCAGCATTGTGCCCTTCTATTGGCATTTCAGTGCTCTTCCTAGTAGGCTTGAAATCAGGGGTGGAGAAGAATCCCAAGTTCAGGACATATCTTGAGATTCGTTTTAACAGGTTCTGGATCTCCCTTTTCTGGATCTCATGGTACAGCATTGTACATCATGTCTACCTCTGTATTTATTGCCGACTCGGGGTACTGGCTGACTGCATGTATTGGCCTGTTGTTTATTCATGGTGTAATAGGTGTTAAGGTATATAGTCAATAATGAGGGAAAATAGCTTGTGATTACAATATTTCGCATTATTTAGACATTCTGTTATGGGGTGTCTGCCATCTAGTACTTAATAGAGGAGATGTGACTCAGTTGTTATTACATAGGGTTTATGTCTGTGTTTGCTAAGTATATAACTAGTGACATAGACTAAAGGCTATAGCCCTCAAGGTAGGTTTTGTTGGTTAGTTTGCACACTTGTATTAGTAGCAAGTCCTCTTTCCCTTGAAAGGCTACTGAGGCTCCTTCTCTTTTGTTTTCCTTTCTTTTCTTCTTTTTTCTTTAGTTTGTATCTTTTGTATTCTAGCTATTCAAAGATATCTGCTTTCCAACCTATCACCTCAGTTCCAGTCCTCATCCAGATACGCATCATCCACCTCGTCCTCACCCTCATCCACCATGTCAGTCCTCGATCTCTGTTCTCATTCTCAGCCCTTGTCCTCAAACCTCATTCTCGTCTATTACCTCCATCTGTCTGTCCTACTCAATATCCTTTGGCTACTCATTGGCCCTGCCCTCCCCGTTATACTATACAAACTCATCAATAGCTAACTGGTCTCATCATGTCTACCAGCAACATACCTACTGTACTGTCCCCTGACCTTGCAATAAATGCCCTTAAAGTCCTTGATACGCTCTGCACTACCTGGCACAACATTCAACTTCCTGCAACAATCAATGGGTAACATAAGACCAAGGTAGTGGGTTTCCTCCGCATCATGCATGACTTTGTGATATCTCTTCAGGCAGATCTATACCACTTTACAGAAAGCTTAGAGACTAGACAGTCTCAGATTGAGGAGTTACAGCATGAAAACCAAGGCCTCCAGGAAAATGCTATCTACCTCCATATATACTTACATCATACCAATACTATTATTGACCTGCTGCAAAGGAACTCAGTTGGGCCTAGGCCTGGTGACCTAACTCCCTCAGCACCAAGACAACAAAATATCCCAGATCCCGAAAAGTTCAATGGTGACCGAAAGGAATTGAAAGCTTTACTCTCACAAGTTTAACTTAAGCTCCAAGGAAACAACTCAAGGTTCCCAACTTTAAGTCTCTGCCTTACCTACATCACATCCCTAGTAAAGGGACTAACTGGCACATATGCTCATATTGAAGATAGCATTGCTGATGTGTTCTCCCGTATCTCTGATGTCGATGCCCTCTTGCAGATCCTCTCCTGTGCCTTTCGTGACCCAGATGAAGTTGGTACTGTCGAATGGGAAATGAAGATCCTGCTGCAGAAAAAATCCGAATTTGCAACATACAATGCCAAGTTCCAAAGATTGATGACTATTCTCTGCTTGGACTCCGGGGCCCAATGTGCTTCACTTCAAGAAAGTCACAGTACAGAGCTGAAAAATGCTCTAGTGTTCATGGAAGAGAAGGATGGGTTTGAGGACTTTGTTCTCCAGCTGCAGAATATGGACAACCAGAACCATGCACATAACCAGGAGTCCAAAGGACAAAAATCCCATACTTCTGCACCCACTACAAAACCATTTCAGCTGGCCCCTACAAAGTGTGATGAGCCTTCTTTTCGGCCTGGTGGCACAGTCCCCATGGCCCTTGATGCCTTGTGCCGAATCTCCCCTGAAGAGAGTCAGCATCGAATGCAGGAATGGCTTTGTATTATGATCAGCTATAAGATCTCTCCTTTCTTATATCTCGCAACAGGCAACGATCCTATTGTTAGCTTTTTCCTAGAGATAATACTTACCTATCTCTTGTTGTATTCTCTTTCCTTCGAGAATTCTCAATACTTGTTATCTTACACTACGTCTTAGATATTGGCCGTTGCCAATACTAAGTCCTTATAGTGCTAACTAGTATTGATTCTATTCCTCTTCATGATTGTTGGTCTTTGTAGTAAAGAGCGTAAAGAAGTTTTATTGATAACTTATAAGATAGGAAATAACTTAGGTGGTTGCGAAAAGAACTAACTCTCAGGTCCTACTGACCTCCTTATATAGTTCTTCCAGCAACCCGCTTACAAATCAAATGAGTCACAACTGTAACTCATGCACTCGCGTAACATATAACCTCATGACCATACCTGATCATGTGCAAAAGTCCCATGACCTTAAAGGGGTCATGTGCAAAACCTCATGACTCGTATAAACGAAGTCATGCCTCTTATTCCTCATGACTCATAGGCGTACCTATGAGTCAACGCTCAACATGCCTATCAAATTCAAACATAAACAACTATGACTCATAACTATGAGTCATGTGAAACCCTATAACTCGTACTTGAGTCATAGTGCAAAAACATATCATCGTATGACTCAACTGAGTCATGTGAAAACCTTTTTAACAAATGAAACTATTACAAACCATGCCGGGTTTGTAATACTTTGTGCCTACTGTACTTGGTCTGGCGATTCCCCCAGACAGTGTCCAAATAAGCGGTCTCAGTGCCTGCAAGTCACTGAAGCTGTTGTGACTACCCAACTGTCAAAAAACGAGTCTACCAAGGAGTAAAGGGTGACACCCTCCTTGGTTCCTTTTTATCTTTCCAAATAGTTTCTTTATGTTATTCTGGTCTCTCTGTGATTGCCCTTACTCAGGAGGAGATGGAGGGGAAACATTTGGTAGTTAGTTGCACTCTACCTATCAACAATACATCTCTCTCTTCCTATGCACTTGTGGATTCTGGAGCTACTGGATTTGCTTTCATTGATAAAGATTTTGTTCGTCACCACCACCTGAAGATATTACCGCTTACTTGGCCCCGCACCTTAGAAGTTGTTGATAGAAGACCCATATCCTCCAGTATGATTACTCACTATGCTGAACTCTGTATGAATATAGGAGGTCATGAGGAGCAAATCAGGCTCTTTGTCATTACACTTGGCTACTACCCAATTGGTCTAGGCATTTCTTGGCTCTATCGCCATCATGTGAAGACAGATTGGACAGCCCATAACCTTACCTTTGACTAACCATTCTACCTCCAGTAGTGCATGGACCACCCTGTAGCAGTTAGCTAGCCTGGTATCTTGAGTGCCCTTCCTGAACATCCTACTATACTGTCTCTTAATATGATGGAGTTTCACTACTTGCCTGTGGATGAGAACCTCCAGATATACAAAGTTGAAGTTAGCCTTAATGGGCAATGCATTGTCACACCTACTGTCAAGGACCAAGTACCCAAGCCATATTGGAACTTCTTAGACCTATTCAGCAAAGTAGATGCCAGTGTTCTTCCTCCCCACCAGAAAATAGACCATGAAATACTGCTCAAACCAGGGGAACAGCCCCCTTGGTGACCTCTTTACAGGATGTCAGAATCGGAGCTGTCAACCCTTCTGGACTTCCTAAAAGAAAACTGTGAGAAGGGGTACATTCAGCCATCAACTTCACCTGCCCACACACCAGTCCTGTTCGTCAAGAAGAAGGACAGTTCCTTGAGACTGTGTATAGATTATCGTGCTCTCAATACTATAACTGTAAAGAATTGGTACCCCCTGCCACTCATTCAGGAAACTCTTGACAGCATTGGAAAGGCTGAAGTCTATACAAAGTTAAACTTGAGGGGGGCTTACAACCTACTGAGAATCAAGAATAGGGAAGAGTGGAAGACTGCCTTTGGAACATGATATGGACACTCTGAGTTCTCTATTATGCTATTTGGACTCACGAATGCTCCTGTGTTCTTCCAGAACTTTATGAACGATGTCCTGAGGGACCACCTTGATGACTTCAGCTCAGTCTATCTCGATGACATCTTCATTTTTTCAGAAAACCTTGCTCAACAAAGGGACCATGTACGGAAAGTCTTACAGGTCTTAAAAGATAACAATCTGTTGTGCAAACCAGAGAAGTGCTTATTTGAAGTGGAAGAGGTTGAATATTTGGGATTTATGATATCCCTGAAGGGGATTGGCATGGAGGAGTCAAAACTAACAGCAGTCTCAAATTGGCCTCCCCTGCAAAGGCTTCGAGATGTACAATGTTTCCTTAGGTTTGCAAATTTCTACAGATATGTTATTCAAGGCTACTCCAAAGTGGTGGCACCCCTGACACACTTGACAAAAAAGGATACCCCATTTACCTGCAGTACTGACCAGGAACAGTCATTTGCAAGACTCAAGTTAGCCTTTACTACAGCTCCAATCCTGGCATACTATGACTTTGCCCACCCTAGTGTCATGGAGACTGATGCCTCTGACTTTGTCTGTGTAGCTGTCCTCTCACAGGCCGATAGTACTGGCATCCTCTACCCAGTCACCTACTTTTCTAAGAAAATATTACCGGCCCAATGTAACTATCCAATTTACGACAAGGAATTATTGGCTGTTGTCTTAGCTCTTGAAGAGGGGAGGAAGTATCTTGAGTCATCTCAATTCACAATCTCAGTGCTGACGGACGACAAAAACCTTGAAAGCTTTATGATGACCAAGATGCTGAACCCACAATAGGCTAGGTAGGCCGAACTACTATATCGGTTTGACTTTAAGATGACTTTCCGGCCTGGGAAGAGTGGAGGAAAGCTGGACTCTTTGACCCATAGGTCAGGAGACCTCCATGAAGAGGGAGATGAACGACTAATGCACCAGTTTCAAACACTTTTAAGCCTTTTCAAGTTATCTATTTCTAGGATTTTTACCCTACCAGCAGAGTTTTTGGAGGCCCTGACTGCTGCCTATGTATTAGACCCCTTTCCTACCTCTGTACCAAAGATACTTAGGGAAGGTATATGCCACTCATGAAAGATCTCCCTACCAGACTGTACAGAACATGAAGGATGTTTATACTTTCACGGTCACCTGTTTTTTCCAGATTTTGACCCTCTCCATCTTATCATTCTTCAGTCTTGCCATGACAGTCCTTCTGCTGGACACCCAGGAGTTACAAAAACATTCAATTTGGTTGCTGTTAATTATTACTGGCCAGGTATAAGAGAATACATCAAACAATATATGTATCACTGTCACACATGCTCAAGAATCAAGTCTTCACGTCATGTGTCCTGTGGGAATCTATGGCCACTGTCCATCCCTCACCATCCTTAGAATGACCTGAGGATGGATTTCATTATGGGGCTTCTGGAAAGCAAAGGATGTAATGCTATTCTTGTCATTGTAGATCATCTAACAAAGATGGCTCACTTTGTTCCCTGTCATGATACCAGCTCTGCTGAGGATATTGACTGTCTTTACCGAGACTCAGTTGGGAAACTCCACAGCCTACCTGAATCGATTGTATTGGACTGTAGTTCTACCTTTGTTTCTGCATTCTGGAGAACACTGCATACCAGGTTAGGCATTTGATCCTGACTCAGTACAGCTATCCACCCTGAAACCGATGGACAGACTGAAAGGATAAATGCTATCCTAGAGCAATACTTGGATGGATATGTCAATTACCAGCAGGACAATTAGTACACTTAGCTTGCTCAAGCAGAGTTCGCACATAATCCCCACAGTTCTGAGATAACAGGGATAAGTCCATTTTTTGCAAATTATGCATACCATCTACATCTTGAAATTACTCTACCGAGCGCTACTGAGAGAGTGGATGACATCTCTTCAGACTTCGCAAGTAGCATCCACAAAGTCCAAGAAACAATAAAGGAAGAAATACGATATGTACAGGAGCTCCACCAGGAACCAGCAGACAAACACTGGTTACCTGTTCCAACACTGAGGGTGGGTGACAAGGTATGATTATCAGCAAAGAATATTCGGACAACATATCCTTCGAAGAAGTTGGACACAAAGAGAATAGGGCCATACTCTATCAAGGCTGTTGTGGGTCCATGTGCATACCATTTAGACCTGCCAGGAAATATAAAAATTCATCCAGTTTTCCACATTAGTCTTTTTGAACATATGGCCAGTGACTCCCAGATACCAGGACATATCATGCCTGAACCCCAACCTGTCAAAACCGAAGGTAGTCCCAAATGGGAGGTAGCTGAACTACTTGACTCATGCAGCAGCCACCGACAACTACAGTATCTAGTATGTTGGGAGGGATATGTTGAACCAACATGGCAAGCACATTGTAACCTGGAGAATGCTGCAGGTAAGGTGAAGGAATTTCATGATAAGTTTCCATTCAAGGGAAGACCCGTGCTTTGCAGCAGCTCAGTTATGAGAGGGGGATAGTGTTACGGTATATAGTCAACAATGAGGGAAAATAGCTTGTGATTAGAATATTTCGCATTATTTAGACATTCTGTTATAGGCGGTTTGCCATATAGTACTTAATGGAGGAGATGTGACTCTATTATTATTACATAGAGTTTATGTCTGTGTTTGCTAAGTATATACCTAGTGACGTAGGAAAAAGGTTATAGCCCTCAAGATAGGTTTTGTTGGTTTTTTTTTTTTTTTTTATCTGATTTTATTATTGTTTAAGGTACAAAAATCCGCATGCAGCCTGCAGGGCTATCGCATAAAAAACCTCCAACCCAGGCCAGGTCGCAGAAAGCTATAGAAAAACCATGAACAAAAGTCCTGGTGGAAAAAACTATCCTAACAAGGAACCACTCCTGTAAACTACAAAGGTATGAAATCCCACCAAAATCGCGCAGTAACTTGGAAAACCAAAATCCCGACAGTGCACCTAACAAAGAAATCCTAAAACCCAAAACCTAAGGAAAACCAAACCAGCAATGTTGCAGCCAGCCCCTAGCAAAGTTGGATAATAGTATCCGTGGACGAAAAGGTCCAAGCCGGGGGGGTCAAGAGGGAGCCAGGAACCTGATAGGGGTGTGGCAGAAGTGAGGAACCCCGGAAACCCGCCTGAACAGAGGGGGTGGAGGTGGCAGATGAAGGGTGCCAACCAATGCCAGGAAGGAATGGGAGTAAGGTACCAGCTGTTGTAGAATCGAAACTGACCGACCGAATTACCGCATCTCTCGTGTAGTCCCTTGTGATATGAGAGATGGCGTCACTTCTGGAGGGGATCCCAGTGGCAGGAAGGTATTGGGGGAGTAGATAGGGGGGCAGTAGGGTGCTAGCCAATCGTTCGTAGAGGGGGAGGTCTAAGAGGGGAGTGTTCACTCAGCGGGAAGTACTATCGGTTATCACATTCGTATCTGGCAAGGCAGCCTCCTGCGAAAAAGGAGAATGGAGAAATCGACTGTCGCCTGTTGAAATGTTTCCTCCTACTGCTAACTGTGTTCCCGGCCATCTGTAGAAAGACCAAATGAAAAAACCCAACCGTAGGATTCGCTAAGTGAGGGGAAGCGAAAGCGGGGTAAGGGAGGTAACCAACATTGTGAGATGCTAGAGGAAGGGATAGAACATCCTCAGGAGGGTAGACCTCAAGAGGAAAGCAAGTAGGGAATGCCGAAGTGCAAACAAGAGATGAAAAGTGTTCTGCCTAACCCTCCCTAGGCGGGGGGGAGGAAAGAAAAAGTGGTGATAGTTTCACTCGCAGTCGAGGTGTTGAGTCATTCCCAAATAGGAAATAAATTTCAATGGCTGGAGGTGTAGCGGAGAAAGAATTTGGATAGGTTTTGTTGGTTAGTTCGCATACTTGTATTTGTAGCAAGTCCTCTTTCCCTTAAAAGGCTACTGAGGCTCCTTCTCTTTTGTTTTCCTTTCTTTTCTTCTTTTTACTTCAGTTTGTATCTTTTCTATTCTAGCTATTCAAAGATATCTGCTTTCCAACCTATCTCCTCAGTTCCAGTCTTCGTCCAGATACGCATCATCTACCTCATCCTCACCCTCATCCAACTTGTCAATCCTCGATCTCTATTCTCATTCTCAGCCCTTTTCCTCGATCCTCATTCTCATCCATTACTTCTGTTTCCTGTCTGTCCTACTAGATATCCTTTGGCTACTCATTGGCCCTGCCCTCTCCATTACAATAAGGTAGTTAGAGTAAGGTAAGTTAGGATTCAGGTTGATGTACAATCATAGGTATCTCAAGCACAGTTTGGTCAAGATGAGAAGTTTGTATAGTTTTCTTGTGTTGTATACGACGAGTCAGGTCTTGTACATGGGGCTCACCAGGGGGAGCAGGGGGCATGCAGGATCACTGACTATCACTTGTTATTTAAGCAAAAGATTTGCCTGCAAAATAACATTTTCAGAGTATTCAATATTATGTTCATAATAAATTAATCTAAGCATTCACAACTACAATTGGACTCAAGACACCGTCATGAAAAAATTAGACAAATGAGGCTATTGTTAGTGTTACAGGGTAGCCCAACCATAGATAGTATGGGTTGGTCTAGGCCATATGTTTCTTGAGGTAAAGTAAGGTAGAATAGTGCAAAGATAAAGATCGTCAAGGTAGGCTCTGAAGGTTGTGTGTATAGTAGGCTGTTTCTAGAGTAAATAATAAATATATTAATAAGATCTCTTCTCCGTTACTTGGTGTTTCTAATAACTAGGAGTACCTTGATATTTATATTCTGCGTCTGGGTTATCGCAGGTTACAATCAACTTCCATACTATCTAAGTACCTCTATCGAAAATCTCTTATTTTCGTAAGTGTGAACACTCCTGACCCTGAGAATATTTCCCCTGCTTAGCTTCAATTTCTTCAAACTCCTATTTGTTTCTGAGTGTGTGAACACTCCGCCAGTAGGTAGTCTTTGATCTCTCTGCTATATGAACTTAATTTGAGTATGCCACCCTAGTAGCAACTAGGCCAATTGTTCTGCCTAAAACTATAAAGTAATCAGCTTTAATGAATGATCATGGCTATTGTATTGCATATTTATGCATCGTAAAGTCCATCAGACAAGAAGAATTTCTGGCTCTGGATCAAGCCAATAGCTCTTCTGGTGAATACCTCTCATACCAATTCTCAAGCATACCCTCTTGGGGTACTACTTCTTTCAAAGCAAGAGGCTTGGCTCTATGGCTACCCTTTGGTGCAATAGGCTCGCGATATTCAGTCACTAATGGTTTCTTCCCAAATCGTCCCATTACTCATTAGCCATAATATTTAACTGCTAATGTACAGGATAATAGTTCGCCCAAAACCTAACCAAATTCCTTCGAGTCACTTCTCATGAGTCACCAAAGGTGCCCTCTCATATAACCTATGGACAGCATCCAGTCAGACAGATGGCGACGACGTATACGGTGTTATGCTGCAGGTGCCATTTATTGTTGCTAAGGTGTTGGGACGCAACTCGGCAGTAATACCATGATGATGCCTGGTCCCTACATGGGGGCTCCAGGGGTATGGTAGAAATAATCCTGAGTAAAGACTGGGTAACTTTGGCCCTTTTTTGCAAATGCCTAACTGTTAGGGTGGGTAGCTTAATAGAATCTAGCCATGAATGGTATTGTTTACTGATACTATTGGTGCTATGGTATTCTCACATTGTCTAACCAGCACTAGAAGTGTCTGAAATCATCTCCTGGCATTGAGTCAACATAGATGAACACCCAAGAGGCCGAATTCAAGTAATCTGACCTACTCGGGAATAGAAGTTAGTCATGAGATGGACAGGGGTTGTAGCTCAAGTGTTCCAGACCAGCTTCAAACCCCAGTCCATCTCATCACTAATGTCAATACCCTAGTAGATAATCGACTCAGATGGTCAGCCAATGCTAGGTGACACCAGATGCCAAAGCAATGGAGCTGAATGCTATTACTATTATCACATACTGTAGTCTACTGTACTGCACCAGGCACTCGAGATCGAAATAGCAAGCAATGAAAGATGCTAAAGCAAGGGCGTCAAATGGTATCATTAGTATCATATACCAGGCACTCAAGATTGAAATATCTAGCAATTGGAGATGCCGGGGGCATAAATTAGTATCATTTGTAGCTAATAAGTACAGGCTAAGAACTACTAGCTAAACCTAGTAAACAAAGCCTAAAATGGGAAACAGGAAAATAAAACCAAACTTCTGAAATCAGATATCCAAAAAAAAAAAAGAGAGACTAAGAAAAGTGCACCTAAGAAAACATAGAATCTAAAGCGGAGGAAAATTAGTTCATGTATATAAAATATGTCACCATATGACATCTGTAGATATCAAGATACTATTTTGTATATGCAAATAAGATAGTATCGTGACAACAGTATGGCCAAAAGCCGATTTTATTTCTATATTCAAAATATATTTCTAAACCATGATAGGTATACAAATATCATTTGAATATACAACAAAAATCAGCTGTTCGCCATACTGCTATGGTGATGTCAGGGACGTCATGCATCGATGTTGCTAAGAGGTGTGGATAATACTCAAATATATGTTATGGATGCCTCTTGGTATCATGACAACAGTATGGCCAAAAGTCGATTTTCTTTTTATATTCAAAAGATACTTCTATACCATAATAGGTACACAAATATCTTTTCAATATAAAAAGAAAATGGGCTTTTCACTGTATGGTTGTGGTGATGCTGGGGATGTTGTGCATTGATGCTGCCAAGAGGTGTCAATAACCCAGAAATATATGTTATCGATGCCTCTTGGTATCATGACAACTGTATGGCCAAAAGGTGATTTTCATTTTTTATTCTAACAATATTTGTATAACATAATAGGTATACAAATATCTTTTCAATATAAAAAGAAAATGGGGTTTTTGCCATACAGTTGTGGCAATGGCAGGGATGTGATGCTACTTGGCTGCCAAGACATGTCGATAACACAGAAATATATGGTATTGACGCCTCTTGGTATCATGACAACGGTATGGCCAAAAGCCAATTTTCTTTTTTTATTCAAAAGATATTTCTATAGCATAATAGGTATAGAAATGTCTTTTCAACAAAAAAGCTAAGTTGACTTTTCTTCATACAGTTGTTGTGATGTAATATATCTTATATTATTTCATGAAATAAGCTTTTAAGCTGCACTAGTGAAGTGATGCCAAGAGGTCATTAGTGCAGCTTAAAAGCTTATTTTATGATAGTTAGTGACAAGTTACATTCTGTAGATATCACAATAGATTTTAAAATATATTTTATATACCTACAGAATAGATCCTCATTTAATGCTATTGGTGAAATCAATATGCTTTGTACACCCAATTATACTACAAACAACACTTGCACATCTGACAATGTCTGCGCATTATTTGCGTGTACAATAATGGGTACAAACAAACCAGGAAACGCATACACATTGTTTCTTATATACCCTACATACATGAGGTGCCCACATGAGGTGCATCCATGGGCTGTGCCTGAGGTGCACATGTGCGCACCTCATGTGTGAAGGGTATATAAGGCCAGCCCTTCTTCCCTCCTTCCCTCCTTTCTTTCTTTCCTTCTCTTCTCTCCACCACAGAGGAAGATAAGAAAAAGACTTCTTCCTTCCCTCTCCCTTCCCATCCCCCTCCTAGCACATCTTTTTCCCCTAAACCTCCTCTTTGCCCCTCTCCAGCTTACAGTTTTCCCTTTTTTTCTTTCTTTTGTTCCATTGATTGTTGGAGGTTTGATGGTGCCTCCAAGGCCATGACCTGGGCAAACCCCAAAGTAAGTACATTCTATTTATATATTGGCTGGTGATAATTGCTACCCTTTCTTTTGTACTTATATGTCCAGTTGTCACTGTTCCTGCGAGTCCTTCCTGCACAAGTGATATATGCCTATGGAAGTAAATACATCCCATTTCCCAATTATATACTAGCTGGTGATAATTAATAACATTTCTATTGCACTTAGATGTGCAGTTGTCTATGTTCCTGTGGGTCCTTCTCGTGCAAGTGACCTGCACCTAGGGTAGTAACTACATCCTGTTTCCTGATTATATATTAGCTGGTGATAATTACTAACCTTTCTTTTGCACTTAGACGTCTGGTTGTCTCTGTTCCTGCAGGTCCTTCCCGCACGAGTGACGTGCACCTAGGGAAGTAAGTATATTTCATGTATATATTAGCTGGTGGTAATTACTAACCTTTCTTTTGCACATAGACATCCGGCCATCCCTGTTCCTGTGGGTTCTTCCCACACAAGTGGCTTGTGCCTATGGAATTATGTACATCCTGTTTCCTCTTTATATATAGGCTGGTGATAATTACTAACCTTTCTTTTGCACTTAGATGTCCAGTTGTCTCTGTTCCTGCGAGTCCTTCCTGTGCAAGTGATGTGCACCTGGGGAAGTAAGTACATACCGTTTCCTATTTATATATTAGTTGGTATTAATTACTAACCTTTCTTTTGCACTTAGAGGTATCACTGTCAAGCCTCCCTACCCTCAAGAGCATGGTGGGAAATGTAGAGCCCTATATGGTTATGTTATGAGTGAAGGGGGGATAGAGAGAGTATAAGCATAATACCCCCACTTCTCTATCATGTCTATGCATCCCCTGATATTGAGCTTACAATTATTCTTGTATTTGAGTAGTCTCATCCAGGAGAGTACAGTAGAGAACACCCCTTTAGAGCTAGTGGTGGAGGACAACTTGTAAGTGAAATACTCCTACTCTAATCTATCACATATTCTAAACTAATACTAATAGTGGGTGCTATAGTAACATCGCCTATGTGAAAAGCAGGTGTGGGTTCTCAAAACCTCGCAGTAGCACTGTTGTGTAGTGTGCATGGCACAAGGAGATGAGAACCTACCTGACAGCTTGCTCCCTTGACCTTCGTTGGCAAACTGAATCCGATCTCGATTCAGTGGTTATTTTTGCTCGCTCTTTTCCCCCTTTTGGGGCCCAGATCATGCTGGTTCGAGATAAGCACTGGGCTAAAGATGTTGGGGAAGTTGAGTGCCATCTTGGTCTCTTAGTATGAGATACTGCCAAGAACCTTAGAATATCGAACAGGCACTGTCTGGCTGAGGGGAAGGAGGCTGGTGGTGGTGAGGTCACAGGACCTCAGAGTAAGTATTCCACTGCACTATCTATTATCTGTTATCCTAACTATTATCTGTTATCCTATCTATCATCTGTTATCGTTATGCTAACATATTTTATTAGTGGTTCAGCTGGATTGGAACTCTCCTTATTGCCCTCAGGCAATAAGGATTCATATTGTCTACTGGACGGGTGTCCAGGAACTTGTGCACCCATTCCTTGGCCACCGCTGGTGTGCCAGCGACTTATACCAGGGAATCACCTGGGGGGTCCTGGCATCACTGACCATGGATAGCCTGTTCAGGGTTATTTAAGGGGAGTGAGTGTTGGGGGAAATTGGGTGCCCCCAATATCTCCTTGGGGTGACTGGTGAGGGCGGCCGAGCACTTCATTAGGCCCCCTCCAAGCCTCTCCTACTCACCAAAATTATCTTTTTAAGTACAGATAATGACATCTGGGCATGACTCCTTGCCAAATGGCGCAGACACCCTCTGGATCTAATGGTTCTGGAGCCATGTCTGGGTGGGGGAGACGCCGAGGACCAGACCCCTGAGCCTGCCCATGGCAGATACCCTTTCTTTGACCACAGGGTTTGGGATTGCTGTAGGTACACTGGAGATATTGGGGAGGCCATGGTAGAGGAGAAAACCGAGGTGGCAGATGAGGGGGGAAACCAGGGAGGCCCCGGGTGAGGTGGAGGAGTCAGAGGGGTTTGTGGGAGAGGATAATGAGGAGGACAAGTCTGAGGGGGTGTAATGACCTACCAGAGGGTGTCTTAAAGTAAACTACTCTTACACCCATACCAGTGACCTTGAGGTCAATGGGTAAGGGTAGTTTGGTTCATTATAGTGGACAACTGCGTATGCTATGGGATATAAGTATAAAAGGTGGGCTCGAGAAAAGTTCGAGTAACGAGGCCCGAGTTACCCTGACATGAGGTCCGAGTTACCCTGCCATAAGGTCCAAGTTACCCTGACATGGTACCCAAGTTACCCTACCCAGCATATAGAGGTACTTACTTGGAGCAGGGGGCAATACTATAAGGATTGGGCACTACGGTAAAATCCAAAGGCAACAAACCTGGTAGCCTTTGGGGGGCTACAGGAGGAGCTACAGGGCTCCGAATGTCCCAGGATTTTACAGAAGTATTCCTAACACCCCCCTGCAGCCCCAGCGTAAGGACCGCACATCATGGGCTTACGTTTGTTGAGTTGTGCTATTCCTTATAAAAGGAATTGAGTGACAGCACTCTTGCAACATCATATAGGTTGTCGCCGTCCGTCCGACCAGATACTGTCCGTAGGATATATGAGGGGGCATAGGGTGTACTCCAGAAGAAGGGCTATCTTCTGGTACCAAATAAGTGTAAAACGGAGAAGAACTAAAGGGGTTACTCAGGTAATACCGGAAGGGTAGTCCAGAGCCTCCTGGGTAGTCCCAGGGTGGCCCGGAAGATGTTGGGGCATCTCCAGGCAAGTGAATCGCACATAAGCACAACTCGTGCCTAATTGCTGTAAGACTATTGGGGTTGTTTGAGAACTCTAAAAGCATGATTCTTACCACAGTAGGGGTGCTTTCGGGGAGTTGGCTGTGGGTAGCGCCCACCAGACCAATCACCAAGGTACCCTACCGGGGGAGCTGAGTAGACTTTCCTATCAAGTAAAGACTTCACTAGAATGAAGTAGAAGGTTCAGCTCAATCGTCAGAGCTATGTCTACTAAAGGCTTCCATAGATGAAATGCATATGGGTATGAGAGTTCGTAAATGGTATATCTCCTCAGTTGCATGATAGTTCGCCACTAGCATGTCAACGATATGAAGAGCTTTTCTCCTGCGGTCGCATTAGAGATGCAGTGCTGAAATACTTGATGTTGGAAGGAGATTTAGTCAGAGCGGACTAAAATCTACAAAGGAATAATGTCCTGGGTTGTGTGTGTTGGCCAGCTCGGAGGAGACAGGTGTGCTCATGAGTAAGTTAGAGTAGTGATGGGTGGGAACTGGCAGTATATGATATTCTACTTAAACTATATGCGAGTACCATTATACTCTGGCAATCAACTACCTCTCGAGAAACTTACTGAGTGAAGCTGCAGCTTAATGATTTTAAGTTTTACTGTTTTGATTCTTCTTCACTCTACTGTTGATTATCGCTTTTGATCTTTGAGTCACTTCAGTGTGGTCGCGAACTTGGGATCCATCTTCCCTTAGGGTGCCCCCATTACAGGGGGGCTCTAGCAAGTCATCAATTGTGATTGGTGATGTAAGTTTCTAACCTAACCTTGTTTCAGTTAACTGACCTAATCACCAATATAGGATGAAGAACTAGTTGAGCAAGTGGCCTCCTCAACAAGGAAGGACTTCCCGCCCCTAGGTGATGCTAGGACTTCCGGGCACTGAGATGCTGACAAGCATCAAATGATGCTTGCCCTTATCTGAGAGCAGACCTGGTTGGTAGAGTTCCTGACTCGATCGCAGCCAACCAACCATGGTTGAGTCAATGGGGCCCTTGACAGCTCCCGTTCCCCTGATGCACCCATGGTGCCACTGACACCAGTGATGCTCCCTGCTCCCCAGGCATCTTTGGTGGGCTCCAACCCCTTGGCTCCCGTGATGGTCCCTTCGGCTCATTCATCCCCCCCTGTGCTCTGCCAAGGGAAAAGCTGCCACAATGCCCCAAAATAATTTCCTCCAGCCATAGATTTTATTTTTTCTTGGGCAGACTTTTCTTAGTTTCTTTTTTTCTTGGTTTTTTTTTTTTGCTATCTGATTGCGGGTTTCATTTTTGTTTCCGATGTTGGGATTTGTTTCCTAGGTTTAACTAGTAGTTCTTAGCCTGTACTTGTTAGCTATTAATAATACCTATTGATACCCCTCACATCACACCGCTAGATGTATCGATCTCAAGTGCCTCGTATGTCATACTAATGATACCATTTGATCCCCTTACTTTGGCATCTCTCATTGCTTGCCATGTCGATCTCGAGTGCCTGGTACATTACAGTAGACTACAGTATGTGATAATTGTAATAGCATTCAGCCCCCTTGCTTTGGCGTTCCATGTGTCACCTAACATTGGCTGACAATCTGAGACGATTGTTTACTAGGGTATAGATGATAGTGATGAGACAGACCAGGGTTTGAAGTTGGTCAGGAACGGCCACACTACAACTCCTGTTCATTTCATCACTAACCTCTGTGCTTGAGTAGGTCACATTGCTTGAATTTGGCCTGTCAGGTGTTCAGCTATGTTGACTCGATGTAAGGAGATGATTTCAGACACTTCTAGTGCTAGTTAATCAACGTGAGAATACCATAGTGCCAATAGTGTCGGCAAAAGATACTGTTCTTGGCTAGATTTTGATAAGCCACCCACTCTAGCAACATGCTCATTTCGTCTAATTTTTTCATGCCAGTGTCTTGAGTCCAATCGTAGTTGAAAATGCTTAGATTATTGCAAACATAATGTTGAACACTCTGAAAATGCCATTTTGCAAGGAAATCTTTTGCTTCAATAATGAGTGATAGTCAGTGATCCTGCACTCCCCCCAGAGCCTGGCGTTTTAGACATGATGCATTGGATACAACACAAGAAAAACTATACAAACTTCTCATCTTCACTGAACCATTGTCGCAATACCAAAAGGTGTCGGTAACATTTCTACATGAGCAATGCCTCTTGGCATCGTGACTGCACAACATCCCCCAGCATCACAGTCGTGATAGCACAATATCCCATGGAATCATGGCCATGACAAAATAACATCCCATGGCATCATGGTCACGACACCGGTACTCATACCTCGATCCTTGCACCTTCTCCTGTGTGCCCTCAAGCTTACTACCATATATTCTCTTCTATGGCTCTCCACCCCAACTACATCCTCCCACCGCCAAACCATTACATCAAGTCGTTCCAATTTCTATATGCACCAGCCTCTTGGGATACTAGTAACCTTTGTGAAACTTATTTCTGACCAACCACTCAGGGGCAGCAGAGGGAGAAACTTACAAAACATTATACATCTCTCTATATAGGGCTTCACGGCTGGTATACCTTTGGGTCTGTGTTGTGAGATTTCTCATGTCATGAGAATTAGCATTCCAATTGGCTTAGATCTATTTGTGGAGTATCTCCTCTGTGCAGATAATCATGATACTAGAACTGACCATATTCTCAACAGACCGCCTTGTGTTCTATGATTCTAAACATACCATACTATGCTACATCTTTCTCAACTGCCCTGGTATTGTACTAATAATGGCACATGGGAAACCTTATGTGTCCCCCCTACCACAAAGCACCCACTAGTATAAGGCAAAGGGCTGGGAGCAAGGAGCCAGTAACAATTGATACCACACTTTATCCTACAGTAAAGTCCTATATCGATGGGGGGTCTGCCTCAATGAAGCTCTCTCAGCCCAAGGGCAAGCAACCAAGGCACAGACAAAGGACTGATGGTACAATGGAAGGATAATTTGATAAGTGAATGTCACTGACCTGGGAGGACCAGGCAGCCTGTGAGGAGGCAAAGGAGAGGGGTGAGAAGGTGTTCCACATTATTCAGTGCAAGCAAGGTCTAGAATAGCAGTCATGTAGTACATGTCGTGAAATACTCAAATAATATATCCTTAGTAAACATTATTGATGTCTTCCTCAATATAGATATCAAGATGGACAATTCCTGTCTACACCTGGTCAGCCTGCAAGCTCTATGTATGGACCAATGTGATGTGCTTGGTGCCTCCTATCAGCAAGTGGACATTGGTGCAGGCAAGCTATATTTGGCTCTTGATTGAAACTATCACTGCCTTCTTGTTGTATTTGCCAATCGTGCCTCCACTATCTATAGTGAGCAGGTTGTGGCAAGGATCGTGAAGCAGGCTACAGACAACATTACCAAGTACTGTGATATAACAGGTAGTAACCTGTATCAACTAATACAATAGGGATCAGCAGTAGGCCAGCTTGCATTCAATTCCTAAGGGAGACTATAGAGGGAAAGACTAGAAGGTCTTAGAAGAAGTGAATGGGAAAGAGAGTAAGAGAATCGCTGTTCAACCAAGTATATTTCTTATCTATGTTGTGTCTGAAGTCTCGCATTTCCTGCTAGTTAGGAAGTCTGTCTTAAATACATGATTTCCTCCACCCAAGGTAGAGGTTCCTGGAAACCCACAACCACTGTTATTACCGGTTAGTACACACTACTGGAATCTTGTGATTCTACCGGAATCCTGAAAGCCCAAGGCAATCCTTCTCCCAAGCCTTATCCCTAGTACCAGTATACATGACCATTCCTTCCCTCGGAATCCCTTGTGCAAAACCTTGCTGGTACAAAAGCATATCTAATACAAAACATAAAAAGTTTCCAGAATCCTAATATTACAGGTGGTGAAACAATAAATCAATCAACATAAGCAAGAACAAACGAAATAACATAACAAAGGAAAACACAAGTGTAACTGTATATAGTTGCTGGAACATGTATACACGTTATATGTGGGATTCAGCCTCTGAGGCATCCTGGCAGCATAAGGTACAATCATACTGAGGATTGGCTCCTGCAAAACCCACAACACTATACCTATCCGAACTTACGCTATAGGGTGTTCCATTGGGGCATTTGGTCACAACAGGAACATGAGGACCTAGGACCCATTTTGACTAAGGATACAAACATTATCAGTTCAAATATACGCGGAGACCTACAAGCACAGCTGGCCTCATTCTAGAATATCACACAGCTTAAGCGGTTGCTTCTCGGAGCTATTGACAGGTCGCAACAACACAATCTACACCATCGATTCTGGAATCTCTGGACCAATTATGACAATCAGTGCTTTTCCCGATGTGCGTGCCTTATCAGCATCGTGATGGAGCTGCACCTGGACCCAGCCGACCTTGACTATATGATGAGTGTGCCATTGGGACAGATTGAAGGGGCCGGGTTTTGTGTATTTGATTTGGAATAGTGTTTTTACTTTCTCGCAGGTTCGATGCCAGGCATCTGCAGTTGCAAGCCAATCCACTTTACAAGGCACTGGACTGGTTTCCTACTCTGCTTAGTTTCAACTATGTATGGGTCCCTACTGCAGTATGTTTTCAGGAGTAAGACCAAGGCAGGTGCCCATAGGGGGCAGACGCAAAAGTGCAAGCATGATTGCATGAATGGCACTGCTCTCCCTAGTCTCCAGAATGAGGGTTCAGATTCTGAATCCTTTCTGAGAAATTAGCTTAGCTTATTTGTATGATGAGTTGTATCTCCCCTCTGTTGTACTAGATTACCCCTGAGGGCATGAGGCTGTATGGATATGTAGATATGGATTTGTGGGAAATTAGAATAACAAAGATAATATGAGAACAATTGATAATGTAGCTAGCAACAATGTTCCTAAGCATACCATGATATGTAACCAACATTTGTGAAATAAGCTTCTAATTTGCACAAGTGTCATGATATGAAGTGATGTCCAGTGATGGCCCACCAAAGGGGAAGTAGCTTGTGTTACAACAGAGAGGATGTGGTGATCTGATAAGATGGGGTAATATAAGGCATCAAGCTACAAGTGTTAAGTCAGTTTAGATAGTAGTTACAGTTCACCATATGGAAACCTCTTGACCCAGTGTTCCACTGACATGCATCAAGATCAACACTATACAGTACTCCTGCATCTCATAATATATAGAGGACCCTTGAAATTGACAAGGTAGACTTTCACCATAGCTGTCAAATGTCCATTTTGTTGTCGAAGGTACATGCAGGCAGGTGCCTACAAGAAATACCTACACACTGCACATGCAAATCTGGACATTGTACTTGCCTCTACTATATGACATGCACCTTCTGTGAGTTCTATTAATGATACCAAAATAGATCTATTCCTCGCCTAAGAGGTAAATGACGAGAACGAAGAGCCAGATTCAAACTACATCAGCAAAAATATTATCTTGCACCCGGTGCGTCCTGTGTGTCTGACGCGCAGGGTGCCCGTAACGATAACTGTTAACCAGGATGTACTGTCGAGCCGACGTCTCATCCTGACATCGAGTCGTGTGCCTGGTGCGTCCTGACGGTATCCGGGCACGGACCCCTATGCCAGGTACACCGTGACAACAGCTGATTCTGCACTCTTGCATCCTAACAACATCTGATCCTCGGGTGTTGCATCCTAACAAAGTCTGATTCACGGGTGTTGCATCCTAACACCATCTGATCCTAGCCTGTTGTGTACGGACACTACTTGATCCTAAGCTCTTACATTGTGGCGACACCTAATTCTGGCGTCTTCCACCCTGACGTCGCATCCTCGCCTGTGTGAATTGGGATTCCACAATACTCACGTTGCGCGCCCTGGCGCCTCCTATCATCAGGCTTTTCCATCCAGATTCTTTCTACGTGAGGCTCCTCTCGTCTGGATCCCCCCCTGCTGACACGATGCGCCCAGATTTCACCTTGACTGCGACATCTCATCTTGATGCTACTACTTCATGTCTGGACCTCCTCAGGATGCCTTCCGAAGTGTAGTGAATTACCCCTGATGCTGTCTGCATGTTGCGCCCGATATTGCCCAATCTTCCCAACTCCCTCCTGATATCCGATATGCTACATTGTGATCGCCCTGACACCCTCCAGATGGCTGCTTTTCATAGATGCTATGGTGAATATCGCCCTGATGATTCCTTTGCACTACGTCCTTTGGTTTCTATTGTAGTCTCGTCATAGTAAGCTAAATCAAATGTATTACACATAATCTTTACATGTTCTTAATTTCCCTGAATCACCCTCGGTGACAGTCCCACCCCCCTGCTCGTCATCGTCCGGCTTACAACGACATCCCCGCTGGTGCTGCTTGTGCTTCTGTTACAAACCTAGCATGAAAAAGGGTTTTCACATGACTCATGATTATGAGGTCATAGGTTTGTAATAGTTTCGTGCACATGACCAATTTGGACATGTGAGTTTCACACATGACTTGCAATTGCGAGTCATAGTTATATATTTGATTTGATTGCGCAATAACTTGTTTAAAGTTATTAGTTGTTTTGCGCACATGACTTATTTAGAAGTCATGTGAGTTTCACACATGACCTACTTGAGGTCAGGTGGTTATTGTTGTCACGCGAATGTATGAGTCACAATTGTGACTCATAAGGATTATTGATTTGTAAGCAGGTTGTGGAAGAACTATATAAGGAGGACACGACGTAGAAGTTAGTTCTTCACGCAACCACCTAAGTTATTTCCTAGATATAACTTTATGACTTTATGAATATAAAACATCTTTACTCTCTTTACTCATAAGTGCGATTACGAGAACTTCGTCTTAGGAAGACTAATACAAATACGAGAACTAAGTCTTGGGAAGACTTCACATTCCGTCTCTACTACACCTCCAGTCATTGAAATTTATTTCCTATTTGGGAACAACTCAACACCACGACTGCGAGGGAAACTATCACCACCTTTTCTTTCCTCCCCACCACCTATGGGGGGTTTGGAAGAACACTTTCCATCTCTTGTTTGCATTTCGGCATCCCCTCCTCGCTTCCCTCTTGAGGTCTACCCTCCTGAGGATGTTCTATCCCTTCCTCCAGCATCTCACGATGTTGGTTACCTCCCTTACCCCGCTTTCGCTTCGCCTTGCTTAGCGAATCCTACGGTCGGGTTTTTTTATTCGGTTTTTCTATAGACAGCCGGGAACACAGTTAGCAGTAGAAGGAAACACTTCAACAGGCCACAGTCGATTTCTCTATTCTCCTTTTTCACAGGAGGCTGCCTTATCAGACACAAACGCGATAACCGATAGTACGTCCCGCCAAGTGAACACTCCCCTCTTAGACCTCCCCCCATATGAACGATCGGCTAGCACCCTACTGCCCCCCTATCCACTCCCCCGATACCTTCCTGCCACTGGGATCCCCTCCAGAAGTGACGCTATCTCTTATATCACAAGCGACTACAAGAGAGACGTGGTAATTCGGTCGGTCGGTTTTGATTCTACAACAGCTGGTACCTTACTACCATTCTACCCTGACTTCGGCTGGCACCCTTCATCTGCCAACTCTACCCCCTCTATTCAGGCGAGTTTCCGGGGTTCCTCACTTCTGCCACACCCCTATCAGGTGCCTGGCTCCCTCTCGACCCCCCCAGCTTGGACCTTTTCGTCCATGGATACTATTATCCAACTTTGCTAGGGGCTCGCTGCAACATTGCCAGTTTGGTTTTCCTTAGGTTTTGGGTTTTAGGATTTCTTTGTTAGGTGCACTGTCGGGATTTTGGTTTTCCTAGTTTCTGCGCGATTTTGGTGGGATTTCATACTTTTGTAGTTTAAAGGAGTGGTTGCTTGTTAGGATAGTTTTTTCGACCAGGACTTCAGTCCATGGTTTTTCTATAGCTCTCCGGGACCTGGCCTGGGTTGGAGGTTTTTTTACACAATAGCTATTGAGGCTGCATGTGGATTTTTTGTACCTTAAATAAAAATAAAAACAGATAAAAAAAAAGAAAAAAAAAAAAGAAAAAAAAGTCTTAACAAGACTTAGTACAGTAAGAAAACTTAGTCTTTGGAAGACTAAGAAGCAAGCAGAGGAACTTAATCTCAGACGGTTAAGTAAAAGATAATAAATACGACTTTGAGTATTTATTCCCCAAAGAAGAAGAAAGAACATTGACACTATTGTATTGTTGCCTGTTGGGAGGTTATATAATTGGAGTGATCGCATAGGCAATCCTAACAGCTTCCTGAGAATCGCCAAGGCTCAACGAGACCCCCCGAGATAGAGAAGGGATCCCCGCTGGTGCTTCTTGCAATTCCTGAGAATCCACAAGGCTCAATGACACCCCCTGAGATAGAGAAGGGATCCCCGCTGGTGCTGCTTGCGCTTCCTGAGAATCATCTGGACTCAGAGGACCCAAACCTTGTAACTGAAGCTCCCAGGCTACCGACGTCTGGCTCAAGTCACACCAGCTGTCAGTTTCGGTTGATGGATTACGACATTCCTGATGTTCCACTAGGTCCAAGTTCCGGTGATTAGTGTGTCGCAGTATAGGCTGTGTAGAAGTGTGGTTGGATATCCGACTCTCGAGCTCAGCACTTACGGCTTCCCAATCGTTGTCGTATCATTCACGGCGGTCACGCTGCACCCGGTGAACTTGCGCAACCCTCTTATCGATTGTTGCTCGAATATTTTCAACAATCATATCCTGGATCCTCTGTGGGCACTTACCCTAAGTTTCTTTTTGCCGGTCAAAGACCTCTTGTATGTTTGGTAACAGGTTAGCCACCCCGGTCGTGAATGAACAGTTGGATGATTTGGAGACTCACCCCCGGCTCCCTCAGGCTTAAAGTCCCTGGGCTCCTGATGTATCCCCGTTTGCCATGCACGCAGTGTATAGCAGATTACGGTGTACATCAAGTAGATCATAGTGCCATTGATGCGTGCCAGAAACCCGGGATCTACAATACCTTGCATCTTTTTCCCTGCAAAGTGCTTACGGAAAATCGCCTCAGGAATCTTGGGTACAAGGAATCGTAATGTCAGGCCCTGGGTTACGTCCAATTACAGTCCATAGTGGTCACTATATGGTAGACGTCTGGTGGAGACAAATATTATACCCTCTCGGGTCGCACATAAACCTGTCCCGTTCCAACAGATAATTGACTCTGCGTGCCATAGCTGTGGGATCGTCCGCCAGACTGTATAACTCCACAATCTCCTTCTTCACCTCATGTACAAACTGGGATCGCACCTCAGAGTGTTTTTGGCGTATCTTTCTAGGTTATAATTGCATTCTACATTGAATCATATCTGTCTGAGTCCACTTACCAAACTTATGCACTGCTCTGAGGGTTGGATGTTTTTGGCAGCTGCAATATTAGCAAGTGCAGCATCCCAAACTTTGTGCACCTGGGCCGTCAGAGCAACAACATTCGGGAGTGGCTGCTCAAACAAGGTGTACCGTAGAATCAGAGTCTTCACATCATCTAATATGGCCCTTTCCGCACCTGTCTCTAGATTTCGCCGAGAGTGAGGAGCTGGACTAGAGATCAGGGTACCAGATAAAGGACCACGCATGCTACCCAGTGGGGATCATAACCATGCATCACTCGATGATGGGAACATTGGAGGACTATAGGCTCTCCACGGAATTATGCATCCAAGATCCGTGGTCATACACTGCGCACGACCTATCTCCTGAGACCCTGATGTGGTCGAAATGCGTATAGTTCTCACCTGATTGTCCCCCTTTCTGTTAGCTACTTGTGAGCCATGATCACGTCTTGATCCAGGGCCATCTGCAATATCGATGCCTTCTCCATCAGGTTCGGTGTCTGATTCTGTTTCATCTGGTCCGTGTGAGATTTGGTACTCAACACTACTATTGTCCAATAGATGCACTGTTTAGGTATTTGGTTGATCATTGGGTTCGGTTTCAGGTTCTGCATTCGCCATGGTCAGCATTGTGCCCTTCTGTTGGCGCTTCGGTGCTCTTCCTAGTAGGCTTGCAATTGGGGGTAGAGAAGAATCAGAGTTTAGGACGCGTCTTGAGATTCGTTTTGACGTGTTCTGGAACTCCATTGTCTGGATCCTATGGTACTGGGTTGCATGTCGCGTCTACCTCTGTATAGATTGCTGACTCGGGGCGCTGGCTCACTGCATGTATTGGTCTGTTGCTTATTCATGGTGTAATTGGGTAGTTAGAGTAAGGTAAGTTAGGATTCAGGCATGAGTAAAATCGTAGGTATCTCAAGTACAGTTTGGTCAAGATGAGAATTTTGTAAAGCTTTCTTTTGTTGTATAAGATGCATCAGCTCTTATACACAGGGCTCCCCAGGGGGAGAGGGGGCACACACGATCACTGACTATCACTCGTTATTGAAGCAAGAGATTTGCCTTCAAAATGGCATTTTCAGAGTGTTCAACATTATATTCATAATAATCTAAGTATTCTCAACTATGATTGGACTCAAGACTCCAGCATGGAAAAATTAAACAAAATGAGGGTGTTGTTAGGGTGGGTGGCTTAATAAAATCTAGCCACGAACGGTATTGTTTACCAACACTATTGGCAGTATGGTATTCTCACGTTTCCTAACTAGCACTAGAAGTGTCTGAAATAGTCTCCTGGCATCGAGTCAACACATTTTGAACACCCGAGAGGCTGAATTCAATCAATATAACCTACTCGCGCATGGATGTTAGTGATGAGATGGACAGGGATTGTAGCCTGGCCATTTCTGACCAACTTCAAACCCCGGTCTGTCTGATCACTAACCTCAATACCCTAGTAGATAATTGACATACCATGAGCTGGCTCTAGGCCAGTTAATGATAGACAATACAAGACGTGCCAAACAAGAAAACACCAGACGCCAAAGTAAGGTGGTATAGTGCTATCACTATTATGACATACCAGGCACTCGAGATCAAAACAGCTTGCAATATGAGATGCCAAAGCAAGCGCATCCTACCATATCTTTACTATCATATAGAGGCACTCAACATCACAAAAGATCCCGAATTAGTTAGCAAATCTTTAAATCTTTTTTTTAGACTAAGAGATAAAGCTCACTATCTAAAAACTACCTAACAAAAAGCTACAGAGCAAAAAAGAAAAAAAAGCTACGAAAAAAGCTACGAAAGGATTATGAACGGTGACCCTAGCGTCTTGATCCTCGCCTGGGTGCAGGGGGTGTCTCCAGGGCCGGAGGAATTGGGTCGGGGTTAGGGAGGCGAGAGGCAGCCTGCAGGGGGGCTCGGCGCCATTGGGGGGCTCGGCGCAAAGAGGGGGCGCTGTGTACAGGGGGGGGCATCGGGGTCCGGACAACTGGTGGAGCTGGGGAGGAGGTGGCAGGGGGAGAGCTGCCCACAGCGCCGGGAGTCGTAAGGAACTCAGCCATCCAAGGCTGCTGTCGGACAAGATCCAGCAACCTTTTGTGCTTGTCTTGCTCCGACAGGCCAGGAGGCCTGCTGGCAGTGATCAGGTGGGAGTCCAGGCTCAAGGGACCCAGTTCCTCGTTCATTTCTTGGTCCTCGCCCTATGTGCTTGTGATTAGCTATGATGGTAACTAAAATATGGTAAGGGTCAGAAACTTACGTCTTCGATCACAAGGGCGTGTTCACCAGGATCTTGCCCCTCTTCCTCCTCCTCCTCCTCTGTCTCCTCT
Source organism: Choiromyces venosus 120613-1 (assembly GCA_003788595.2). NCBI lineage: Eukaryota > Fungi > Ascomycota > Pezizomycetes > Pezizales > Tuberaceae > Choiromyces > Choiromyces venosus. The sequence continues at coordinate 395,759 of ML120373.1, forward strand.
TGCTCCTCTGCCTCCTCTACCTCCTTCTGCTCCTCTACCTCCTCCTGCTCGACCTCCTCGCCCACCTCCTCCACCTCCTCCACCTCCTCCACCTCCTTCTCCACGTCCACCTCCTACACCTCCTCCTCTTGCATGGACTCCCTGATATCTCCGGCCCACCCACAGCGATCCCAGACCTTGCGGTCGAAGAAGGGATATCTGCTATGGGCAGGTGTGGGGGTCTGGTCATGATCCTCTCCCTCACCGAGGCGTGGCTCCAGGACTATCAGGTCCAAGGGGTGTTTGCCATCATTAGTAAGGAGCTACGCCAGGATGTCCTCATCTTCCTGAAGAAAGATGAGTTCCTGGAGTGGGAGAGGATCGGAGGGTGCCCGATTAAGTAACCGGACACCCTCACCAGTCGCCCCGAGGAGATATCGGGGGCATCGGATTGCCCCCTCCACATGCTGCCGCTTGACTACCACGAGCACACTTTCGATGCTCGGTGATGCCATGACTCCACAGGTGACTCCCTGGTCAGAGTCATTGGCACACTAGGGGTAGCCAAGGAATGGGTGCCCAGTTTCTCAGGCACCCGACCAATGAATCATGTGGATCCTTGTTGCCCGTAGGCAATAAGAGGAGGCCCAATCCCATTGAGCCACTGACAATATGTGTTAGCACGAGGATAGCATATAATATATGGGAGGGGGCGACACTTACTTGTAGGTCCCTTGACCTCACCATCAACCTGCGTTCCCTCCACCAGATGATGCCCGTTTGACGTCCTCATGTTCTTAGCCGTGTCACAGTGCAAGAGCCTAAGGTGGCGTTCCACCTCCCTGATGTCATCGGCTCGGTGCTTGTCTTTAACAAGTGCGAGGCGGGCTGCGACCGGGGGAAGAGAGCACGCATACCCAACGGGAAATCCAATTCGGATTCGGTCAGGTGGTGGAGGTCCAGGGAGCGACCCGTCAAGTGCGACTTGACATAGTCGTGCCATGCACTGTACCCAACAGTGAACTGGGGTGGGTGCGGGAATACACCCCAGCTTTTGGCATATGCTATGTCACCATAGAGTCCCCTATGAGTGTTATTTTAAATGTTTCCCACAGATGAGGCTAGGTTGGGTTTCACTTACAAGGAATCCTCTACCGCCGGCTCGAAGGGTAGCCTCTCCGACAAAGTCGACTGGCTCGGGCTGTTCACAACCGTGCGCACCAGCGCTCTCCGTTTCACACTCCGCCCATGCTGCTTAACAGGCTCGGCAGCAGGACACTTAAGAAAAAAAAGGAAAGGTTAGTAATGATCACATGATTAAACTTAGATAGACTCTACTTACTTCCCCATCTGGACTTCACTTCCCCGAGGTCGAACCACAGGAACGACGGGGGCAGCAGGAACGACAGAGACAGCAGGACGTCTGAGAGGAAAAGAAACATTAATATTGCTCACTCCAGACAGTCAATGGTGTTATGGGGTGTACTTACTTTACCTTGTTCGCCGGTCGCCTGGTCAATGTCCGAGGCACCATGGGAGTTAGAGGAAGGGGAACAAAAAAAAGAAAAAGGTAAAGAAAAAAAAAAGACAATTGCAGGCCCGGGGGGGGGGGAAGAGACTCCTGTGAAGAGACTGAAGGAAGAAGGGAAGCAGAGAAGGAGAGAAGGAGAGCAGGAGAGAAAGGGTCTTCTTCTTATCTTCCCCTGTGGTGGAGAGAAGAGAAGGAAAGGAGGAAAGGAGGGAAGAAGGGCTGGGTTTATATACCCTACATACATAGGGTGCGCAGGGTATATAAGAAATGATGGGTATGTGTTTCCTGGTTTTTTTGTACACCACGTTATACCCACAAACAATGCTGGCACATCTGACGATGTCTGAGCATTGTTTGGGTGTACAATACAGTGTACAAAAAAACCAGGAAATCCATACACGGGGGATAAGTATCTATTCTTCTGTATATATAATAAATTTAAAAATCAATTGTAATATCTACGAAGTCTAACTTGTCACTAACTTTGGTAAAACATGCTTTTAAGCAGCACTAGTGATGTAACACCAAGGGGTCACTAGTGCGGCTTAAAAGCTTATTTCATGAAACTATATATGCAGCACGATTTCCGCGGCGTCGTGACAACAGTGTGGCGAAAAGTTCATTTTCTTTTTATATTGAAAAGATATTTCTATACCTATTATGGTATAGATATATCTTTTGAATAAAAAAAGAAAATTGTCTTTTGGCGGTACAATTGTCATGATGCCGGGGACATCGTACATCGATGCTGCCAAGAGGTGTCGATAACACAAAAATATGTTATCGACACCTCTTGGTATCACAACAACAGTATGGCAAAAACCCGATTTTCTTTTTTTATTCAAAGGATATTTCTATACCATAATGGGTATAGAAATATCTTTCTAATCAAAAAAGAAAATCGGGTTTTCACTGTACGGTTGTCGTGATGCAGGGGACATTGTGCATCAATGCTGCTAAGAGGTGTTGATAACACAGAAATATGTTATCGACACCTCTTGGTATCATGACAACAGTACCGCCAAAAGACAATTTTTCTTTTTTTATTCAAAAGATATTTGTATATCATGATAGGTATACAAATATCTTTTCAATATAAAAAGGAAAATTGGGTTTTTGCCGTACAGTTGTGGTGACACCGCGGACGTCATGCTTCATATAGTTTCATGAAATAAGCTTTTAAGCTGCACTAGTGACCCCTTGGTGTCACAACACTAGTGTGGCTTAAAAGCTTATTTTACCAAAGTTAGTGACAAGTTAGACTTCGTAGATATTACAATTGATTTTTAAATATATTATATATACAGAAGAATAGATACTTGTCCCCCTTGTATGTATTTCCTGGTTTTTTTGGACACCGCATTGTATACCCAAACAATGCTTAGACATCGTCAGATGTGCCAGCATTGTTCACTGGTACAACGGGGTGTACAAAAACCAGGAAACGCATACGCATCGTTTCTTATATACTCTGCGTACATCAGGTGCACATGTGAGGTGTGCACGTCATGTGCACATGTGAGCTGCTCACCCTATGTATGTAGGGTATATAAACCCAGCCCTTCTTCCCTCCTTTCCTCCTTTTCTTCTCTTCTCTCCACCACAGGGGAAGATAAGAAGAAGACCCTTGCTCTCCTGCACTGCTTCTCTCCTTCTCTGCTTTCCTTCTTCCTTCCGTCGCTTCACAGGAGTCTCTTCCACCCCTCCTGGCCTGCAATTGTCTTTTTTCTTTCTTTATTCTTTTTTTTTTTTTTTCCCCTTCCTCTAACTCTAGTGGCGCCTTGGACGTTTATCAGGCGAATGGCGAACAAGGGAAAGTAAGTACACCCCACAACACCATTGACTGTCTGGAGTGAGCAATATTAACGTTTCTTTTCCTCTTAGATATCCTGCTGTCTGTCATTCCTGCTGCCCCTGTCCTTCCTGCGGTTTGACCTGGGGGCAGTGAAGTCCAGATGGGGAAGTAAGTAGAGTCTATCTAAGTTTTATCATGTGATAATTACTAACCTTTCCTTTTTTTTCTTAGGCGTCCCGCTGCAGAGCCTTTTGAGTAGCATGGGCAGAGTGTGAAATAGAGAGTGCTGCCGCGCATGGTTGCAAACAGCCCGAGCCAGTCGACTTTGTCGGAGAGGCTACCTGTCGAGCCGGCAGTGGAGGATTCCTTGTAAGTGAAACCCAACCTAGCCTCATCTGTGGGAAACATTTAAAATAATATTCATAGGGGATGCTATTGTGACATAGCGTATGCCAAAAGCTGGTGTGGGTTCACGCACCCATGCCAGATCACTGTTGCATACAGTGCCTGGCGTGACCATGGTAAGTCGCACTTGACTGACCGCTCCCTGGACCTCCACCGCCTGACCGAATCCGAATTGGATTCGGTCATTGGGTATGCTCGCTCCCTTCCCCCGGTCGCATCCTGGCTCGCGCTTATTAAAGACAAGCACCGGGCCGACGACATCGGGGAAGTGGAGCGCCACCTCAGGCTCTTGGTCTGTGACATGGCCAAGAACCTGAGGACATCGAATGGGCATCATCTGGTGGAGGGAAAGAAGGTTGGTGGTGAGGTCAAGGGACCTCTGAGTAAGTGTCGCCCCCTCCCATATATTATATGCTATCCTCGTGCTAACACATATTGTCAGTGGCTCAATCAGATTGGGCCTCCCCTTATTGCCCACGGGCAATAAGGATCCACATTGTTCGTTGGTTGGGTGCCCGAGAACCTGGCCACCCATTCATTGGCTACCCCTGGTGTGCCAATGACTCCGACCAGGGAATCGCCTGGGGAGTCATGGCATCACCGAGCATCGAAAGTGTGCTTGGGGTAGTCAAGCAGCAGGGTGTGGAGGGGGCAATCCGATGCCCCTGATCTCTCCTTGCGGCGACTGGTGAGGGTGCCCCGTTACATAGCCGGGCACCCTCTGATCCTCTCCCACTCCGGGAACTCACCTTTCTTCGGGAAGATGAGGACATCCTGGCGTGGCTCCTTGCCAACGATGGCAAACACCCCTTGGACCTGATGGTCCTGGAGCTATGCCTCGGTGAGGGAGAGGATCGTGACCACACCCCTGCGCCCGCCCATGGCAGATATCCCTTCTTCGACCGCAAGCTCTGGGATCACTGTGGGCGGGCTGGAGATATTGGGAAGGCCATGCAAGAGGAGGAGGTGGAGCAGGAAGACGAGGAGGAGGCGGAGGAGCAGGAGGAGCAGGAGGAGCAGGAGGAGCAGGAGCAGGAGGAGCAGGAGCAGGAGGCAGAGGAGCAGGAGGAGGGGCAAGATCCTGGCGAACACGCCATTGTGATGAAAGACGTAAGTTTCTAACCCTAACCATATTTTAGTTACCAACTTAGCTAATCACGAACACGTAGGATGAGGACGAAGAAATGGACCAGGAACCTAGTCCCTTGAGCCCGGACTCCCCCCCTGTCGCTGCCGGCGAGCCTCCTGGCCTGTGGGAGCAAGACAAGCACAAAAGGTTGCTTGATCTTGTTCGACAACAGCCTTGGATAGCTGAGTTCCTTACAACTCCTGGCACTGTCGGCAGCTCTCCCCCTGCTGCCCCCTCCCCAGCTCCACCAGTTGTCTGGAGCACAACGCCTACCCCTGTGCGCCGAGCCCACTCTTTCCACCGAGCCCCCCGATGGCGCCAGGCCTCCCCGCAGGCTGCCTCTCACCCCCCTACCCCTGACTCCATTCCTCCGGCCCTGGAGACCTCCCTTGCGCCCAGGCAAGGATCAAGCTGCCTGGGTTCCGGTAAATAATCCTTTCACAGCTTTTTTTTGGAGCTTTTTTTTTTTTTGCTAAGTAGCTTTTTGTTAGGTAGTTTTTAGATAGAGAGCTTTGTCTCTTAGTCTAAAAAAAAGATTTTAAAATTTACTAACTAATTCAGGATCTTTTGTGATGTTGAGTGCCTCTATATGATAGTAGACTAAAGATACTGTGGGATGCCCTTGCTTTGGCGTCTCATATTGCCAGCCGTTTTGATTTCGAGTACCTGGTATGTCATAATAGTGATAACTCTATGCCCCCTTACTTTGGCGTCTGGTGTTTTCTTGATTTGGCACGTCTCATATTGTCCATCGTTAACTGGCTTAGAGCCAGCTCATGGTATGTCTATTATCTACTAGGGTATTGAGGTTAGTGATGAGAAAGACTGGGGTTTGAAGTTGGTCAGAAACGGCCAGGCCACAACCCCTGTCCATCTCATCACTAACCTCCATGCCCACATAGGTTATATTGCTTGAATTCAGCCTCTCTGGTGTTCAAACTGTGTTAACTCGACACCAGAAGATGATTTTAGACACTTCTAGTGCTAGTTATGAAACGCGAGAATACCATAGTGCCAATGGTGTTGGTAAACAATACCGTTCGTGGCTAGATTTTATTAAGCCACCCACCATAACAACACCCTCATTGCGTCTAATTTTTTCATGCTAGAGTCTTGAGTCCAATGGTAGTTGAGAATGCTGAGATTATTAAGAACATAATGTTGAACACTCTGAAAACGCCATTTTGCAGGAAAACCTTTTGCTTCAATAACGAGTGATAGTCAGTGATCCTACAACCCCCAGAGACCTGTGTATTACACTTGACGTGTCATATACAATACGAGAAAACTATACAAACTTCTCATCTTCACTGAAGTATTGACGCGATACCAAAAGGCAGCGGTAATATATTTCTATATGCATCAGCCTCTTGGGATAACCTTTGTGAATCTTCTTTCTGACCAACCACTCAGGGGCGGCAGAGGGAGAAAATTACAAACCAGTGTACATCTCTCTATATAGGGCTTTACGGCTGGTATACCTTTGGGACTGTAGTGCGAGATTTCTCAGGTCGCGAGAATTGGCATTCCGATTGGTTTACATCTGTTTATGGAGCCTCTCCTCTGTGCAGATACTCCCGATACTAGAACTGACCATATTCTCAACAGACCACCTTGTGCTCCACAATTCTAAACCCACCATATCATGCTACATCTTTCTCAACTCCCCTGGCATCGTACCAATAATGGTACACTGGGAAACCTTATGCGTCCACCCTACCACCAAACACCCATTGGTATAAGACAAAGGACTGGGAGCAAGGAGCCAGTAACAATTGATACTACGCTTTATCCTACGGTGAAGTCCCGTGTCGATGGGGGGTCTGCCTTGATGAAGCTCTCTCAGCCCAAGGGCAAGCAACCAAGGCTCAGGCCAAGGACCGATAGGGAAATGGAAGGCTGGTTTGATAAGGGAATGTCCCTGACCCGGGAGGACCAGGCAGCCTGTGAGGAGGCAAAGGAGAGGGGTGAGAAGGTGTTCCACATTATTCAGCGCAAGCAAGGTATACAATAGCAGTCATGTAGTACATGTCGTGGAACACTCAAATAACACATTCTTAGAAAACATTATCGAAGTGTTCCTCAATATAGATATCGAGACACACAATTCCCCTCCACACCTGGCCGGCCTGCAAGCGCTATCCCTGGACCAATGTGATGCACTCGGCGCCTCATATCAGCAAGTCAACATTGGTGCAGGCGAGCTGTATGTGACCGTCGATCACAACTATTGCTGCCTTCTTGTCATATTTGCCAATCCAGCCTCCGTTATCTATGGTGAGGAGGTTGGGGCCAGGATCGTGAAGCAGGCTACAGACAACATTACTAAGTACTGTGAGATTCAGCCTCCGAGGCTTCCATGCAGCATAAGGTACAATCATACTGAGGATTGGCTCCTGCAAAATCCACGACACTATGCCTATCCGAACTCACGCTGTGGGGTGTTCCATTGGGGCATTTGGGCGCAACAGGTACATGAGGACCTAGGACCCATTTTGACTAAGGATACCAACGACGTCAGTTCAAATACACGTGGAGACCTACAAGCCCTCCTTGCCTCATTCCAGAATATCACACAGCTTAAGCGGTTGCTTCTCGGGGCTATTGACAGGCCACAACGTGACACAATGCAGTCCACTATTGAGATATTACCCCATCACTTCCGGAATCTCTGGACCAATTATGACAACAAGTGCTTTTCCCTATGTGCGTGCCTCATCAATGCCGTAACGGAGCCGCACCTGGACCAGGGTGACCTTGACTGGGTGATGAGTGCACCATTGGGACAGTTTGAAGGGGCTGGGTTTTGCGCCTTTGATTTGGAACGGTGCTTTCACTTTCCCGCGGGTTTGATGGTAGGCATCCGTGGTTGCAAGCTAATCTACTTTACAAGGCTCTGGACTGGTTCCCGACTCTGCTTCGTTTCGACTATGCATGGGTCCCTGCTGCGGCATCTTTTCGGGAGTCAGACAGAGGTAGGTGCTGGTAGGGGGCAGACGCGCAAGCCGAAGTATGATTGTGTGAATGGCACTGCTCTCCCTGATCTCCAGAACGAGGGTTCCAATTCTGAATCATTTCTGAGAAATGAACTTACCTTATTTATATGATGGGATGTATCTGCCCTCTGTTGTGTTGGATTACCCTGGAGGGCATGTGGCTGTACAGATATGTGGATATGTGGATTTGTGGCAGATCAGAATAAAAAAGATAATATGAGAACAATTGATAATGTAGCCAGGAACAACATTCCTAAGCATACCGTGATCTGTAACTAATATTCATGAAATAAGCCTCTAATTTGCACAAGTGTCATGATATGAAGTGACATTGCATGATGGCCCATGAAGGGGAAGTAGCTTGTATTACAAGAGAGAGGATGAGGTGATCTGATAAGATGGGGTGATACAAGGCATCAAGCTACAAGTGCTAAGCCTATTTGGATACTAGTTACAGTTCACTGTGTGCAAACCCCTTGACCCAGTGTTCCACTGACACGCGTCAAGATCAATACTATACAGTACTCCTGCACCTCAGAATATATAGAGGACCCCCAAGATTGACTAGGTAGACTTTCACCATGGCTGTCAAATGTCTATTTTGTCACCGAAGATAGGTACGGGCAGGCGCATATGTGTTACAAACCTAGCACAGAAAAGGGTTTTCACATGACTCATAATTATGAGGTCATAGGTTTGTAATGTTTTTGCACACATGACCAATTAGGTCATGTGAGTTTCACACATGACTCACACTTGCGAGTCATAATTATTATATTTGATTTAATTGCGCAATAACTTGTTTGAAGTTATTAGTTAATTTTGCGCACATGACTTATTTAGAAGTCATGTGAGTTTCGCACATGACCAATTTATGGTCATGTGATTATTATGTTACGTGAATATATGAGTCACAGTTGTGACTCATAAACAGTTATTGATTTGTAAGCGGGTTGGGGGAAGGACGATATAAAGGAGAGGATATGACGTAGTAGTTAGTTCTTCACGCAACCACCTAAGTTATTTCCTAGATATAACTTTATGACTTTATGAATATAAAACACCTTTACTCTCTTTACTCATAAGTGCGATTACGAGAATTTAGTCTTAGGAAGACTAATACCAATACGAGAACTTAGTCTTAGGAAGGCTGAGTAAAAGATACGAACTTAGTCTTAGGAAGACTAAGTAAAAGACACGAGCTTAGTCTTAGAAAGATTAAGTAAGGAATAATAAATACGACTCTGAGTATTTATTCATTCTTAGCACAATCCAATATTAACCATTTATCATCGTTGCCTGTTGCATGGTTATATAATAGGAGTGATTGTATAAGCAATCCTAACAATATGAGAAACACCTATGAACTGCACGTGCAAATCTGGACATTGTACTTGCCTCTACCATACGACATGCACCTTCCGTGAGTCCTATTATTGAAACGGAAACAGACCTATTCCTTGACCTCGAGGTAAATTACGAGAACGAATGTGTTGATTCAGACTATGAATCTAATCCGGACCCAGCTGGATGCGATGCCGACACATTGAATGATGACATCTCACACGAGTCTGATGATGAAGTACTCAACCACAATACCTGAGCGATGGCCGACAGACAAGCGCATTACCCAGGTGCCGGGAAAGCGATTGTAGATGTGAGCGGGTTTGATGATGAACACCGTACTCTGTGCTAGGATCCATGGGCCCCATTTGCCAATGCTCACGATTTCAAACTTGTATCTTGGTTCATTCAGAGCAAGGTGTCGAAGTCTTGAATCAATGAATTCTTTTGCAGCGGTCTAGTTAGTTCTACTTCAGTCAGCTATAGTTCAATACACACGCTAGAGAATCATGTCGGATCATTGGACCCCTACAGTGCTTATCTACAATTTTTCGAAGGTGAAGTTAACGATCGCAAGTGAACACAGCATTTCTTCTATCGGAATGTCCTTGACTGTGTTAGATACCTTCTTCTGCAGATAGCATACAGGGATGACTTGGTCTACATGCCATGGTGTGAATATGACCAGAATGGACATAGGATATATACCGAAATGCATACGGTGGACTGGTGGTTGGATGTCCAAGTACTGTACACCCTGCTTTGCAACCTCCTTCATCAGGGTACTGGCTAACCGTTTATAGGATACACTTCCACGTAGTGCAACTCTGGTTCCAATAATTGGAATGTCTGATCAGACGCATCTTACCAACTTCTCGGGTGACAAGAAAGCGTGGCCTGTCTATATTACGACCGGAAATCTCCTATCAACTAGGCGTAACAGACTTGGATCAATGGCAGTTCTCCTTCTTGCACTATTGCCCGTCCCGCACAAGTTCCCACAGTCCTCTTCAGCAGACAACCTGCAGAGACAAATCAATGCTGACACACTACAAGGCGTATTTGAACTCATACTGTCACCCTTGCAAGATGCGGCACTTGACACTGTCTCAATTGACTGTGCGGACTGGATGGTCCGGCGGTGCTTCCCTATTGTGTCCGTGTGGATTGTCGACTATATGGAAAACGTTGCACTACACGGAGTAAAATCTAACGCCTGTTTAAAATGTGAGGTGCCTCCTGATGCATTAGGAACCGATTCACAGGAGATGTATCAGACACAAGAATATGCCACATACGAACGTCTCGAACAAGAAAATGAGCATCGGTCGACAGACTCTGGCTCGGGAGACATGAATGCCACGTTTGATGCACTTGGTATCAAGATGGGACGGAATGTTTTTCATGGGCTTCAATGGGTTTCAGCACCCAATCTGCACAAGCCAGATTTGCTCTATACAGTTTATTTGGGACTATTCAAGTATATGATGGACTGGGTTCGGGGATTCCTTAAGAAACACGCATGCCTGCAGGCTTTATCACCATACCCGGGGTTCTTTGCGCCCAAAAAAGTATCCGACGAGGTTACGCAGTGGCAAGGAAAGGAGATGAGTAACCTGGGGCATTGTCTTTTGGGAGTTCTCAACATGGCATTGAGGCAGCCTGAGAGTACCCAAGTATTAACATTCAAACATGCGCTCACCTGCGTCAGGTCATTGCTCGATTTCACTTTGATGGCCCAATATAGAAGCCATACACCTGAGACCTTGGATTATATGGAACAATATCTGAATCGGTTTCATGATATGAAAGATATCTTCTTCAAGTTTCGAATATCAAAGAGGACACGGGCAAAGATTGACGAGCAGCGAAGGGAGCTACGACATCAGAGAACACAGGTAAACCAATGCGTTGCGAAATCGAACCGGCGTTGGGTACAGGAGCAGGATCGTGAAGAAGAGATCGACCAACGTATGCAACTAATCCATACAGAATCTCATTTCAACATCATTAAGATGCATCTACTAAGTCATTTTCAGGGTCACATATAACAGTTTGGCAACATTCAGATGTATTCTACGGAGTTTGGCAAGCTCGGACATAAGGAACAAATCAAGGAGGAGTGGCACCATTCGAATAAAAACGATGCCGCAAGACAGATCCTGCACAGTTATGGTCGCCAGCATGGGCTCTGAATGAGACTTTTGAACCTGGATTCCCTTTGATGTCGCAGGGCGGATCTCCCTACTGATGTCATGGAACATTTGGATAAAACGAATTCCTTATCTGCGCCAGTCACCAATCGTAGGATCCTGAAGGGGCGTCGTGATGATGTTTCCAATGTGATCGATTTTTGCAAGGTCTTGGGTATCTTACTGGAGAGCATCTGTCGGGAATTGATTTGATATAGCCGGAATAGCCTGCCCACTGAACGCCACCTTCCTGAAGAACCTGCCATACTTCGATTCCTTCCAGTTGAACAACTAATGCAACTGGAAATCCCCGTTCTAGTGTTCCAGGAAACCGACATTTATGACATCCACAGGGCATGCTCCACTGGTACCCAACGTTTTAGGAACCAGGCGAGTCGCAATGATTGGGTTTGGGTACAGACGGGTGGTGAGCATATGTATGGTGTGCTCTGGGGCCGTCTTCCTGGAAAGCTCCTGGCGCTCTTGAAAATCAGAGACTACACGCATGAGGACACAGTTCGCAGGCTTGCATGTGTCCAAATATTGAACGCGGTTAACTTGGGACGCATATCCAATGTCCATGGCCTTGGCACAGTACAGCTAAGGGAAAATGCATGAGAGTTTACTATAGTAGAAATAGAGACAATCCTAGGCCTGGCACACCTCATCCCGGAGACAGACCAGCGGTCGCTTGTCAACAGCCATATTGATTTAAGGACATTTAATGAGATTTATTGAGGGGTCATCAGATCAGACAGTTGGGCGACAACTGTTGGCTTGGGCAAGTAAATTTACTCTGCATCGAGGATAGTTGAATGGCATGGAGAATATTATAGCTTCTTTCATTACAACCTGTATATAGAAACCTCTATGTAGAAATTAATTAATAGAAACTAAATAATAGATACAACTAAAAGTACACGATGTAGAAAATTACAGTGGGTGAGTGTTCAGTCCTTGAGATTAGGACCCTGATGACACCACGCAGTGAAACGTCATGGGTCCTGACGTTGCAATAACGCTGTGGGACATCGTGGGTCCTGACATCGCTAGGACGCAGTGAAGAAGCCAGACAGATTGTGACAAATTGCCGCAACGCCCTGTGGCCTCATAGTCAGGAACTGACAAAAGTGACATGTCAGGATGCTGGGAGGGTTCAGGGCAGGGATGGGGACATCGGGGGATGGAAGGCATCTGTGGTCAATGTTAGGATGGAGTTATGGTGTTGCGATGAGAGACGGAAGGAACGTGACAAAGGCAGGCCCTGTGTGGCCACGCCCAGTGGTACTCCCATGAGGCAGTGGCTATAGCCAGACATCAGGATATGGGGAAGAAGGTGCGACAGAGATGCAGATGTCCAGGGGTCATGAGGAGGTTGACCTAATCTCAGGTAGTGTCCTGACACCGCAAAACGTTGCTATGTGACACAGGATGCACCAGGCGCAATGTTGTGTTGCAACATACATCATGACGCATAGGGTGCAACAGGGGGTTGCAATGGAACTCAGGACACAACAGGCGTACTGGGCGCACGAGAAATGCGGCATGCATCAGGATGTGACGCCCATACATCAGATGCGGGTTTTCTTTTTGCTGTTGTCTCAATCTAATCTGGACCCCACTGGATGTGATGCCCCAGTATGGAATGATGATGTCACACACAAGTCTGATGCTGAAGTACTCAACCAAAACACCTCAGCAACAGCCATCAGACAATCCCATTACCCAGGTGCTGATCAAGTGGTTAGAGATATGAGCAGGTTTGAGGATAAACACTGTACTCTGTGCTAGGATCCATGGACTCCGTTTGCCAATGCTCATGATTTCAAACTTGCATCTTGGTTCATTCAGAGCAAAGTCTCCAAATCTCAAATCAATGAATTCTTTTCCAGCAGTCTGGCTAGTTCTGCATCGGTCAGCTATAGTTCAATGCACATACTGGAAAATCATCTCCGATTATTGGACCCCTACAGTGCTTGTCTACAATGGTTCGAAGATGAAGTGAACAATGGCAAGAGAATGCAGCATTTCTTCTATCAGAATGTTCTTGACTGTGTCAGATCCCTTCTTTGGTGCATAGCATACAGGGATGACTTGGTCTATGTACCGCAGTGTGAATATGACCAGAATGGGCATAGGGTATATGCTGAAATGCATACAGCGGACGGGTAATGGGACATCCAAGTACTGTACACCCTGCTTTACAACCTCCTTCATTAGGGCACTAGCTAACCATTTATACGATACACTTCCACGTGGTGCAACTCTGGTTCCAATAATTGGAATGTCCGATCAGGTGCATCTTACCAACTTCTCGGGTGACAAGCAAGGGTGGCCTGTCTATATTACAACCAGAAATCTCCTATCGACTAGGTGTAACAGACCTAGATCAATGGCAGTTCTGCTTCTTGCACTATTGCACATCCTACCCAAGTTCCTACAGTCCTCTTCAGCAGACAACCTGTAGCAACAAATCAATGCCGATAAACTACAAGGTGTATTTGAACTCATACAGTAGCTCTTGCAAGATGCAGCACTTGACGGTATCTCAATTGACTGTGTGTATGGGAAGGTCTGGCAGTGCTTTCCTATCTTGTCTGCATGGGTTGCGAACCATATGGAAAACATTGTACTCCCTGGAGTAAAATCTAACTCCTGTCCGAAATGGGAGGTACCTCCTACTGCATTAGGAACAAAGGCACAGGAGATGTATCAGATGCGGGATTATGCCACAAACGAACATCTCGAATGAGAAAATGAGCATTAGTGGACAGACTCTGGATCGGGAGACATAAATACTACATTTGATGCCCTTGGTATCAAGATGGGATGCTCTGTTTGTCATGGGCTTCAACGGGTTTCATTACCCAATCTGCACAAGCTAGATTTGCTCCATACAGTTTATTTAGGACTATTCAAGCATATAATAGACTGGGTTCAGGGATTCTTCAAGAAATATGCCTGACTGCAAGCTTTTGACAATGCCTGGAAGGCTTTACCTCCATACCCAGGATTCTTGGTGCCCAAAAAAGCAAACTGCAAGGTAGTACAGTGGCAAGGAAAGGTGAGGAGGAACCTGGAGCATTGTCTTTTGGGAGTTCTTGCTGTGGCATTGAGGCAGCTTGAAAGTACACAAGTATTGTCATTCAAATGTGCACTCACCTGCATGAGGTCATTACTTGATTTCACTTTGATGGCCCAATATCGAAGCCATATACCTGAGACCTTAGATTATATGGAACAATATCTGAATTGTTTTTATGATATGAAAGATATCTTCTTGGACTTTCGAATATCGAAGAGGACACAGGCAAAGGTAGATGAGCAGGGAAGGGAGCTACGACATTAGAGAATACGAGTAAACCAATGTGTTGTGAAATCCAACCAGCATCTGGCACAGGAGCAGGATTGTGAAGAATGGATCGACCATCGTATGGAACTAATCCATACACAATTTCATTTCAACTTCATTAAGATGCATCTACTAAGTCATTTTCACGGTCACATATACCAGATTGGTAACATTCAGATGTATTCCATGGCGTTTGGTGAACTTGCACATCAGAAACAAATCAAGGAGGGGTGGCAGTATTCAACTAAAAATGATGCCACAAGATAGATTCTACACAGCTATGGTTGCTAGTATGAGATCCAAATAAGACTGCTGAACCTAGATTCTCTTCGATGTCGTGGAGCTGATCTCCCTGCTGATGTCATAAAACATTTAGATAAAATGGATTCCATATTCGTGCCAGTTGCCAATTGCAGGATCCTGAAGGTGCATTGTGTTGATGTTTCAGATGAGATGGATTTCTACAAGGTCTTGGGTATCTCACTGGAGAGCATCTGTCGGGGATTGATTCGATATAGCTGGAATAGCAAGCACACCAAGTGCCACCATCCTGAAGATCCTGCCATACTTCGATTCCTTCCTATGGAATTACTACTGCAACTTGAAATCCCCATTCTAGTGTTCCAGGAAACCAACATTTATGACATCTGCAGGGTATACTCTACAGGTACCCAACTCTTCAGGAACCAGGTGAGTCACCACTATTGGGTTTGAGTACTGACTGGTGGCAATCATATGTATGGTGTACTCTGGGGCCATCTCCCCAGAAAGCTCCTGGCACTCTTCAAAATCAGAGACTACATGCATGAGGACACGGTTCACAGGCTTGCATGTGTCCAAATATTGAATGTGGTTAACTTAGGACCTGTATCCAATGTCCATGCCTTTGTCATAGTACAGCTAAGGGAAAATGTGTGAGAGTTTACTATAGTAGACAGAGGGACAATCCTAGGCCTAGTGCACCTCATTCCAGAGACAGACCAGTGATGGCTTGTTAACAGCCATATTGATTTAAGGATATTTAACCAGATTTATTGAGGGGTCATGAGATCAGACTGTCGGGCAACAACTGTTGGCTTGAGTAAGTATTCTGCATCAAGGATGGTTGAATAGCATGGCAAATATTATAGCATTTTTTATTGCAACCTATATATAGAAACCTCTATGTAGAAACTAATTAACAGAAACTGAATGATAGATACAACTAAAAGTACATGATGTAGAAAATCACAGTGGGAGAATAGTCAGTCCTTGAGATTAGGACCCTGTTGACACCAGGGAGTGAAAGGTCATGGGTTCCGACATTGTGATGATGCTGTGGGTCATTGTGGGTTCTGACATCACTAGGATACAATCAAGAAACCAGACAAATTGTGACAAATCACTGCCATGCCCTATGGCCTCACAGTGAGGAACCGACAATGGTGATGTGTCAGGATGCTAGGAAGGTTCATGGCAATGATTGGGATATTGGGGGATGGAAGGCATCTGTGGTCGATGTTAGGATGGAGTTATGGCATCATGATCACAGATAGAAGGAATGTGGTGAAGGCTGGCCCTGTGTGGCCACACTTAGTGGTACTCCTGTCAGGCAGTGGCTATAGCCAGACATCAGAATATGGGGAAGAAGCTGCGACAGTGATGCAGATATCGAGGGGTCATGTGGATGTCGACCAAATATCATGAAGTTTCCAGATGCCGCAAAGCCTTGCTATACAACACAGGATGCACCAGGCAAAATATTGTGTTGTAATAAACATCATGACACATAGGGTGCAACAGGGGGTTACAATGGAACTCAGGATACACCAGATGCACTGGGTGCATGAGAAATGCGTCATGCATCAGGACACAATGCTCATACATCATACATAGGTTTTTTTTTTGCTGATGTGATACTATTACTATGATCACATACCAGGCACTTGAGATCAAAACGGCTAGCATTATGAGATACCAAACCAAGGCCATCTGACCATATCTTTACTATCATATAGAGGCGCTCAATATCACAAAAGATAACATATTAGTTAGCAAATTTTTACTTTTTTTTTTAGACTCAGAGAAAAAGCTAAGTAACAAAATACTGCAAAACTACAAGCTCTCTATATAAAAACCACCTAATAAAAAGCTACTTAGCAAAAGAAAAAAGTCTACTAAAAAAAGGCTAAAAAGAAATTATTTGCAGAGACTATGACATCTTGTTACTTGCCAGGTCATAGGGGGGGTCTCCAAAGTAGGAGGAATTGGGTCAGGCGTGGGGGGGCCTAGTGCCATCAGGGGGCTTGGTGCAAAGAGGGGGCTCAGTGTAAAGGGAGGGGCCTGGGTGTTGGAGTCTGGAGAACTGGTACAGCTAGGGAGATAGTAGCTGGATCATTGTCACCATGCCCAGACATGGCAGGGGGAGAGCTGCTGACAGCACCAGAAGTCATAAGGATTGGAGCCATCTGGGGCTACTGTCAGACAAGAGGAAGTAACCTTCTGTACTTGTCTTACTCCAACTACCTAGGAGGCTTGCCAGCAGGGATGGGAGGGGGTCTGGGGTCATAGTGGGAGGAGGGCTTGAGGGACCCAATTCCTTATCTATTTCTTCATTGTCATCCTATGTATTTGTAATTAGCTAAGATAGTAACTAAAATATAGTTAGGATTAGCAACTTAGATCTTCGATCATAATAGTATGTTCGCCAAAATCTTACATCTCTTTGTCCTACTCTAGCACCCCCTCCTCCTGCTCTTCTATGGCCTCCCCAATATCTCTGGCCCACCCACAGTAATCCTAGACCTTATAGTTGAACAAGGAATATCTGCTATGGGCAGATGTAGGGGTCTGGTCATCATCCTTTCCCTCAACAAGGTGTGGCTCTAGGACCATCAGGTCTAGAGGGTACTTGCCACCATTAGTAAGGAGCTACACCAGGATGTCCTCATCTTCATGAAGCAAGATGAGTTCCCAGAGTACAAAAGCATCAGAGAGCACCTGACTAAGTAACTGAGCACCCTCACCAGTTGCCCTGAGGAGATATCAAGGGTAATAGATTGCCCCCTCTACATGCTGTCACTTGACTACCCTAAACAGATTTTCCATGCTTGGTAATACCATGACTTCCAAGGTGATTCCTGGGCCAGAGTCATCTGTACACCAGGGGTAGCTGAGGAATGGGTGTTCAGTTTGTCTGGTACCTGATAGACAAACAATATGGATTCTTATTGCCTGTGGGTAATAAGGGGAGACCCAATCTGATTGAGCCACTGACAATATGTATTAGTATGAGGATAGCATATAATATATAGGAGGGAGCAAACTTCCTCAGAGGTCCCTTGACCTCATCATCAACCTTCTTCCCCTCCACAAGGCGATGCCCATTCGATGTCCTCAGGTTCTTGGCTGTATCATGGTGCAGGAGCCTGAGGTGGTGAGCCACTTCGAAGATGTTGTCAGCCTAGTGCTTGTCTTTGATAAGTGCGATCTAGGCTATGACTACCAGAAGGGAGCGAGCTTACCCAATGACCAAATCCAGTTGAGATTCAGTTAGGTACCAGAGGGCTAGGGAGTGCCCAGTGAAGTGCGCCTTGATATGGTTATGGCAGGTACTATTCACAACAGTAAACTAGTATGGGTGCATCAATCTACCCCAGCCTTTGGCATATGCTATGTTCCCATCGCATCCCTTATGAGTATTAGTTTAAATGTTTCTGACTGATGAGTGTAGGTTAGGTTTCACTTACAAGGAATGCTGGACCACCAGTTTGAAAGGTAGTCTCTCCAGTGAAGTCAACTGGCTCAGGCTGTACATAATGGTGTACACCAGTGCTCTCCATTTCCCACTTGGTCCATCTGGTTCTACAGGCTTGGTAGCAGGACACCAAAGAAAAAAAATTAAAGGTTAGTAATTATCACATGTTAAAACTTAGATAGAGTGTACTTACTTCCCCATCCACACTTCATATCTCTGAGGTTCAATGGCAGGAAGGACAGAGGCAGTGGGAAGGACCAAGACAGCAGAACATCTAAGAGGAAAAAAAATGTTAATATTGCTCACTCCAAACTGTCAATGGTGTAGTAGTGTATACTTACTTTCCCTTGTTTGCCAGTCTTCTGATCAATATCTAAGGCACTGTTTAGGTTAGAGGAAAGGAAAAAACAAAAAGAGGAAAAAAAAAAAAGAATCACAGGTGGGAGGTGGAAGAGCCTTCGGTTAAGAGACAAAAAGAAGAAAGGAAGGAGAGAAGGAGAGAAGGAGAGAAGGAGAGAAGGAGAGAAGAAGTCTTCTCCTTATCTTCTCCTGTAGTAGAGAGAAGAAAAGGGAAGAAGGAAAGGAGGGAAGGAGGAAGGGAGGGAAGGAGTAAGAGAAAGAAGAAGGGCTTGGTTTATATACCCTACACATATGAGATGCATACATGTAGACCTCACATGTAAACCTGATATGCATACCTCACATGTGCATCTCATATGTACAGGGTATATAAGAAATGATGCATATGCATTTTCTGGTTTGTTTGTATACACAATTGTACCTGCAAACAATGTTGGTACATTTGATAATGTCTGAGCATTGTTTGTGTGTACAATAGGGTATACAAACAAACTAGAAAACAAATACACAGGTTATAAGCATTTGTTCTTCTGTATATATAATATATTGAAAAATCAAATGTAATATCTACGAAGTCTAACTTGTTACTAACTTTCATAAAATAAGCTTTTAAGCTGGACACATGATGTGACATCAAGGGGTGACTAGTGCAGCTTAAAAGCTTATTTCATGAAACTATATAAGCAGTACAACATCCTCGACATTGTGACAACTGTATGGTGAAAAGCCAATTTGAGTTGTATATTCAAAAGATATTTTTATACATATCATGGTGTAGAAATATCTTTTGAATATACAAATAAAATTGGCTTTTGGCCATACTGTTGTCATGATACCAAGAGGCATTGATAACATATATTTCTGTATTATCGACACCTCTTAGCAGGAGACACACACAATATCCCAGGTGTCATAACACTGATACGGTGAAAAGTTGACTTAATTTGTATATGTAAAAGATATTTCTCAACCTATTATGGTTGAGAAATATCTATTGGATATAGAAATCAAATTGGCTTTTGGCTGTACTGTTGCTGTGATCCTAAGAGGTATTGATAACATATATTTCTTTGTTATCAACACCTCTAGGTAGTATTACTAGATGATAGCCATGGCGTCACCACAACAGTATGGAGAAAAGCTCATTTTATTTGTATATTGAAAATATATTTCTATACCTATCATGGTGTAGAAATATCTTTTGAATATACAAATAAAATTGGCTTGTGGCTGTACTGTTGTCATGATAACAAGGGGCATCAATAACATATATTTCTGTTATTGACACCTCTTGGCAGTAGAGCCACATGGTGTCCTGTGCATCATGACACAGGTATGGTAAAAAGTTGAATTTATTTGTATATTCACAAGATATTTCTATACCTATTATGGTATAGAAATATCTTTTGAATATAGAAATAAAATTGGCTTTTAGCCATACTGTTCTTGTGATAACAAGAGGCATCTATAATATATATTTCTGTATTATTGATACCTCTTGGCAGCATCCCTAGACAATGGCCCCAGTATCGCCACAACAGTACTGTGAAAAGCCCATTTCAGTTGTATATTCAAAAGATATTTCTCTGTAATGATATATATAGAAATATCTTTTGAATATAGCAATAAAATCTTCTTTTGGCCCTACTATTGTCATGATACCAAGAGGTGTCGATAATATATATTTCTGTGTTATTAACACCTCTTTGCAGCAGAGCCACATGACATCTTAAGCATCACAATATCCTGTGCATCACAATGTCACAGGTGTTGTGACACTGATATAGTGAAAAGTTGAATTTATTTATATATTTAAAAGATATTTTTATACCTATTATGGTATAGTAATATCTTTTCAATGTACAAATAAAGTCGCCTCTGGGCTGTACTGTTGTAATGAGACCAAGAGGTATTAATAGCATATATTTCTATGATATCGACACCTCTTAGCAGTATCATCAAATGATGTCCCCAGTGTCATCACAACAGTACAGTGAAAAGTCTATTTGAATTGTATATTCAAAAGATATTTCTACAGCTACCATGGTATAGCAATATCTTTTCAATATACAAATAAAATTAGCTTTTGGCCATACTGTTGTCACGATACTAAGAGGTATCAATAACATATATTTCGGTGTCACCGATGCCTCTTGCGAGCATTGCCACACAATCCCCCTGGCATTCCCACAACAGCATGGTAAAAAGCCCATTTCAGTTGTATATTCAAAAGATATTTGTATACCTATCATGGTATAGAAATATCTTTTGAATATAGAAATAAAATCAGCTTTTAACTATACTATTGTTGTGATACCATGAGGCGTTGATAATATATATTTCTGTGTTATTGACACCTCTTTGCAGTTCAGTCATGTGATGTCCCCACTGTTATAACAATAGTACTGATAAAAACTGATTTTATTTGTATATTCAAAAGATATTTCAATACCGATCATTATGATGGTATAGAAATATCTTTTGAATATATAAATAAAATCGCCTTTTGGTTGTACAGTTGTCATAATACTATTTTACTTGCATATATCAAATAGTATCATGATATGTAGAGATGTCGTATAGTAACATATATTTCTACCACAATTGATCATAACAGCTATAGATATATATCACTATATGATATCTCTACATATCACAATACTATTTTATATATGTAACATAATTTTCCCCCACTATATATTATACTTTTTTCTTAGGTAGAATTTTCTTTATGTTTTTTTTTTTTTTCTTCTATCTGAATTTGGAAGTTTTGTTTTATATTTATTTCTCATTTTAGGATTTGTTTACTAGGTTTAGCTAGTAGTTCTTAGCCTATACTTATTAGCTACTAATGATACAACTTTTAATTGATGCCTTTGGCATCCCCTATTACTAGATGTTTCAATCTTGAGTGCCTGGTATGTGATACTAATGATACCATTTGACGCCCTTGCTTTGGTATCTCTCATTGCTTGCTATTTCAATCTTAAGTGCCTGGTATAGTATAGTAGACTACAGTATATAATAATAGTAATAGTATTCAGCTCTCTTGCTTTGGCATCAAGCATCACCTCGCATTGACTGACCATCTGAGTAGATTGTTTACTAGGGTATGGATATTAGTAATGAGACAGACCAGGGTTTGAAGTTGGTCAGGAATAGCTGCACTACAATTCCTGTCTATTTTATCACTAACATCCATGCATGAGTTGGTTGGATTGCTTGAATATAGCCTCTCAGGTATTCAGCTATATTGACTTGATACTAGGAGATGATTTCCAACACTTTTAGTGCTAGTTAGGCAATACGAGAATACCATAATAACAATAGTGTTGGTAAAAGATACTATTTATGGCTATATTTTATTAAGCTACCCACTCTAACAATACCCTCATTTTGTCTAATTTTTGTATGCCCGAGCTTTGAGTCTAATCATAGTTGAGAATGCTTAGATTATTACAAACATAATATTGAACACTGTGAATATGCCATTTTGCATATAAATCTTTTACTTCATTAACTAGTAATAGTCAATGATTCTGCATGCCCTCCATCCCCCATGAGAGCCTTGTGTATAAGACCTGATAGATCGTATACAGTACAAGAAAAATCGACAAACTTCTCATCTTCACCAACCTGTGCTTGAGATACCTACAATTTTACTCTGGCCTGAATCCTAACTTACCTTCTTCTAACTACCCTATTGTACCATAAATAAGCCATAGGCCAATACATGTAGTCAGCCAGTGAGTGCCTTGAGCAGGCAATCTATACAGAGGTAGATATGACATGCAACCCAGTACCATGGGATCAGGAAAACGGAGATCTAGAACACATCAAAATAAATCACAAGATGTATCTTCAACTTGGGATTCTTTTCTACTCCTGATTACAAATCTACTAGGAAGAGCACTGAAGTACCAATGAAAGGTCACAATGCTGACTGTGGCATATGCACAACCTGAAACTGAACTCAATGATCAACCAAATACTCAAACAGTGCATCTATCAGATGATAGTAGTAATGAGTGCTAAATCTCACATGCACTGGACAAAATAGAATCAGACACCAAACCTGATGGAGAAGGCATCAATATTGCAGATGGTCCTAGATTAAGATGTGATCATGGCTTACAAGTAGGTAATAGAAAGGGAGACAATTAGGCCAGAACTATACATATTTCAACCACATCAAGGTCTCAGAAGATAGGTCTTACTTGGCATATGACCATGGATCTTGGATGCATAATTCGGCAGAGAACCTACAGTCCTCCAATATTTCCATCATCAAGTGATGCATGGTTATTGTCCCTACTGAGTAGCCTGTATGGTCCCGTGTCTGGTACCCTGATCTTTAGTCCAGCTCCTCACTCTCAGCAAAATATTGTGACAGGTGAAGTAAGGACCATATTAGATGATGCAAAGACTCTGATTCTATGGTACAACCTATTTGAGTAACCACTCCCAAATGTTGTTGCACTGATGGCCCAGGTACACAAAGTTTGGGATACCATGCTTGCTAATATTGTAGTTACTGAAAACATCAAATCCTCAGAGTAGTGCATAAGTCTGGTAAGTGCACTCAGGTATATATGTTGTAATGCAGAATACAATACTAACCTAGAAAGATATACCAAAAACACTCTAGAGTATGATCACAGTTTATACATAAGGTGATGTAATGACCCACTAGTAGGTGTCTTACAATAGACTATTCTTACACCCATACCAGAGACCCTATTGTGGATGGGTAAGGATAGTTGTATATACTATGGTGGACAACCAAGCATGCTATACAGTTATAGTATAAATGGCTGGCTCAGGTAAAGCTCATGTAACAAGGCCTGAGTTATCCTGACATGAGGTCTGAGTTACCCTGACATGAAGTCTGAGTTACCCTGACATAAGGCTCAAGTTACCATACATAGCCTATAGAGGTACTTACTTGGAGTAGGGGGTGATACTATATAGATTAGGCACTCCTGTAAAATCTAAAGTTTACAAACCTGATAGCCTTTGGGGGGCTACAGGAGGAGCTACAGGGCTCCAAATGCGCCAGAATTTTACAAAGGTATTCCTAACACCTACCTGCGACACCAGTGTAAGGACTGCACGTCATGGACTTATAGTTGTTGAGTTGCTCCCTTCCTAACAAAAGGAATTGAAGGGAGGCACTCTTGTAACACTGTATACGTTGTTGCCGTCCATCCGACCGAATGCTGTCCGTAGGATATATGAGTTGGCATAGGTTGTGCCCCAGAAGAATGGCTATCTTCCGGTACCAAATATGTGCCAAACAGACAAGAGCTGAAGGAGTTACTGAGGTAATACTGGAGGGGTAGTCCAGAGCTGCCTGGGTAGTCCCTGCATAGCATAGAAGATATAAAAGCATCTCTGGGTAGGTGAATTGCACATAGACGCAACCTGTGCCCAATCACTGTAAGACTATTAGGGTTATTTCAGAACTCTAGAAGCATGATTCTTATCATGGTAGGGGTACTTTTAGGGAGTTGACTGTGGGTAGTGCCCACCAAGCCAATCACCAAGGTACCCCACCAGGGGAACTGAGTAGACTTTCCTATTAGGCAAAGACCTGACTAGAATGAACTAGAAGGTTCAGCTCGATAATGAAAGCTATGTCTACCAAAGGCTTGTGTAGATGAAATGCATGTGGGTATGAGAGTTCATGAGTGGTAGGTCTTCTCAATTGCATAATAGTTCGCCACTACTGTGTCAACAATGTGAAGAGTTTTTCTCCTGCAGTTGCATTGGAGATGCAGCAGTGCAACACTTGATGTTGGAAGAAGGTTTAACCAGAGTGGACTGATATCCACAAAGGAATAATTACCTGGGTGGTGTGTGTTGGTCAACCTGGGGGAGATGGGTGTGCTCATGATTAAGTTAGAGTAGTGATGGGTAGGAACTAGCAGTATATGATATTCTACTTAAACTATATACAAGTCCCACTCTACTCTGGCAATCAACTACCTCTTGAAAAACTTACTGAGTGAAGCTGTGGCTTAACTATATTAAGTTTTCCTGTTTTGATTCTTCTTTACTCTACTGTTACTTATTGTTTTTGATCTTCGAGTTACTTCAGTGCGGTCCTGAACTTGCGATCCATCTTCCCTTAGGGTGCACCTGTTATAGGTGAAGAACAAGATTGTGGAGTTATAGAGTCTGATGGACAATCCCACAGCTATTATGTGCAGAGTTAATTATCTGTTGGAACAGGAAAGGTTTATGTGCGACCTGAGAGGGTACAATATTGATCTCCACCTGATGCTTACCATATAGTTACTACAACTAACCATAATTGGATGTAACCCAGGACCTGACATTACAATTCCTTGTGCCCCAGACTCCTGAGGTGATTTTCTGTAAGTACTTTCCAGGGAAGAAGATGCAAGGTATTGTGGATCTCAGGTTTCTTGCATCCATCACTGGCACTATGATCAGCTTAACATGGACCATAATCTGCCATATACTGTGGGCATGGCAAATAGGGATATATCAGGAGCCTAGGGACCTGAAGCCTGAGGCAGCTAGGGGTGAGTCTCCAAATCATCCAACTGTTCATTTGTAACCAAGGTGGCTAACCTGTTACCAAACACAGAAGACCTTTTGGACTGGCAAAAAGAAACTTGGGGTATGTGCCCATGGAGGATCCAGGATATGATTGTGCAAAATATTTGAAGTACAATAGATAAGAGGGTTGAGCAAGTGTATGGGGTGCAGTGTGACCACTGTGAAGGATAGGATGACAATTAGGAAGCTGTTAGTGCTGAGCTTAAGAGTCGGATATCCAACCACACTTCTACACAGCCTGTACTGTGACACCCAAATTACCAGAACTTGGACCTAGTGGGACATCAGGAAGGTCTGAATCTGTTGCCATAAACTGACAGCTGGTTTGACTTAAGCCAGCCATCGGTAGCCTCGGAGCTTCAGTTGCAAGATTCAAATCCTCTGAGTTCCTATGATTCACATGATCCAACCATAGGACTGACTGCAGATAGTGTGATGATCGCTTCTCTATCTCATAGGGTTTCATTGAGCCTTGACAAATCTCAGGAAGAGCAAGCAGCACCAGTGGGGATGTCATCATAAGTCAGATGATGATGAGGAGGGAGGGTGGTACCATCACTGAGGTTGATTAAGGAGAATTAAGAAGATGTAAAGATTATGAGTAATAGATTTAATTTAGCTTACTATGATGACACTACAATAGAAACCAAAGGATGTAGTATAAAGAAATAATCAGGGCAATATTTACTATAGAACCTATGAAAGGTGGCTGTCCGGAGGGTATTAAGGCAATCACAATGTAGTATATTGGATATCAAGAGGAAGTTGTGAAGATTAGATAATACCAGGTGCAATGTGCAGATAGTGTCAGGGGTAATTCACTACACTTTGGAAGGCATTGTGAGGACTCGGAGGTTCAGACATGCAGTAGTAGCATCAAGATGAGATGTCACAGTCAAGGTGAAATCTGGGTGATTCATGTATGCAGGCAGGGATCCAGAGGAGAGGAGTATCATGTAGAAAAAATCTGCATGGAAAAGCCTGATGATAGGTGGTACCAGGGTGCACATCATGAGTATTGTAGAATCCCAATATACACAAGTGAGTAGGTGATGTCAGGGTGGAAGACACCACAATTAGGCATCACCACAATAAAAGAGCTTACGATCAAGTAACATCCAGATGCAACATGCTAGGATCAGATGGTGTTAGCATACAATAGCTAAGAATGAGACATTGTTAGGATGCAACTCCTGAGGATCAGACATTGTTAGGATGCAAGAGCACCGAATAAGACATTATCAGGGTGCACTTGATGTAGGGATCCATGTCTAGATACTGTCAGGATGCACCAAGTACATGACTCAATGTCAGGATATAATATTGGTTTGACAGCATGTCCTGGCTAACAGTTATCATTATGGGCACCCTGTGTATCAGACACACAGGACACAGTGGGTGCAAGATAATATTTTTGCTGATGTACAACCTCTCATCAGAAGTGTTCATGATCTAAGACATGTTTAATTGTGGTTGCACCATAATGTGGTGGGGCAACAGTGGGCTTGTCAACTAACAGGTGTGTGCACACATGATCACCTGTTAACTACCTCTCAATGATTAACCATCAATGATCAATCATCAACTATATATATTTTAGAGTAACAAAATAATAAATAAAACTAGCTAATACCTTGTATAACCTCCCTTTGCTTCCAATACTGCAGCCACTCTATTAGGCATTGATTTCCACAACTTTTCCAAAAACTACTCAGGAATTGTCTCCCAAACGAAAGATAATACTTGTGCAAGCCTCTTCTTAACAGCTTCTGTTCCTCCTAGGATATCTCCAACCCTTGAACACTGCTGGTGTAATTGCTTTTTAAGCTCAACCTATGCATGCTCAATAGGAGTTAAATCAGGGGAGTAAGGAGGGTGTTCCACCACTTCAATACAATTTCTCTCCAACCAATTCATAACATTATAAGCCTTGTGAACAGGAGCATTGTCTTGCTAAAAAAGAATATCCTCAAGTTGCATAACAAAAGAAATCATCTAATGAATTACAGGAAAAAGAGACCTTCTTAAGAGTCTAACATACCTAGTCTTGTTGATTTTTTGGGTAATAGGAACCAAAGGACCTTTTCTCTTACCCCAAAAGCACTCCCATACCATAAGCGAAATACCCTTATCCTTTTCCTTGGGTTGAATGCACTCTGCAAGCCACTACCCTCCAAGTTTTCTGTAAACTCACTGCTGCCTTGGATCCTTGGATTTCTCTACACTGCACTCATCACTCCAGATGACCCTCTCAAAATCCTCAGCTGTCCAATCCTTATAAGCTGTAGCCCACTTTAATCTCTTCACAATATACATAGCCTTGAGCTTTGGTCTTGATTTGGCTAGCTATTTCTTGATATTAGCTTCCCTGAGTACTCTATCCACTATTAAATCATTAGAGAATTATGTCCTATCACTCAGGTGAGTATTAACCAGTAGAAAGAGAAACACCCAGTGCATATTTATTCCTGAAATCTGAACTGTTCATTTTCTGGTTGGATTTGGCTGCCAGGATGATTGTGCAATGCTGTTGCTGGCTAAGAACAGGTGTGCAACCAGGGTGGGGAATATTATGCAGTGATTGATGCTCATATGCCTGAGCTAGGAAGCTTTTAATGGTTGTCCATGGCCATGCAATATTTTGAGCAACAAGGGCAATATGCTAGAGGCAGTAGAAAAATTCGATGATCATGCCTTTTTCAACATTGGTCATTTCTCTTTGAGAGGTCTTCAGGTTTCGCTTTTTTTGTTTTTTTGATGTATATCCAGATCAGTTAACCATTGGAAATTCAGAGACAGCAGATTATTAAATTAAAATCAAGGATGTGATATATAGTCATGATAGTTGTAGCAGTGGCAGGTCCAGTTGCAATCAACTTGGTGAGATGGCATTTGGCAAGGTACCAGTTGCTTAGTAAGGTGAGACATGTTTCATGAACATTTCTGATAAGGGGCTGTACCTATTACATTCTCTAAAATAAAACACTTTACTCATAATACAATCTAAAAACAAAGGTTTAAAAGAAACCCAAAATGTCTCCAGTACATCATTTATTGCTTGGTCCTTACTATCAGTTGACATAAAGTTACTATCAAAGTGCAGTACAAAATATCTCTCCTTTGTCAGAATCATCAGTGCCTGTCCGTCAACCCTTAGCTTCTCTGTTGCCACTCCAACCTTATAAAGCCCAATCATACTAAAGACCTATCTCATTATTTGTCCTCTCTATTTTCACCCTATTATACCTCCATAAGTTCTATCACATTTTGATGTCCTTCAATTGGTTCCTAACTATTCCTTAAAGGTAGGTAACCTTGGTATTTATCTTAGAATTTATCTTCAAGTTTCCCAATCCTTGTATCATGATCCAGAATTTCTTCCATGTCTCATTATTCTATATTGTTAATAAGGATAGCTGCAGGTTGCTCAAGACATCAATGTAGAAATCTCTTATCTTCTTTTACATAGTATTATTTGGTGAAAGTTTCTATTTGCTTACAGTACATTCGACCATTGAGTTTCACTGTATTATTCTAGGTATCTTCATTGTATTTGAGGTTCTTGAATAGTCCTCACTAATGAGGTTTTAGTATCCTGCTATGATCTAAGTCAGTTGCAAATTGGATTCCATAGAACATGATATAATGCCTAAAGAAATTGAGATCTAGTACTTTCCTCATTCTTCAGCCTTTCTAATACTTGAGAAAGAGGCTAACTTAAAGCTTTAAAAGGTAATATTTTGGAAAGATTAGTGATGGTTGATAAATTTATTGAAGGTAGGAATCAATGTATCCAAGAACTTGAGGATTGGGAAGAATAGTTACTCTGTTCCAAAGACTACTTTGTGTTTATCAGCAAAAGTTTATATTTGCCCCTGATACCTCATGAGGTATGTGAGGAATAAAGAGCCAAATTATGAAACTCTAGTTATTGTACCTTCAGTTAATGACCCCACAGGTCCTGATAAAATCAGGACTTACAGGGTCATTTTTCTTGGCTTCTATTCACTCTATATTATTGTTGAATTTGGACATACAGCATCCTGAATATGGTGTTACATAATTTGGTTCAGCTTTAATGCATCTTCCATAGTTTATCTGATCTCACCTTTAGCTTATTCTATTGTTCTATCATGGACTTTTGCCTCATGAGTCTTTCCCATTTGACAATAACTTAAATGCACTTTTTCTTATCTTTCAGCATTGTTACTACTACCTAGATCTTTTAAGTTTGCTTACTTCATATTTCTAACCTTTTTATGATAGGCTTCATCTTTAATACATTACTAGACATCTTTTCTGTACTTTCTATTTCTCATACTTGCCCACTCCTTTCATTCTACAAGATATTCTTCTATTCAAACACTTTCTACCATTTCAAATATTGTTTTGAATGTACTTTGTCATATATTTACCTTTTTGGGTAATATTATTGCATGATAAAAGAAGTTTTTCTTAATTCTCCTTCTTCTCTGTATAGTAAAATGAAATGTATTGTTAGTGTTATTGTAAGATAGTCTAGTTCATTATTTGATTGCTCCTCCACCAAACTATGGTCTTAGCATCACTTCTTTCTTGTTACTATGCACTCATGCTTGATCCATGGTGAATATGCACTATGTTTCATTTCTACTTAACCTATCTGCAGTTGTTTGATCTCTTCACAATGTATAAAATAGATTTTTCCATAGAATTTCCTGAGATATTTTACTCAATAGATGAAATCTATACATTGATATATTTTTAAATTGTATAGATATATTCCATGTCAAACAACACTCTATTCATCATGATCTACCCCCACAACAAGTATATCAATGCCTTTAGTAGCCTTGAAATGAAGATTATCCTCCACCTTGCCTTCTTTATCACCAGATACCTCCAGCTACAGATATGCTTTGGCTTCTCTTCTCTCTCCTCCAGAGGACCACAAGATTCCTAATCTTGAAGAATGCTACTATCATGCAACATGTACTTAATCTATATCTTTGTATCATCAACTTACTTCTTTCTTACATCCAGTACCAGTAGTAATTGTTGCTAGGTTGGGCAGCACTAAACATAAATATTTTAATTTTATTGATAAGTATTGTGAGCTTTTGTATACTGCATTTGTACTTTTGAGAAATGTTCACTAACTTTAAGCTATAAAAACAGAGAAATGTGGAGGTTGAATAAATGATCTAGAACTCTATGCCTTTAATGTATGCTATAAACATGCCATTGTAAGGTATATTATAATATCATTAATGTGATTCAAAAATGTTTTATTAGTCCTCCTGTGCATTTTTGTATTCCCGAACTACTTATGGTATAAGAGTTTAGCTAACTTGGGTGCAGCAAACTGGAAGCCACATTCCTGATTTTGATACTCTCTTCCTGTCTCATTAGGGATGATATGAAATTGAAATAAACTCTTGTTTACTTAAAATGTATGTGAATTAATTACTTGCAAGAAAATAGACAACCTTTACTTTTATTTCAACTACCTATTTATGTACAAAGTTATAAAGGTCCTAGACAGTATTTCTAGTCTTAGAAACTAGGTGTAACCTGGCACTAGACAGCTAGAATTTCAACTAAATGTATATGATTAACTGATTTAAGTCTTACATAGGATATTCTTGATGTTTACAGTACTTACAAATGTTATTGCTGACTTCCTCAATAATTTCCCAACCTAACTTAGTAGCTACCTTTCTCCAGTAACTCTCTAGTCATTTATTGTTTTCAGTTGGCTTTACAAAGGGATTGAAAAACCAGGTATGCTACCATACCATATTTGCTACATTCTTAAAAATCATCCTTCCACTACTATAGAAGGAGTTAGTCTTCCCTGACAGTGAGGTGACTGGATCTACAATATTTCATACTGGAAAGTCAGTTTCAACTGAACAGTATCCTGAATGTATCAAGAACATTCATGGTTGTTCAATGGTAGAGGGTAAAATATAGAGTATATAAACTCTGAGATGGTTAGAATATAACTGTGTGAATGGCTCTTGTGATGAAAACACTTATGAAGGGGCACTCAGAGCCAGTGATAGTAAGTTCTCTATGTAACTTTGTTTTTTCTTTGTTTTTTTTTTCAGATATTCATTGTTAAGATACAAGAACATATATACAGCTATAAAGCTATCCATCCCCCATCATTGCTACACCTCCAGTCATTGAAATTTGTTACCTATTTGGGAACGACTCAACACCATGACTGCGAGTGAAATTATTACTACTTTTTCTCTCCTCCCCCCCCCACCTAGGGGGTGTCAGGCAGAACACTTTCTATCTCTTGTTTGCATTTTGGCATCACCTCCTCACTCCCCTCTTGAAGTCTACCCTCTTGAGGTTGCTCCCTCCCTTCTCCCAGCATCTCATGATGTTGGTTACATCTCTTACCCCACTTTCACTTCACCTCGCTTGCTGAATTGTACAGTCAGGTTTTTTCATTCAGTCTTTCAAGAGATGGCTGGGATAACAGTTAGTAGTAGGAGGAAACACATCAATAGGACATGATCGATTTCTCCATTCTCCTTTTTCACAGGAGGCTGCCTTGTCAGATACGAACACGATAACTGATAATATGTCCCACTGGTGAACACTCCCCTCTTAGACCATCCCCCCTCTGGAGGATTGTCTAGTACCCTACTGTCCCCTCTTTCCTCTCCTCCAATGCCTTCCTGCCCCTGGGTATTATGGGGTAGCCCAACTGTAGGTAGTAGATGTTGGTCTAGGCCATATGTTTCTTGAGGTAAGGTAAGGTAAGGTAAAGCAAAGACGAAGATCGTCAAGGTAGGCTCAGATAGTTGTGTTCGTAATAAGTTTTTCAAGAGTAAATAATAAATATATTAATAAGATCTCTTCTCCGTTACTTGATGTTTCTAATAGCTGGGAGTACCTCGATATTTATATTCCACGTCTGGGTTATCGCGGGCTACAAACAACTCCCATACTATCTATTTACCTCCGTTGAAAACGTCTTATTTTTCCTAAGTGCGAACACTCCTGACCCTGAGAATATTTGCCTGGCTCAGCTTCAATCTCTCCGAACTCCTATTTGTTTCTGAGGGTGCGAACACTCCGCCAGTAGGTAGTCTTCGATCTCTTTGCTATATGAACTTAATTTGAGCATGCCGCCCTAATAGCAACTATGCCAATTGTTCTGCCTCAAAATATAAAGTGATCAGCATTAATAAATGAGCGCGGCTATTGTATGGCATATTTATGCATCGCAAATCCCATCGGATATGAAGGTCCTTTGGCCGGCGACCGAGCCAATAGCTCGTCAGGCAAAACTCTCTCATACCAATTCTCAAGTAGACCCTCTTGGGGTACTACTTCTTTCAAAGCAAAAGGCTCGGCTCTTATGGCTACCCTTTGGTACCATAGGCTCGCAATATTCGGTCACTAACGGTTTTTTCCCAAATCGTCCCATTACTTATTAGCCCTACTATTTAACTGCTAATGTACAGGATAATAGCTTGCTCAAGACTTAACCAAATTCCTCCGAGTCACTTTTTGTGAGTCGCCAAAGGTGCCCTCTCACATATCCTACGGACAGCATCAGGTCGGACGGACGGCGACGACGTATATGGTGTTATGCTGAAGGTGTCATTTATTGTCGTTAAAGTGTTGGGACACAGCTCGGCCGTAATACCGTGATGACGCCTGGTCCCTACATGGGGGCTGCAGGGGTATGGTAGAAATAATCCTGAGTAAAGGCCGGGTAACTTTGGCCTTTCTTCCCATATGCCTAACACTGGGATCCCCTCCAGAAGTGACACCATCTCTCATATCACAAGGGACTACATGAGAGATGCAGTAATATGGTTGGTCAGCTTTGATTCTACTTTAGCTAGTACCTTACTACCATCCATCCACTCCTCAGCTGGCACCCTACTGCCAACTCTACCCCCTCTGTTCAGGCAGGTTTCTGGAGTTTCTTGCTTCTGCCATACCCTTACCAGGTGCCTGGCTCCCTCTTAGCTCCCTGTCTCAAGCTATATGCCTACAGATAGTATTATCCAACTTTGGCTAGGGCCTACAACCATAAGTGGGGTTTGGTTTTTCCTTAGGTTTTGGGTTTTAGGATTTCTTTGATAGATGCACTGTCGGTAGTTGGGCTTTTCTTAGTTACTACATGATATTGGTGGGATTTCATATTTTTGTAGTTTACTGGAGTGGCTGCTGGTTAGGATAGTTTTTTTCAACCAGGTCTTCAGGCCATGGTTGTTCTATAGCTTTCCAGGGCCTGGCCCAGGTTGGAGGTTCTTTTACATAATAGCTATTAAGGCAGCATGTGGATTTTTTGTACCTTAAATGAAAATAAAAACAGATAAAAAAAAAAAAAAAGCTATAAAGCTATCCATCCTCCATCTCTGCTTCAACTCCAGTGATTGAAATTTATTTCCTATTTGGGAACGACTCAACAACAATTTTTTCTTCCTCCCTCCCTACCTTTGGGGGGCAAGGAAACATACTTTCCATCACTTGTTTGCATTTTGGCATCCCCTATTTTCTTCCCTCTTAAGGTCTACCCTCTTGAGGAGGTCCTACCTGATCCCTTCCTCCTTTCATCTCCTCACAATGTCAGTTACCTCCCTTACCCCGCTTTTGCTTTACTTCACTTAGCATTCACTAAGGTCAGAGTTTCTCATTTGGTCTTTTTACAGCTGGGAACACAGTTAGCAGTAGGAGGAAACATTCCAACATGCTACGGTCGATTTCTCTACTCTCCTCTATTTTAGGTGACTACCTTTTCAGACATGAATGCAATAACTGATAGTACATCCCACCATTTGAGCACTCCCCTCCCAACTATCCCAACATGGATGATCAGCTAGTACCCTACTGCACCTCTTTCCTTCTCCCCAATACCGTTCTTCCTCTGAGATCCCTTCTAGCAGTGATGCCATCTCTGTTATCACAAGTGACTATATGAGAGACACGGTAATACCATTGGTCGGCATTAGAACTATACTAGCTGGTACCTTACTACCACCCATCCACTCATCAAGCAGTAACCTTGTGCCTGCCAGCTGGCACCTTACTGCCCCCCCCACCCCCTCTATTCAGGTGGGTTTCTGGGCCTCCTTGCTTCTACCACACCTTTGGTAGGTACTTGGCTCCCTTTTGACCTACCAGCTCTTGCTATATGCCGATAGACAAAATTGTCCAACTTTTCCTAGTGCTCATGCCTGTAAGTCAAGTTTGGTTTTCCTTAGGTTTTGTGTTTTAGTATTTCCTTAATAGGTGCACTGTTGGGAATTTGGTTTTCTTAGTTACTGCATGACATTGTTGAAATTTCATACTTTTGTAGTTAACAGGAGGGTGGCTTGTTAGAATAGTTTTTTTGACCAGTTCTTTCATTCATGGTTTTTCTATAGCTTTCCAGGGCCCAGTGCAGGGTGGAGGTTCTTTTACATGATAGCTATTGAGGTTGCATGTGGACTTTTTGTACCTTACACAAAAATAAAATCAGATAAAAAAAATAAGAATAAAAAAAAAGCTATAAAGCTATGCATCCTCCATCTCCACTACTCCTCTAGTCATTGAAATTTATTTCCTATTTGGGAATGACTCAACAATGAGAAAACATCACAGCTTTTGATTCCTCTCCCATCACTAAGGGGGACAGGATAACATACTTTCTATCTCTTCTTTCCCTTTTGGCATCCTATCCTTGCATTTCCCTTAATGCTTACCTTCTTGAGACTATCTATTCCCTGCTCCCATCATCTTACGATGTTGGTTACCTCCCTTATCCTACTTTTACTTCACATCTCTTAGCAATCACTACTGTCAGAACTACTCAGTTAGTCTTTCTACAGATGGCCAGGAACACAGTTTGCAGTAGGAGGAAACATTCCAACAGGCCATGGTTGATTTCTCCATTCTCCTCTTTCACTAAAGGCTACCTAGTCAGACATGAACACATTATCCAATAGTAGCTCCCACCTTCTGAGCTGTCCCCTCTATTTTTCCCCCTCACAGACAATTGGGTCGCAACCTACCACACCCCTTTCTTCTTCCCCATTAACTTCCTACCATTGAGATCTCCTCCAGTAGTGATGCTATCTCACATATCACAAGGCCCTACATGAGAGACATGGTAATAAGGTAGGTCAGCTACAGAACTACACTAACTGGTACTTTACTACCACCTATCCACTTATCGGCCAGCAACCTTCTGCCATCTACCCAGCTGGCATCTTATGGCTCCCATCGACCCCCTCTGTTCAGGTAGATTTTGGGTCCTCCTTACTTCTGCCACACTGCTACCACAGCACCCAGTCTCCTCATAGCCCTCTAACTTAGGCTATATGATCACTGATAATATTATCTAACTTTTGCTAGATCTTGCAACTATAAGTTGAGTTTGGTTTTTACTTTAGGATTCAGTGTGTTAGGTATCTTTGATAGGTGCACTGTCAGGAGTTTTGTTTTCTTAGTTACTGCGTGATGTTGGTGAGATTTCATATATTATAGTTGACAGGATGGTTGCTTGTTAGGATTGTTTTTTCAACCAGGTTTTCAGGTGATGCTTTTTCTATAGCTTTCCAGGACCTGGTCAAGGGTGGAGGTTTTTGGATGTGATAGCTATTGAGGCTACATGTAGATTTTGTATCTTAAATAAAATCAAATAATCAGATAAAAAAAAAAAAAAAACTGAGCTATAAAGCTATGGAACAAAGTCCTCCATTTGGTCACTTACTGCTTCTGATCAACCTCTACAATAATACTACCCTGTGAGCCCTATCTACCCCTACTCCCAACCCTCCTCAGATATAGGAGGAGGATGGCCACCCTCAGGCTACCCTGCTCCTCTCCCACAATGAACCCTGCAGCAGTTGGCCTACCACCCAAACTCCCAATCATGGACTCCTCAGATGCTAGATGCTCAGCTAGAGCAGTCGTCACAGGGAGGAAAATCAACTGCATAACTCTTTCCTAGAATGCCTACAAGACTTCTATGCCTACTAGGCAATATCTCTCAATTAATGCTATATACTACTCACACCTTCCTCTCCTGCACTCCCTAGGTTCCTTCCCCTGAGTGGCACCCCACCTCCTCCCTAAAATGCCACCTGCCAAGTGACCAGGGTCCAAGCCTTATCCTCAAATCATGCATAAGCTCTGCACCCAATTTCTTCAACACTGGACCCTCCAGTTGCCCCCCATCACTATACTACTGATTGCAGCCTTCTCTTAGGCCCCATACTTTTATGGGTCTGAATAGGTGCATGGCTGGAAGAATCTACTAAATGCATTCTGGGAAGCATTATCTGGCAGCTTATACAATCTAGGAGGATCCTGGAGCCCTCACCAAATGCCCATATAGTAGGGAAAATGAAAACCTTGACTCCACAATCCTTTCCTGGTGACTCAAAGCTGACCTCTGCCTCCTCTATCTCCCTGGAGTTGACAATGTCAGCCTGGCCCCACCCATTTAGGCCTTAGCTGAGCTTATACTTAGCCTGGCCAACTATATTAAAGTGATTGCAACCAGGTTCCCCTCCTCTTTGCTGGCTGTCTAAGGCTTGCCTCCTTTACCTGAATAGGACTGCCCTGGCTGGCCTGCCACTTTACTTTCCCATTGTTTTAGTTAGCTTTCCTTACCCTATGCATTTTCTTAGTTTACTTAGGATACTATAGGTTTCTTTACTAGCTTGATTTGTAACTATTTTAGGTGTTGTAACAGATTTGTCATATTGAGACATAGGGGTCAAGAGTTTCCTTTATTATGCATTTAGTTTATAGTTTTGTTTTTGCCATAGCCTTTAAGGCTTTTTTCTTTTTTTTTTTTTTTTTTTTAAATCATGAGTTCGTTGTTAAGGTACAAGAATCTGTGTGGAGCCGTAAGGGCTATGACAAAAACAAAACCATAAACCAAACGCAAAAACAAAAGAAACCTCGGCCCCGATACCCATTCCGACATAACGTCATACGCACCACTCACGGTGACTAATCCAAGCGGAAAGAAACTTATGAAATCCCTAAGCGAACCCAAGAAAAACATAAAGCATGAAAAGAACCAATGAAACCCCTAAGCGAACCCAAGAGAAACATACAGCCAGGAAAGAAAAGTAAACTAAAGGAAAGAAACGGGCGGCGAAGATGGCAGCCCAGAATGGGAAAGATGAGGACTGGGCCTCAGGTGGAAGTGCGGCCGATGAAGGACGGCAGAGCGGATAGACCAGGTCTTAGCCGATCAACGCCGAGGGGATGGCGGACAGCGAAGGTGTTCCCTGGGTGGTGGATTGTAGTTGAAGGCCGGACAAGCCGACGGCGGCTGAGGCTAGGCAGGAAGCGAAGCCAAAGCGGGCTGGGTGTAGTGTCCCCTAGCGGAGGGGAACTGGAAGTGAGGGCCCTGGGGGGTAGACCCCTGGGGCAGCAAGGGTGGAGGCACAGGAGACAAGGCATCTCCAGGCACGGGTTGGGGTGGTAGTAAGGTACCAGCTAAGTAGCCAACCGACCATATTACCGCATCTCTCGTGTGGTCCCTTGTGATAAGAGAGATAGTGTCACTTCTGGAAAGGATCCCAGAGGCAGGAAGGCGAGGGGGAGGCAGCAGTAGGGTGCAAGCCGATCGTCCAAGGGGGAAGAGAGGAGGGGAGTGTTCACTCGGCGGGACGTACTATCAGATTCGCGTTCGTGTCTGACAAGGCAGCCTCCTGCAAGAGAGAAGAATAGAGGAATCGACCGTGGCCTGTTGACAAGTTTCCTCCTACTGCTAACTGTGTTCCCGGCCGTCTGTAGAAAGACCGAATGAAAAAACCCGACCGTAGCGATCACTAAGCGAGGCAAAGCAAAAGCGGGGTAAGGGGAAGAGCCAACATCATGGGGTGATGATGGCGAGGAAAGAACATTCTCAGGAGGGTAGACCCCAAGAGGGAAGCAAGGAGGGGATGCCGAAGTGCAAACAGAAGATGGAAAGTTTGTTCTCCTGCCCCACCGAGATGGGGGGGTGGAAGAAAAGTTCGTGATGTTTTCTCTGGTGTTGAGTCGTTCCCGATTAGGAAGTAAATTTCAATGACCGGAGTTTTAGCGGAGACGGAGGATCCATAGCCTTTAAGGCTCCATGTAGGTTTTTGTACTTAATAATGAATATATGAAGTAAAAAAAAAAAAAAAAAAAAACTATAAAGCTATAGCAAAAGTAAAACCTTAATCTCAAAAAAATAAACTAAAGAAATCTGGGCCCCAATCTCCCAGTTAATAAAATTGTCAATAAACCTCTCATGGTGACTAATCAGTAAAGGAAAAAAACTCATGCAATCCTTAAGTAATCCCAAGAAAAAAATTAAGGCATGGAAAGTCAATTAAGAGTAAGGAGGGAAAAGAATAACTAAGAGAGTAGTAGCAGAAGTAGATAGTGGGAAACCTATTCCCAGAATGAGAATATGGCTGACTCCAAAATAACATTTAGGAGGCTGATATGCATAGTACAGGGTCTATTTATCAGTTAACATCAGGGAGATAGCAGAGGTAAAGGTAGGCTCTGAGAGGTCAGTACTAGGTGGTGGTCAGATAAAGCAGACTGTGGCTAACATGGAGTGAGCTAAAACAAAGCAAAGTAGAAGTGAGCTAAATAAAGTGTCCCATACAGTGAGCTGTGGGGGAACATAGATGGATGGGCTTATAAGGGTAGACCTCAAGTGGGGAGTGAGAAAGGTATGCTAATGGGTAAGTAGGAGGTGTCAGCTGAAGTAGTGGAAAGTATTAACTCTTGACTATCTATATCATGCAATAGGCAATGATATGGTTTCAGTTCTATTAATTCTGATACTCCTTCAAGGATATGTTATATCATTCACCCACTATCTCACCAGTTCGAATGTATAATGCTTAATAGTACCTATGAGTCTCAAGTCTTCAAAGGTGCTTAGGTATTGGAAGAGTGTAAAAGTTTCTTATTCATAAAGTATATAGATAGGAAATAACTTAGGCAGTTGTATGAAGAACCAACAATTTGGGAAAAACCCCCTGCTTATATAGTTGCCTCCCCTCAACACCCAACTGCTATAACTTACCACTATGAGTGATGGAAAACTCTTATGACTTGACTAAGTCATAAGTGCGAAATCCTATATGACTCATAACTATAAGTCATATGATAAACAACCAATCAACTAACTTGTATGACTCACAATCATGAGTTATTCAAACAACTAACTAACTAATAATAACTATGACTTGCAAGTGCACAGTCATGTAAAACTCTATGACTCTTAACTATGAGTCCTAGCATGGAATCCTAATCTGCCTTACCAATTAGCCTAACTAATATTATATGACTCAGATACTTGTGAGTCATGTGAAACCTTCTCTTTGCTTAATATTTCTCAAAGTAGCACTCCCACTAGTTGGTTTGTGACAGGAAGAGTGGCAGTAAGGTACCAACTAATAGCTGAAGCAGACTGTGGCTGTTGCTAAGTGAGCAAGTCAAAGCAGAAGCAAAGTAGGTGAAGTACCTAACATTATAAGATTCAGGAGAATGGTGTTGAAAACCTGTTGAGGGTAGACCTCAGGAGAGGATTGAAAAGAAAATGACAAAGGGCAAAGGATGGAGAGTAGTGGTAGTAAGGTACTAGTTAGTGGCTGAATACAATGCTGGTTGTAGTTAAGAAGCAGGAGCAAGGTAAGCTAGGTTCTCAGCATCAAATGGTATAGGAGAGAAGAAGTGGGATAAGGCAGTGAGGTGGAGCCAGAAATGTGCACATGTCCAAAAGCTGTATTCCTGCCAGCTGACCCAAGCAGCCAGAGTGTAGTGTCCAAAGCTAATTGAAAAAATTACCCCATCTCTTGTGTAGTCCCTTATTTTAGGAGAGAAAGCATCCCTGCTGGGAGGGATTTGAGAGTTGAGAGGGCAATGAGAGTAAGTGAAGAGGAACAGTAGGCTAATAGCTAATCCTCCTGAGAAGCAGAGAAGAGAGGAGACAGTTATTGTTACTGACTATAGAAACCTCTAGCAGAGGTCCAGAGCAGGGTAAGGAAAGTACTCAACATCATGAGATATTGATATAGTAGGATGGGGATCATCCAGAAGGCAAGCCCCAAGAGTGAAAAGGGGAGAAGATACCAACAGGCAAAGGGAAGATAGAGAGTGGACTTCCTCATCCTACCTCAATGGGGGGATAGGAAGAATAAGTTATGATATTTCTTACAGTGGTATTGAGTTGTTCCTAAATAGGAAATAAATTTCAATGATAGGAGGTATAGTGGAGACAGGTCCTTTATATTCTTTTTTTTTTTTTCCTATTATATTTGTTTAAGGTACAAAACATGCATACAGTATCAGGCTACAGTATCAAAAAACCTCCACCCTGGCCCAGGCCCAAGAAGGTGGTATGAAAATCATGGCCTGAAGACTTGGTCAAACAAGTTATCCTAACAAGTAACCCTCTCCATATACTACAAAATATATAAAATCCCACAATCCTTGCACAACAAAAGAAAAACTAAACCTCCAACAGTCTACCAATATCAGCAAAAGAAATCCCACATCTGATGTATGGGCATCACATCCTGATGCATGCTGCATTTCTCATATGCCCAGTGTACTTGGTGCATCCAGAATTCTATTGCAACCCCTTGTTGTGCTCTATACATCATGATGTGTGTTGCAACACAACATTATCCCTAGTATATTCTGTGTCACATACCCAACCTTTGTAGCATCAGGATACTACCTGATATCAGGTCAACATCTTCACCACCCATGGACATCTGCATCCCTGTCACCACTTGTTCCCCACATCCTGACATCTAGCTATAACCACTCCCTCTGGGAGTACCTGTAGTTGTGGCCATATAAGGCCACCCTTTATCACATTCCTTCTGTCTCTCATCACAGTGCTATAACTCCATCCTAACATTGACCAGAGATGCCTTCCATCCCCCAATGTCCTCATCCCTGCCCTGAACCTTCTCCATGTCCTAATACATTACCATTGTTGCCTCATGCATGTGTAGCTACAGGACATTGTAGCGATTAATCACACTCTATCTGGTTTCTTCACTGTATCCTAGTGACATCAAGACCTACAATGTCCTATCTTGTCATCACAATATCAGGACCAACAACATTTCACTGCATGGTCTCATCAGGGTCCCAATATCAAGGACCAACCAATCCCCTACCGTAATTTTCTACATCATGTACTTTTTGTTGTATCTTTGATTTAGTTTCTATTATTTAGTTTCCACATAGAGGTTTCTATATACAGACTACAATGAAAAATGCTGTAATATTCTCCATGCCATTCAACATCCTCAATGGAGAATACTTGCCCAAGTCAACAGTCATCGCGTGACTGTCTGATCTCATGATTCCTCAATCAATCTTGTTAAATGTCTTTAAATTAATATGGCTGTTAACAAGTCATCACTGGTCTGTCTCTGGGATGAGGTATGCTAGGCCTATTATCATCCCTATATCTACTATAGTAAACTCTTGTGCATTTTCCCTTGGTTGTACTATGACAAGACTGTGGACATCGGAGAGCCATTCTGAGTTAACTGCATGCAATATTTGGATACATCAAAGTCTGTGAACTATGTCCTTGTGCATGTAGTCTCTCATTTTAAATAGCACCAGGAGCTTTCTGGGGAGATGGCACTAGAGTACACCATACATCCCCAAAAACAAAACCTGCATCTGATGTATGGATATCACATCCTGACACATGCCACATTTCTCATGCTCCCAGTGCACCTGGTGCATCCTGAGTTCCATTGCAACTCCCTGTTGCGCTCTATGCATCATGATGTGTGTTGCAACACAACATTGCGCCAGGTGCATCCTGTGTCCCATAGCAATGCTTTGCGGCGTCAGGAGACTACTTGAGATTTGGTCAACATCCTCATGACCCCTGGACATCTGCATCTCTGTGGCAGCTTCTTCCCCATATCCTGACATCTCTCTATAGCTGCTGCCTCACAGGAGTACTACTAGGCATGGCTACACATGGATGGCCTTTGTCATGTTCCTTCCATCTCTCATCACGATGCCATAACTCCATCCAAACATCAACCACAGATGCCTTCCATCCCCTGATGTCTCCATCCCTGCCCTGAACCTTCCCAGCATCCTGATGTATCACTGTTGTCAGTTCCTCAGTGTGAGGCCACAGGGCATTGCAGTGATTTGTCACAATCTATCTTGTTTCTTCACAGTATCCTAGCGATGTCAGGACCCAT
Organism: Choiromyces venosus 120613-1; assembly: GCA_003788595.2. NCBI lineage: Eukaryota > Fungi > Ascomycota > Pezizomycetes > Pezizales > Tuberaceae > Choiromyces > Choiromyces venosus. Next base: position 438,364 of record ML120373.1, read on the forward strand.
GACGTTTCACTATGTGGTGTCATCAGGGTCCTAATCTCAAGGACTGTCCAATGCCCTACCATAATTTTCTACATCGTGTACTTTTAGTTGTCTCTATTATTTTGTTTCTATTAATTAGTTTCTACATAGAGGTTTCTATATATAGGTTGCAATGAAAGATGCTATAATAGTCTCCATGCCATTCAATCATCCTCGATGTAGAATACTTCCCCAAGTCAACAGTTGTCACCTGATTGTCTGATCTCATGACCCCTCAATAAATCTTGTTAAATGTCCTTAAATCAATATGGCTGTTAACAAGCCATCACTGTTCTGTCTCTGAGATGAGGTGTGCCAGGTCTAGGATTGTTCCTATGTCTACTATAGTAAACTCTCATGCATTTTCCCTTAGCTGTACCGTGACAAGCCTGTAGATGTCAGATATGCATCCCAAGTTAACTGCGTTCAATATTTGGATACATGCAAGCCTGCAAACTGTGTCTTTGTACATGTAGTGTCTGATTTTGAAGAGTGCCAAGAGGTTTCTGTGGAGACCAACCCAGTGCACACCATACATATGCTTGCCACCTGTTTATACCCAAACCCAATCATTGCCACTTGCCAAGTTCCTGAAGAGTTGGGTACTAGTGGAGCATGCTCTGTGGATGTCATAAATGTCAGTTTCCTGGAACACTAGAATGGGGATTTCAAGTTGCATTAGTAGTTCAGCTGGAAGGAATTGAAGTATGGCAGAATCTTCAGGAAGAGAGTGTTTGGTGGGCAGGCTATTCTGGCTATATCAAATCAATTCCCAACAGATGCTCTCTGGTGAGATACTGAAGATCTTGCAAAAATGCATCATATTGGAAACATTATCATGACGCCCATTCAGGATTCTACGATTGGTGACTGGTGGGGATACAGAATTTATTTTATGCAAATGTTCCATGACATCAGCAGGGAGATCTGCCCCATGATGTGGAAGGCAATCAAGGTTCAAAAGTCTCATTCCGATCACATGCTGGCGACCATAACTGTGCAGAATCTGTCTTGCAGCATGGGTTTTATTTTAATAGTGCCACACCTCCTTGATTTATTCTTTATACATGAGCTTGCCAAACTCTATGAAATACATCTGAATGTTGCCAAACTGGTATATGTAACCCTGAAAATGACTTCGTAGATGTATCCTAATGAAGTTGAAATGAGATTCTGTATGGAGTAGTTCCATATGTTGGTCGATCTCTTCTTCACAATCCTGCTCCCATACCCAACCCCAGTTAGATTTCGCAACATATTGGTTTACCCTTGTTCTTTGATGTCATAGCTCCCTTCACTGCTTGTCAACCTTTATCTATGTCCTCTTCAATATTCGAAACTCCAAGAAGATATCTTTCATATCATGAATTCGATGCATATATTGTTCCATATAAGCCAAGGTCTTACTTGAACAACTTCGATATTGGGCAATCAAAGTGGAATCGAGCAATGAGCTGATGCAAGAGAGTGCGTATTTGACTGGTAATACTTTCGTACTCTCAGGCTACCTCAATGACATGGTGAGATCTCCCAAAGGATAATGCTCCAGGTTCCTCATCTACTTTCCTTGCCACTGTGTAACTTCACAGTATGCTTTTTTAGGCACAAAGAATCCTGAGTATAGTATTAAAGCCTTTCAGGCATCGTCAAAAGCCTGTAGCGTTCTGTGTTTCTTGAGGAATCCCTGAACACAGTCCATCATATGCTTGAATAGTGCCAAATAAACTGTATAGAACAAATTTGACTTTTGCAGATTGGGTTCTGAAACCCTATGAAGCCCATGAAAAAGATTCTGCCCCATCTTGAGACCCAGTGAATTAAATGTGGCATTCATGTCTCCTGACCCAGAGTCTGTCGACCGATGCTCATTTTCTTGTTCGAGACGTTCATATGTAGCATAATCTGGTGTCTAATACATCTCCTGTGCATCAGGTCCTAATGCATCAGGAGGCACCTCACATTTCAGACAGGCATTAGATTTTACTCCATGTAGTGCAACATTTTCCATGTGGTCTACAACCCACACAGACAGGATAGGGAAGCACTGCCAGACCATCCTGTCCGTACAGTCAATTCAGATACTGTTAAACGGCGGATCTTGCAAGGGTGACAGTATGAGTTCAAATATCACTTCTACTATGTGGGTATGGATTTGTCTTTGCAGGTTGTATCCTGAAGAGGATTAGAGGAACTTGAGTAGGAGAGGCAGTAGTACATGGAGGTGAACTGCCATTGATCAAGGTCTGTTATGCCTAGTCAATGGGAGATTTTAGGTCATAATATAGAGAGGCCATGCTTTCTTGTCACCCAAGAAGCTGGTAAGATGCATCTGATTGGACATGCCAATTATTGGAACAAGAGTTGCACCACGTGGAAATGTATCCTATAAATGGTTAGCCAGTACCCTAAAGAAGGAAGTTGTAAAGAGGGGTGTACAGTACTTAGATGTCCCACCACCAGTGTACCTTATGCATTTCAGCATATATCGGATGTCTATTCTGTTCATATTCACACCATGGTGCGTAGACCAATTCATCCCTGTATGCTATCAGCCGAAGAAGGTATCTGACACAGTCATGTATGTTCCAAAAGAAAAAATACTGAGTTCTCTTGCCATCATCAACTTCACCTTTGAACTATTTTAGATAAGCACGCTAGGGGTCCAATGATTGGAGATGATTATCTAGTATGTGCATTGAACTATAGCCAACTGAAGCAGAAGTACCCATACCTCTGTAAAAGAATTCATTGATTCAAGACTTCGAGACCTTGATCTGAATAACCCATGATGTAAGTATGAACTTATGAGCTTTGGCAAATGGGGCCCATGGATCCTGGCACAGAGTATGGTGTTTATCCTCAAACCCACTCATATCTCCAGTCACTTCCCTGCTGCCTGGGTAATGTGCTTGTCTACTGGCCATTGGTAAGGTATTGTGGTTAAGTACTACAGCATCAAACTTGTGTGAGATATCATTATTCAATGCATCGGCGTCACATCCAGTGGGGTCCAGATTAGATTCATAGTCTCAATTGGACCATTCATTCTTGTAATTTACCTCTAGTTCAAGAAATAGGTCTGGTTCCATGTCATTAATAGGACCCATAGAAGGTGCATATTATAGGGTAAGCTAGAGGCAAGTATGATGTGCAGATTTGCATGCACAGTTTGTAGGTGTTTCTTGTATATGCCTGCCTGCACATATCTTCAGCAACAAAATAGACATTTGACAGTCATAGTGAAAGTCTATCTAGTCAATTGTGGGGGTCCTCTATATATTATGAGGTGCAGGAGTAATGTATAGTGTTGATCTTGACACATGTCAGTGGAACACTGGGTTAAGGGGTTTGCACACGCTGAACTGTAACTAGTATCCAAACAGGCTTAGCACATGTAGCTTGATACCTTGTATCACCCCATCTTATCAGATCACCTCATCCTCCCTGTTGTAACACAAGCAACTTCCCTTTCATCGGCCATCACGCAACGTCACTTCGTATGATGACACGTCAAGTTGTTCAAATTAGAAGCTTATTTCACAAATATTAGTTACATATCGTAGTAAGCTTAAGAACAATCTTCCTGGCTACATTATCAATTATTCTCATATTATGTTTTTTGTTCTGAACTGCTACAAATCTACATATCCACATATCCAAACAGCCACATACCCTCCAGTGTAATCCAACACAACAGAGTACAGATATATCCCATCATACAAATAAGCTAAGTTAATTTTTCAGGAAGGATTCAGAATTGGAACCCTCATTCTGGAGATCAGGGAGAGTAGTGCCATTCACATAATCATGCTTCCCCTTGTGTGTCATCCCCCTACTGGCACCTGCCTCTGTCTGACTCCCAAAAATATGCCACAGCAATGTCTCATACATAGTCGAAACCAAGCAGAGTCAGGATCCAGTCCAGAGCCTTGTAAAGTAGATGGGCTTGCAACTGCAGTTGCCTGAGATCGAACTCACAGGAAAGTGAAAGCACAGTTCCAAATCGAATGGGTAAAACCGAGCCCCTTCAAACTGTCCCAATGGTGCACTCATCATCCAGTTAAGGTCACCACTGTCCAGGTGCTGCTCCATTATGATGTTGATGAGGTGTGCACATAGGGAAAAGCACTCATTGTTACAATTGGTCCAGAAATTCAGAAAGTGATGAGATAATAGCTCAATAATAGACTGCATTGAGTTACATTGTGGCCTGTCAATAGCCCCAAGAAGCAAGCACTTGAGTTGTGTGATATTCTGAAATGAGGCAAGGAGCGCTTGTAAGTCTCTACATATATTTCAACTGACATTGTTTGTATCCTTAATCAAAATGGGTCCTAGGTCCTCATGTCCCTATTGTGGCCAAAAGCCTGAATGGGATACCCCACATTGTGGGTTCGGATAGTCATAGTGTCGTGAATTTTGTAGGAGTCAATCCTCAATATAATTGTGCCTTATGGTGTGGGGAAGCCTCAGAGGCTAAATCTTACAGTACTTGGTAATGTTGTCTGTAGCCTGCTTCATTATACTTGCTCCAACCTCTTTACTGTAAATAGTAGAGGCTGGATTGGCAAATATAACAAGAAGGTAGTGATAGTTGCGATTGAGGACCACATACAGCTGGCCTGCACCAATGTTGACATGCTGATATGAGGTGCCGAGCACATCGCATTGGTCCAGGGATAGTACTTGCAGGCCAGCCAGGTGTGGATGGGAATTGTATGTCTCGATATCTATATTGAGGAAGACTTCAATAATGTTTCCTAAGAATGTATTATTTGAGTGTTCCATGACATGTACTACATTACTGCTATTGCATACCTTGCTTGTGCTGAATAACATGGAACACCTTCTCACTCCTCTCCTTTGCCCCCTCACAGGCAACCTGGTCCTTCCAGGTCAGGGACATTCCCTTAACAAACCAGTCTTCCATTTCACTATCGGTCCTGGCCTGAGCCTTGGTTGCTTGCCCTTAGGCCGTGAGAGCTTCATCGAGGCACACCCCTCATCGACACAGAACCTCTCCATAGGATAAAGCATAGTATCAATTATTACTGGCTCCTTGCTCCTAGACCTTTATCTTATACCAGTGAGTTTTGGGTGATAGGGGGGATACATAAGGTTTCCCTTTGTGCCATTATGGTACAATGCCCGGGGAGTTGAGAAAGATGTAGTATGATATGGTGTGTTTTGAATCATGGAGCACAAGGTAGTCTTTTGAGAATATTGTCAGTTCTAGTATCATGAGTTTCTACATAGAGGAGAGGCTCCACAAGTAGATATAAACCAATCAGAATGGCAATTCTGGCAACCTGCAGAATCTCACAATATGGTCCCCAAGCTATACCAGCCATGGAGCCCTATATAGAGGGATGTACACTGGTTTGTAACTTTCTCCCTCTGCTGCCCCTGAGTGGTTGGTCAGAAATAAGTTTCACAAAGATTATCCCAAGAGGCTAGTGTATGTAGAAATTGGAATGACTTGATAGAATGATTCAGCAGTGGGAGGACGTAGCTTGAGTGGAGAGGCCCATAGAAGAGAATATGGAGGTACATAGGAGAAGGTACTAGGATTGAGGTACAAATACTGGTGTCATGAACGTGATGCCATGAGATGTCATGCTGTTGCGATCATGACATGATGGGATGTCATGCTATCATAACCATGATACCATGTGACATCTTGCAGTCGCAACCATGATGTCATGGGACATTGTGCAGTCACGATACCATGAGGAATCAGTAATGTAGAAATCTATTACCAATGCCTTTTAGTATTAGATCAACAGTTCAGTGAAGATGAAATGTTTGTATATTTTTCTCGTGTTTTATACAATGCGTCAAGTCTAATATATAAGGCTCTGGGGGGCGTGTAGCTTCACTGACTATCACTCACTATTGAAGCAAAAGGTTTTCCTGCAAACTGAAGTTTTCAGAGTGTTCAACATTATGTTCATAATAATCTAACCATTCTCAACTACAATTGGACTCAAGACTCCAGCATGAAAAAGTTAGATGAAATGAGGGTATTGCTAGGTTAGGTGACTTAATAAAATCTAGCCAAGAACAGTATTGTTTACCAACACAATTGGCACAATGGTATTCTCATGTTGCCTAACTACTACTAGAAGTATCTGAAATCATCTCCTGGCATTGAGTCAATACAGCTTGAACACTCCAGAGGCTGAATTCACCCAATCTAATCTACTGGTGCATAGATGTTAGTGATGAGACAAACATGGGTTGAAGCCTGACCATTTCTAATTAACTTCCAACCCTGGTCCATCTCATCATCAACCTTAATACCCTCATAGATAATCGATATACTATGAGCTGACTCGAGGCCAGTTAATGATAGACAATATAAGATGCACCAAATTCAGAAAACACTAGACGCCAGAGTAAGGGGGTATGGTGCTATCACTATTATCACATACCAGGCACTCGAGATCAAAACAGCCAACAATATGAGACATGAAAGCAAGGGCATCCCACTGTATCTTTACTATCATATAGGAGCACTCAATATCACAAATGATACCGCATTAGTTAGCAAATTCTCTTTTTTTTTTTAGATTATGAGATAAAGCTTCCTATCTAAAGACTCCCAAACAAAAAGTTGCTTACCAAAAAAAAAAGCAAAAAAGCTACAAAGTGATTATTTCTGGAGACCCCACCATCCAGTTCCTCACCGGAGTGCAGGGGGTCTGCAGGGCAGGGGGAATTGGGTTGGGGGTAGCGAGGTGAGAGGCAGCCTGTGGGGGGGTCAAGCACCACAGGGGGGCTCGGTGCAAAGAGGGGGCTCACTGGGTAAAGGGTTGGGTATCGGAGTCTGGACAACTGGTAGAGCTGGGGATGAGGCAGCAGGATCGTTGTCACCATGCCCAGTCAGGGCAAGGGGAGAGCTGTCAACAGCGCTGGGAGTCGTAAGGAATGCAACTATCTAAGGCTGCTATCAGACAAGATTAAGCAACCTTCTGTGCTTGTCTTGCTCTAACAGTCCAGGAGGCTTGCCATCAGTGATGGGGGGAGTGCGAGCTTTTGGTGGGAGGAGGGCTCGAGGGACCCAGTTCCTCATCCATTTCTTCATCCTCATCCTATATCCTTGTGATTAGCTAAGGTAGTATCTAAAATATGGTTAGGGTTAGAAGCTTATGTCTTCAATCACAATTGCTTGTTCACCAGGATCTTGTTCCTGCTCCTGCTCCTGCTCCTGCTCCTGCTCCTGCTCCTGCTCCTTCTCCTAATCCTCCTCCACCTCCTCCTCCTCCTCCACCTCCTCCACTTCCTCTACCTCCTCTACCTCCTCCACCTCCTCCTCCTCTACCTCCTCCTCCTTCACCTCCTTCTCCTCCTTCTCCTCCTTTTCCTCCTCTTGCATGTCCTCCCCAATATCTCAAGCCTACCCACAGCAATCCCAGACCTTGCACTCCAAGAAGGGATATCTGCCATGGGCAGGCATCAGGGTCTGGTCACAATCCTCTCCCTCACTGAGGCGCGGCTCTAGGACCATTAGGTGCAAATGGTATTTGCCATCATTGGCAAGGAGCCACATCAGGATGTCCTCATCTTTATTAAGAAAGATGAGTTCCTGGAGTGGGAGAAGATTGGAGGTCACACAACTAAGTAACCAAGCACCATTACCAGTTGCCATGAGGAGATATCATGGGTATCGGATTGCCCCCTTCACATGCTATCACTTGACTACCCTGAGCACACTTTTGATACTTGGCAATGACATGACTCCCTAGGCGATTCCTTGGTCAGTGTCATCGGTACACTAGGGGTAGCCAAGGAATGAGTGCCCAGATTCTTGGGCACCCAACTGATGAATGATATGGATCCTTATTACCCATGCACAATAAGGGGAGGCCTAATCACATTGAGGCACTGACAATATGTGTTAGCACGAGGATAGCATTTAATAGATGGGAGAGGGCAAAACTTACTCTGAGGTCCATTGACCTCACAACAACCTTCTTCCCCTCCACCAGATGATGCACATTGGACATCCTCAGGTTCTTGGTTATGTCACAGACCAAGAGCCTGAGGTGACACTCTACTTCCCACATGTCAACAGCCCAGTGCTTGTCTTTAACAAGCATGAGCCAGGCCATGACTGGGGGAAGGGAGTGAGCATACCCAATGACCAAATCCAATTCGGATTGAGGGAGGCTCCAGATCTCCATGGATTTCCCAGTCTAGTGTGCCTTGACATGGTCACACCAGGTACTGTATGTAACAGTGAACAGGTGCAGGTGTGGGAACCTACACCAGCTTTTGGCATATGCTATGTTGCCATAGCATCCTTTATGAGTATTAGTTTAAATGTTTCTGACAGGTAAGTGTAGGTTGGGTTTGACTTACAAGGAATCCTCCACTGCCAGCTCAAAAGGTAACCTCTCTGATGAAGTCAACCGGCTCAGGCTGCTAGTAACAGTGCACGCCAGTGCTCTCCATTTCCTACTTGCATCAGCAAAAATATTATCTTACACCCTGTGTGTCGTGTGCGTCTGACACACAGGGTGCCCATAACGATAACTGTTAACCAGGACGTGCTGTCAAACTGACGTTGCGTCCTGATGTTGAGTCGTACGCCTGGTACATCCTGACGGTATCCGCACACGGACCCCTATGCCAGGTGTGCCCTGACAACATCTGATTCCGCACTCTTGTGCCCTAACAACATCTGGTCCTCGGATGTTGCGTCATAACAATGTATGATTCTCGGGTGTTGCATCCTAACACCATCTGATCCTAGCCTGTTGCATCCGGATACTACTTGATCCTAAGCTCTTACATCATGGCGATGCCTAATTCTGGCGTCTTCTGCCCTGACGTCGCATCCTCACCTGTGTGCATCAGGATTTCACGATACTCACAATGTGCGCCCTGGCGCTGCCTATCATCAGGCTTTTCCATCCAGATTCTTTCTACGTGACGCTCCTCTCGTCTGGATCCCCGCCTGCATACACGATGCGTCCAGATTTCACCTCGACCGCGAAGCCTCATCTTGATGCTACTACTTCATGTCTGGACCTCCTCAGGATGCCTTCCAAAGTGTGGTCAATTACCTGTGACGCCGTCTGCACGTTGCGCCCAATATTGTCCAATCTTCCCAACTTCCTCCTGATATCCGATATACTACATTGTGATTGCCCTGACACCCTCCTGACGGCCGCCTTTCATAGATTCTACGGTAAATATCACCCTGATTATTCCTTTGCACTACGTCCTTCAGTTTCTATTGTAGTGTCGTCATAGTAAGCTAAATTAAATCAATTACTCATAATCTTTACATGTTCTCAATTCCCCTTAATCACCCACAGTGACAGTCCCACCCCCCCGCTCGTCATCATCTGGCTTACGATGACATCCCTACTGGTGCTTCTTGCCCTTCCTGAAAAATCCTCAATGCTCAACGAGACCCCACAAGATAGAGAAGCGATTGTCACTCTGTCCGACGTCGGTCCTACGGTCAGATTATGTGAGTCATCTGGTCTTAGAGCATCTGAATCTTGGAACTGAAGCTCCCAGGCAACCGACATCTGGCTCAAGTCAAACCAGCTCTCAGTTTCCAGCGATGGATTCCGACATTCCTGATTTCCCTCTAGGTCCAAGTTCCAGTGATTAGTGTGTCGCGGTACAGGCTGTGTAGAAGTATCGTTGGATATTCAACTCTCGAGCTCAGTGCTTATGGCTTCCCAATCGTCGTCGTATCCTTCACGGTGGTCCCGCTGCACCCCGTGAGCTTGCCCAACCCTCTTATCGATTGTTTCTCCCATATTTTAGATAATCACATCCTGGATTCTCCGTGGGCACTTACCCCAAGTTTCTTTTTGCTGGTCAAAAAGGTCTTGTGTTTGGTAACAGGTTAGCCGCCTTGGTCGCGAATGAACAGTTGGATGATTCGGTGACTCAACCCCGACTGCCTCCGGCTTGAAGTCCCTGGGCTCCTGATAGATCCCCATTTGCCATGCATGCAGTGTATGGCAGATTATCGTGCACGTCAAGCAGATCATAGTGCCATTGATGCGTACAAGAAACCTGGGATCCACAATACCTTGCATCTTCTTCCCTGCAAAGTACTTATGGAAAATCGCCGCAGGAATCTGGGGTGCAAGGAATCGTAATGTCAAGCCCTAGGTTACGTCCAATTATGGTCAGTAGTAGTCACTATATGGTAGGCGTCTGGTGGAACAAACATCGTACCCTCTTGGGTCGCACATAAACCTGTCCCATTCCAACAGATAATCGACTCTGTGCGCCATAGCTGTGGGATCGTCCGGCAGACTGTATAACTCCATAATCTCTTTCTTCACCTCATGTGCAAACTGGGATCGTACCCTAGAGTGTTTTTGGCATATCTTTCTAGGTTAGTATTGCATTCTGCATTGTGTCATATATGCCTGAGTCCACTTACCAAACTTATGCACTGCTCTGAGGGTGCGATGTTTTCTGCATCCACAATATTAGCAAGTGCGGCATCCCAAACTTTGTGCACCTGGGCCATCAGAGCAACAACATTCGGGAGTGGCTGCTCAAACAGGGTGTACCGTAGAATCAGAGTCTTCGTATCATCTAATATGGCCCTTGCCGCACCTGCCACTATATTTCGCCGAGAGTGAGGAGCTGGACTGGAGATCACGGTAGCAGATGCAGGACCACGCAGGCTACCCAGTGGGGACAATAACCGTGCATCACTGGATGATGGGAACATTGGAGGACTATGGGCTCTCCACCGAATTATGCGTCCAAGATCCGTGGTTGTATGCCAAGCAGGACCTATCTCCTGAGACCCTGATGTGGTCGAAATGTGTATAGTTCTCGCCTGATTGTCTCCCTTTCTGGTAGCTACATGTGAGCCATGATCACATCTTGATCCGGGGCCCTCTGCTATATCGATGCCTTCTGCATCAGGTTCGGTGTCTGATTCAGTTTCGTCTGGTCTGTGTGAGATTTGGTACTCATCACTACTATGGTCCGATAGATGCACTGTTTGGGTATTTGGTTGATCATTGGGTTCGGTTTTGGTTCTGCATACACCTTGGTCAGCATTGTGCCCTTCCATGAGCGCTTCGGTGCTCTTCCTAGTAGGCTTTCAATCGCGGGTGGCGAAGCATCCTGGGTTGAGGTCGCGTCTTGAGATTAGTTTTGACGCGTTCTGGATCTCCCTTTTCCCGATCCCATGGTACCGGATTGCACGTCACGTCTACCTCTGTATAGATTGCCGACTCGGGGCACTGGCTGACTGCATGTATTGGCCTGTTGCTTATTCATGGTGTAATAAGTTAGCGAATGTCAGGTGTTAGGATTCAGGACGTAAGAAAATCGTAGGTATCTCAAACACAGGTTGGTGAAGATGAGAAGCTTGTATATTTTTCTTGTGTTCTCTACGACGCGTCGTGTCTTATATGCTAGGGGGGGGTGCAGGATCACTGACTATCACTCATTATTAAAGCAAAAGATTTGGCTGCAAAATGGTGTTTTGAGAGTGTTCAACATTATGTTCATAATAATTTAAGAATTCTCAACTACGATTGGACTCAAGACTCTGGCATGAAAAAATTAGACGAAATGAAGGGGTTACTAATGGAGAAGGTGTATCAAATTCTAGCCAAAAAAGGTATCGTTCAGCGACACTAACTCCTCACAAAGTTCTCGCCTTCCCTAACTAGCACTAGCGATATCTAAAATGGTCTACTAGCATCCAGTCAACACTGCTGAATACCTGACAGGCTGAATTCAAGCAATCCGACCTACTCGGACATGAACATTAGTGATGAGATGGACAGGGGTTGTAGTCTTACCATTCCATACCATCTTCAAACCCTGGTCCATCTCATCACTAATGTCCATACCCTAGTAAACATTCGGCTCAGATGATCGGTAAATGCTAGGCCTGTTAACGACAGACAATGTGAGACGCACCAAATCAAGAAAACTCCAGGTGCCAAAGTAAGGGAGCTTGGTGCTATCACTATTATCACATTCCGGGCACTCGAGATTGGAAGGGCTAGCAAGGAGACGCCCAAGCAAGGTTGTCAAATGGTTTTTTTATTACTAGCTAACAACTACTAGCTAAGAAAGACTAACTAACAAAGCCAAGCTAATATATAGCAAAAAGAAAAGAAGAAAAAGGGGAAAAGCTATGAAAGAGAAATGGGAAAAGCTACGAAAGAAAACAAAGAATCATTCTCATGCCCTCCGGTTTCTAGTTCCACGACGGGGCGCACAGGGGGACGCAGGAGTCGGAGGAACAGTTGCAGGACTCAGGGGGCTGGAGGCAGCCACAACAGAAGCCAGGGGCACAGAGGGGGTCGCCGGAGCCGGAAGAACAGTGGCAGGACTCGGCGGGCTAGAGGCAGGCACAACAGAAGCCAGGGGCGCACAGGGGGTTGCAGGAGTTAGAAGAACTAGGGGGGGAGAGCTATCCATGGCCACATCTTGCCCGCTACAGTGGGCTGCCCGGCCGGGAGTCGTGATGAACTCCGCCATCCGCGGTTGGTCCCGGACAACCTGGAGCATGGCTCGGAGCTTGTCTTCCTTAGGCAGCCCGGCGAAAGGCTCGGGGTCACTAGAGGAATGGGCGTCTCGGCGCCTAGTAGGAGGACTTCTCGACAAGCCCAGTTCCCCGTCCGGTTCCTCATCTGATTCCTCGTCCTATATTCATGATTAGCTGAGTATGTATCCTGATGTTAGCTGAAACGGGTTTAGGGTTAGAAACTTACATCCTCAATCATAATGGCTCCATCGCCAGAATCCTCCTCATCCTCATCCTCCTCATCCTCCTCCTCCTTGTCCTCCTCCTCCTCCTCCTCCTGGTCCTCCTCCTCCTCCTCCTGGTCCTCCTCCTCCTCCTCCTTGTCCTCCTCATCCTCCTCCGCCTGAAACTTGTCCTCCTCCTCTTCCCCGCCATCCACCTCCTCCACACCCTCCTCTTGCATGGCCCCACCGATATCTCCGGCCTGCCCACAGCTATCCCAGACCTTGCGGTCGAAGAAGGGATATCTACCATTGGCAGGCTCGGGGGTCTGGTCGTTGACCTCTCCCTCATCCAGGCCCGGCTCCAGGACCATGCGGTCCAGTTGATGGTTGCGATCATTGGCAAGCAGCCACGCCCAGATGTCCTCATCTTCACGCAGAAAGATGAGTTCCCGAAGTGGGGGAGGATTGGAGGGTGCCTGACAAAGTAACGTGTTGCCCTCACCAGACACCCCGATGGGCCCCTCCACACGCTGGCGTTTGACCACCCTGAGCAGATTTTTCAAGCTCGGTGATGCCATCACCCCCCAGGCGATTCCTTGGTCTGAGTCAGTGGCACACCAGGGGTGGCCAAGGAACAGATGCCCAACTTCAGGGGCACCCGTCCGGCGAACAATGTGGATTCTTATTGCCCATGGGCAATAAGGAGTGGCCCGATCGGATTGAGCCACTGATACAATGTGTTAGTACGAGATAGCGCATCATAGATTGGGGGGAACACTTACTCGGAGGTCCCTCAACCTCACAAATCTTCCTCGCCTCCGCCAGACAACGCCCATTCGACCACCGAAGATTCTTGACCGTGTCCAAGACCAATCGCCTTAGATGGCGGTCAACTTCCTCGACATTGTCGGCCCGGTGCTTGTCTCTAACAAGCTTGATCCGGGCCGCCACGGGGGGAAGGGCGAGAGCAAAAATTACTGCCAACCCCAATTCAGAGTCGGTCATGCGGCGGTTGTCCAAGGAGCGCGCCTTGAGGTAGGGGCGCACTTCCTTGCGCCACGTAGCATACGCTGCTGTGCTAGTACGGGGGTTCGAGAACCCGCACCAGCTTTTGGCATATGATATGTCGCCATGGCGGCCCCTATTAGTGTTAGTTTAAAAGATTCTGATATATGTGTATAGGCTAGCTTTCACTTACAAAGAATCCTCGATGGCCAGCTCGAACGGCTGCTTCTTCGTGGGATTCTGCGACATACAGCTGCTAAAAGAAAAGGGTGATCGTTAGCTTCATCTCAGGGGACGTATGAAGATGATCGGTAAGGGAATATTTTCTTACGCTCTCTCTGCCTCCCCTCCACTCATAACCGCGCGACACAGGGCTCTCCGTTTCCTACTCCGCTGTTGACCATCGAGAGCCTCGACAGCAGGGTGCCTAAGAGCAAAAGAAAGGTTAATAATTATCACTAGAGAATACTTAGACGGAGTGTACTTACTTCCCCAACCTAACAGTGCTGAGCGGGGGAGGGGTAGGCGTGCCAAGGTCCGAGGCAGCAGGACGAGCAGAGACAGCGGGACGTCTAAGTAAAAAAGAAAGGTTAGTATTGCTCACTATAGACAGTCAATGAGCAGATGGAGTGTACTTACTTCCCCAACCTAACAGCACTTGACTGGGCCCGGGGTAGGTGCCGCTGCAACGGCAGAAGTAGCAGGACAAGGACAGAGACAACGGGACATCTAAGAGAAAAATGAAGGTTAATATTGCTCACTATAGATAGTCAAAGATCAGACGGAGTGTACTTACTTTACCTTTCTTACCGAGCGTCTTTGTGAGCTCGGAGGCGCCATTCCACGTCAGATATTTTTTAGAAAAAAAAAAGTAGTAAAAAAAGAAAAAGAAGAAAAAAGGATTTGTAGGCCAGGGGGGACAGAGACTCCGGTTACAAGACGAAGAGACGAAGGGACAGAAGGAAGGAGGGACAGAAGGAAGGAGGGAAGGAGGGAAGAAGGGAAGAAGGGAAGGAGGGAAGGAGGGAAGGAGGGAAGAAGAGAAGGAGGGGTGGTTTTATATCACTCGGACAAGAAACGTCTCGAGTGCGTTTCTCTGAGGGAGAGATGGGAGAGAAGGAGGGAAGAAGGAAAGGAGGGAAGCAGGGGTCTTCTTATATAGGAAGACCCCTGGGCTCTATAAGAAATGCTACGTGCATTTCCAAGTTTGTTTGTATGCCTCATGGTACACACAAACCACGCTAAGATATCATCACATGTAAACCTAGCATGGTTGCGTGTACAATGAGGTTTACATACAAACTGCTTGAGTGAATTCACTAATTGCAGTGGATGAAGATCCTGAGAGTAGCTCAGGATGGTTTATATCTATAATATATATTTCTAAGTATATTGTAATAAGTAGGGAGTCTAAAATAATATTGTAACTAACTTTGATAAAATAAGCTTTTAAGCCGCACTTGTGTCGTGTTGCCAGGAGAGGTCTTGCGGCCCTGACACCAAGAGCCGTTGGGAACATATATTTCTATGTCACCGTAGACTTTGGTGAGAGAGAAATATATATTACGAGAG
Organism: Choiromyces venosus 120613-1; assembly: GCA_003788595.2. Lineage (NCBI taxonomy): Eukaryota > Fungi > Ascomycota > Pezizomycetes > Pezizales > Tuberaceae > Choiromyces > Choiromyces venosus. Next base: position 453,664 of record ML120373.1, read on the forward strand.
GCGTCAGGTACCGTACAACGTCTCCTGGCATCACGATGCTTGTACGGCTTTTGGGCTTAATTTAATTGCGTATATAGGATATATTTCTAAGCCTATCGTGATCAGCATATGGCGTAGAAATATATGTTATATACACAAATAAAATAAGCTTTTAAGCCACACTAGTGTCATGACGCTAAGAGACAACATGCAATCCCGACGTCTCGTGAAGTCGCGACACCGGTACGGCAAAAAGTTCAATTTATTTCTAAATTCAAAGGATATTTCTATTCCTATCATGGTATAGAAATATCTTTCTGATATAGAAATAAAATTGGCTTTTCACAATATTGTTGTTGTGATACCAAGAGGTGTCGATAACGTATATTTCTGTGTTATCGACACCTCTTGGCAGTAGAGTTACATGACGACGTCCCTAGCGTCGCAACAACGGTACGGCGAAAAACCAATTTTCTTTCTATATGCAAAAGATATTTGTCTACTATGATAGGTATAGTAATATCTATTGGATATAGAAAAAAAAACGGCTTTTTGCTGTACTGTTGTTGTGATACCAAGAGGTATCGATAACGTATATTTCTGTGTTATTGACACCTCGTGGCAGCGGAGCCGCATGACGACGTCCCTAGTGTCGCGACAATGGTATGGCAAAAAACCAATTTTATTTCTATATCCAAAAGATATTTGTATACCATGATAGGTATAGTAATATCTTTTGAATATACAAATCAAATTGGTTTTTGGCCATACCGTTGTTGTGATACCAGGAGGCATCAATAACGTATATTTGTGTGTTATCGACACCTCTTGCTAGTAGAGTAGCATGATGCCCTCACTGACGTGACAATAGTACGGCGAAAAATCAATTTTATTTCTATATGCAAAAGATATTTGTATACCATGATAGGTATAGTGATATCTTTTGAATATACAAATCAAATTGGTTTTTGGCTGTACCGTTGTGGTGATACCAAGAGGCATCGATAACATATATTTCTGTGTTATTGACACCTCTTGGGAGTAGAGTTGCACTTCAACGTCCCCAGCATCATGACAATGGTACAGCGAAAAAACAATTTTATTTCTATATGTAAAAGATATTTGTAAACCATGATAGGTATAGTAATATCTTTTGAATATAGAAAAATAAATGGCTTTTTGCCGTACTGTTGTTGTGATACCAAGAGTGGTCGGTAACATATCTCTAGGTTACAGATGGCTCTTGGCAGCAGAGCCGCACGACGTCCCCAGCATCATGACACTAGTATGGTGAAAAGTTGATTTTATTTGTATATTCCAAAGATATTTTTATCTATGGTTTGAGGTTCGTAAGGAACGGCCGAGATACAGCCCCTGTCCATCTCATCACTAACATCTATGCCTGGGTAGGTCGAACTGCTTGAATTCAGCCTCCCGGGTGTTCAGCTCTGTTGACTCGACGGCAGTAGACCATTTTAGATATCGCTAGTGCTAGTTAGGCAAGGCGAGAACTTCGTGAGGAGTTAGTGTCGCTAAACAATACCGTTGGTGGCTAGATTTTATTAACCCACCCACTCTAGCCACCCCTTCATTTCGTCTAATTTTTTCATGCCAGAGTCTTGAGTCCAATTGTAGTTGAGAATGTTTAGATTATTATGAACATAATGTTGAACACTCTCAAAACGTCTTTTTGCAGCCAGATATTTTGCTTTAATAATGAGTGATAGTCAGTAATCTAGCGCCCCCCCCCCACCCTGGGACTCCTAACATATAAGATCCGACGCGTCGTAGAGAACACAAGAAAACTATACAAACTTCTCATCTTCACCGAACAGTTATCACGATACCAAGAGGCATCGGTAACATGTTTCTACATTACCGATGCCTCTTGGCATCCCAAGCACGACGTCCCATGGGGTCACATTCATGACAGCACGACGTCCCATGGCGTCACGGTCATGAAAGCAACACGTCCCATGGTGTCAGGGTTGCGACAACATGACGTCCCATGCCATCATATCATGGTCGTGACACCGGTACTCGTACCCCGATCCTCACATCTTCTCCAGCGTACCTCTAAGGTTTCTACCATATATTCTCTTCTATGGGTCTCCACTCCAGCTGCGTCCTCCCACTGCCAAAATATTACATTAAGTCGTTCCAATTTCTATATGCACCAGCCTCTTGGGATAACTTCTGTGAACCTTATTTCTGACCAACCACTCAGGGGCGGCAGAGGGAGAAAGTTACAAACCTGTGTACATCTCTCTATATAGGGCTTCATGGCTGGTATACCTTTGGGCCCGTGTTGTGAGATTTCTGAGGTTGGGAGAATTGGCATTCCGATTGGTTTAGATCTGTTTGTGGAGCCTCTCCTCTGAGCAGATAATCACGATGCTAGAACTGACCATATTCTTAACAGACTGCCTTGTACTACACGATTCTAAACGTCCCATACCATGCTACATCTTTCTCAACTCCCCCGGCATTGTACCAATAATGGCACACCGGGAAACCTTATGCGTCCCCCCTACCACCAAACATCCACCGGTATAAGGCAAAGTCCTGGGAGCAAGGAGCCAGTAACAATTGATACCACACTTTATCCTACATTGAAGCCCCATGTCGATGGGGTGTCTGCCTCAATGAAGCTCCCTCAGCCCAAGGGCAAGAAACCAAGGCTCAGCCCAAGGACCGATAGCGAAATGGAAGGCTGGTTTGATAAGGGAATGTCCCTGACCCGGGAGGACCAGGCGGCCTGTGAGGAGGCAAAGGAGAGGGGTGAGAAGGTGTTTTGTGTTATTCAGTGCAAGCAAGGTATGCAATAGCAAGCATGTAGTACGTGTCATAGAACACTCAAATAACACATCCTTAGGAAACTTTATCGAAGTCTTCCCCAATATAGATATTGAGATGCACAATTCCTGTCCACACCTCGCCGGCCTCCAAGCGCTATCCCTGGACCAAAGCAATGTGCTCAGCGCATCCTATCAGCAAGTGAACATTGGTGCAGGCGAATTGTATGTGGCCCTCAATTGCAACTATCGCCCCCTTCTTGTTGTATTTTCCAATCCAGCCTCTACCATCTACAGTGAGCAGGTTGGAGCAAGGATCATGAAGCAGGCTATGGACAGCATTACCAAGTACTGTGAGATTCAGCCTCCGAGGCTTCCCGGCAGGATAAGGCACAATCATACTGAGGATTGGCTCCTGCAAAACTCACAACACTATGCCAATCCGAACTCACGCTGTGGGGTGTTCCATTGCGGCATTTGGGCACAACAGGGACATGAGGGTCTAGGACCCGTTTTGACTAAGGATACAAACGACTTCGGTTCAAATACACCCGGAGACCTACAAGCGATGCTTGCCTCATTACAGAATATCACACAGCTTAAGTAGTTGCTTCTCGGGGCTATTGACAGGCCACAACGCGACATAATGCAGTCTGCCATTGAGCTATTACCCCCTCACTTCCGGAATCTCTGGAGAAATTATGACAATGAGTACTTTTCCCTATGTGCGTGCCTCATCAATGTCATAACGGAGCCCCACTTGGACCAGGGCGACCTTGACTGGACGATGAGTGCGCCATTGCGACAGTTTGAAGGGGCTGGGTTTTGTGTATTTGATTTGCAGCAGTGCTTTCACTTTCTAGCGGGTTCAATAGCAGGCATCCGCGGTCGCAGGCTAATCCACTTTACAAGGCTCTGGACTGGTTCCCAACTCTGCTTGGTTTTGACTATGCATGGGTCCCTGCTGCAGTATGTTTTCGGGAGTCAGACTGAGGCAGGTGCCTGTAGGGGGCTGACGCGCAAGCGGAAGCATGATTGCGTGAATGGCACTGATCTACATGATCTCCGGAATGAGGGTTCCAATTCTGAATCCTTTCTGAGAAATTAACTTACCTTATTTGTATGATGGGATGTATCTGCCCTCTGTTGTGTTGGATTACCCTCGAGGGCATGTGGCTGTACAGATATGTGGATGTGGATTTGTGGCGGATCAGACCAAAAAAGATAATATGAGAACAAATGATAATGTAGCTAGCAACAACGTTCCTAAGCCTACCGTGACATGTAACTAACATTCGTGAACTAAGCTTCTAATTTGCATAAGTCTCCTGATATGAAGTGACATCGAGTGATGGCCCAAGAAGGGGAAGTAGCTTGTTTTACAACAGAGAGGATGAGATGATCTGATAAGATAGGGTAATACAAGGCATCAAGCTACAAGTGCTAAGCCTGTTTGGATACTTGTTACAATTCACCGTGTGGAAACCCATTGACCCAGTGTTCCACTTATAGGCGTCAAGATCAACACTATACAGTACAACTGCACCTCATAATATATAGAGGACCCTCAAGATCGACTAGGCAGACATTCACCATGGCTGTCAAATGTCTATTTTGTCGCTGAAGGTACATGCAGGCAGGCGCATACGAGAAACACCTACGAACTGCCCATGCAAATCTCGACATCATACTTACCTCTACTATACGACATGCACCTTCTGTGAGTCTTATTAATGACATGGAAACAGATCTATTCCTCAACCCAGAGGTAAATGACAAGAACGAACGGCCAGATTCAGACTATGAATCTAATCCGGACCCCACTGGATGCGACGCTGATGCATGGAATGATGACGTCACGCACGAGTCTGATGCTTAAGTACTCAACCACAACACCTCAGTGATGGCCGGCAGACAAGCGCATTACCTAGGTGCTGGGGAAGCGATTGGAGATGTGAGCGGGTTTGAGGATGCCCACCGTACTCTGTGCCAGGATCCATGGGCCCCGTTTGCCAATGCTCACGATTTCAAACTTGCATCTTAGTTCATTGAGAGCAAGGTCTCGAAGTCTCGAATCAATGAATTCTTTTCCAGCGGTCTGGGTGGTTCTGCATCAGTTGGCTATAGTTCAATGCACACACTGGAGAATCATCTCCGATCATTGGACCCCTACAGTCCTTATCTACAATGGTTCAAAGGTGAAGTTGACGATGGCAAGAGAATGCAGCATTTCTTCTATCAGAACATCCTTGACTGTGTCAGATACCATCTTTGGCAGATAGCATACAGGGATGACTTGGTCTACGTGCCACGCCGTGAATGTGACCAGAATGGACATATGATATATGCTGAAATGCATACAGCGGACTGGTGGTAGGATGTACAAGTACTGTGCACCCTGCTTTGCAACCTCCTTCAACAGGGCACTGGCTAACCGTTTATCGGATACACTTCCACGTAGTGCAACTCTGGTTCCAATAATTGCAATGTCTGATCAGACGCATCTTACCAACTTCTCGGGTGACAAGAAAGCGTGGCCTGTCTATATTATGACCGGAAATCTCCTATCGACTAGGTGTAACAGACCTGGAATAATGGCAGTTCTCCTTCTTGCACTATTGCCTGTCCTGCCCAAGTTCCCACAGTCCTCTTCAGCAGACAACCGGCAGAGACAAATCAATGCTGACACACTACAAGGCGTATTTGAACTCATACTGTCGCCCTTACAAGATGCAGCACTTGATGGTGTCTCAATTGACTGTGCAGACGGAAAGGTCCGGCGGTGCTTCCCTATCTTGTCCGCGTGGCTTGCGGACCATATGCAAAATGTTGCACTACACAGAGTAAAATCTAACGCCTGTCCGAAATGTGAGGTGCCTCCAGATGCATTAGGAACCGATGCACAGGAGATGTATCGGACGCGAGATTATGCCACATATGAATACCTTAAACAAGAAAATGAGCATCGGTCGACAGACTCTGGGTCGGGAGACATGAATACCACGTTTGACGCACTTGGTATCAAGATGGGATGGAATGTTTTTCATGGGCTTCAACAGGTTTCAGCACCCGATCTGCACAAGCCGGATATGCTCCATACAGTTAATTTGGGACTATTCAAGCATATGATGGAGTGGGTTCAGGGATTCCTCAAGAAACACGCATGACTACAGGCTTTCGACAATGCCTGGAAGGCTTTACCACCATATCCGGGATTCTTTGCACCCAAAAAAGCATACTGTGAGGTTATGCAGTGGCAAGGAAAGGAGATGAGGAACCTGGGGCATTCTCTTTTAGGAGTTCTCGCTGTGGCATTGAGGCAGGCTGAGAGTACGCAAGTATTATTATTCAAACGTGTACTCACCTGCAACAGGTCATTGCTCGATTTCACTTTGATGGCCCAATATCGAAGCCATACACCTGAGACCTTGGATTATATGGAACAATATCTCAATCGGTTTCATGATACGAAAGATATCTTCTTGGAGTTTCGAATATCAAAGAGGACACGGGCAAAGGTTGACAAGCAGCGAAGGGAGCTACGACATCAGAGAATACGGGTAAACTAATGCGTTGCGAAATCGAACCGGCATTGGGTACAGGAGCAGGATCATGAAGAAGAGATTGACCAACGTATGGAACTAATCCATACGGAATCTCATTCCAACTTCATTAAGATGCATCTACTACGTCATTTTCAGGGTCACATATACCAGTTTGGCAACATTCAGATGTATTCCATGGAGTTTGGCGAGCTCGCGCATAAGGAACAAGTCAAGGAGGGGTGGCGCCGTTCCAATAAAAACGATGCTACAAGACAGATCCTGGACAGCTATGGTCGCCAGCATGCAATCTGAATTAGACTTTTGAACCTGGATTTTCTGCGACGTCGCGGGGCTGATCTCACTGCCGATGGCGTGGAACATTTAGATAAAACGAATTCCGTATCCGTGCCAGTCACCAATTGAGGGATCCTGAAGTGTCATCGTGATGATGTTTCCGATGTGATAGATTTTTACAAGGTCTTGGGTATCTCACCGGAGAGCATCTGTCGGGAATTGATTCGATATAGCCGAAATAGCCTGCCCACCAAGCGGCGCCTTCCCGAAGATCCTGCCATACTTCGATTCCTTACGGTTGAACCACCAACGCAACTTGAAATCCGCGTTTTAGCGTTCCAGGAAACCGACATTTACGATATCTATAGGGCATGCTCCACTGGTACCCGACTCTTCAGGAACCAGGCGAGTCGCAATGATTCGGTTTGGGTACAGATGGGTGGCGAGGATATGTATGGTGTCCTCCGGTGCCATCTCTCTGGAAAGCCCCTGGCGCTCTTCAAAATCAGACACTATACGTACGAGGACATGGTTCACAGGCTTGCATGTGTCCAAATATTGAACATGGTTAACTTGGGACGCGTATCTGATGTCCACGGCCTTGTCATGGTACAGCTAAGGGAAAATGCACGAGAGTTTACTATAGTAGACATAGGGACAATCTTAGGACTGGCACACCTCATCCCAGAGACAGACCAGCGATGGCTTGTTAACAGCCATATTAATTTAAGGACATTTAACGAGATTTATTGAGGAATGATGAGATCAGATAGTCGGGCAACAACTGTTGGCTTGGGCAAGTATTCCGCATCGAGGATGGTTGAACGGCATGGAGAATATTATAGCATCTTTCATTGCAACCTGTATATAGAAACCTCTATGTAGAAACTAATTAATAGAAACTAAATAATAGATACAAATAAAAGTACACGATGTAGAAAATTACAGTAGGGGATTGGTCAGTCCTTGAGATTGGTACCCTGATGACACCACGCAGTGAAACGTCATGGGTCCCGACGTCGCAATGATACCGCGGGACATCATGGATCCCGAGGTTGCTAGGACGCAGTGAAGAAACCAGAGAGATTGCGACGAATCGCCGCAACGCCCTGTGGCCTCACAGTGAGGAACCGACAACGGCAAGGCGTCAGGATGCTGGGAAGGTTCAGGGCCAGGATGGGGACATCGGGGGATGGAACGCATCTGTGGTCGATGTTAGGATGGAGTTATGGCTTCACGATGAGAGACAGAAGCAACGTGACGAAGGGCAGCCCTATGTGGCCACGCCCAGTGGCACTCCCGTGAGGCAGCGGCTGTAGCCAGACGTCAGGATATGGGGAAGAAGCTGCGACAGAGATGCAGATGTCCAGGGGTCATGAGGATGTCGACCCGATGTCAGGTAGTGTCCTGATGCCGCAAAGCATTGCTATGCGACACAGGATGCACCAGGCGCAATGTTGTGTTGCAACATACATTATGACGCATAGGGCACAACAGGGGATTGCAACGGAACTCAGGACGTACCAGGCGCACCAGGCACATGAGAAATGCAGCGTTCATCAAGACGCGACGCACATACATCAGATGCGGGTTTTTGTTTTGCTGATGTGGCCCATATAGTTCAACAGTCTCAGCAGCAGAATGCTTAAGAAAAAAAAAGAAAGGTTAGTAATTATCACATGATAAAACTTACACAGACTGTACTTACTTCCCTATCTGTACTTCACTTGCCCAAGGTTGAACTGCAGGAAGGATGGGGGCCGCAGGAATGACAGAGATAGTGGAATATCTAAGAGGAAAAGAAACTTTAATATTCCTCACTCGAGACAGTCATTGGTGTGGTGGGGTGTACTTACTTTCCCTTGTTTGCTGGTCATCTGATCAACTTCTGAGGTGCCATTGGAGTTAACAAAAGGGAAAAAATAGGAAATGGAAAAAGATGAAAGAAAAAACACAATTGCAGGCAGTGGGAGGGGGGGGAAGAGACTCTGGTTGAGAGATGGAAAGAAGAAGGGAAGTAGAGAAGGAGAGAAGGAGAGAAGCAGTGAAAGGGTCTTCGTTTTATCTTCCTCTGTGGTAGAGAGAAGGGAAGGGAAGGAGGAAAGGAGGGAAGGAGGAAAGGAGGTAAGAAGAGCTCAGTTTATATACCCTAGACACATGTGATACACACATGCACACCTCACATGTGCACCTCATATGTGCAGAGTATGTAAGAAATGATGTATATGCGTTTCCTAGTTTGTTTGTACACACCATTGTACCAACAAACAATGTTCGCACATCTGACAATGTCTGAGTATTGTTTAGGTATACAATGGAGTGTACAAACAAACAAGGAAATACATGGACAGGGGATAAGTATTTATTGTTCTGTATATATAATATGTTTAAAAATCAATTGTAATATCTACAAAGTCTAACTTGTCACTAACTTTAGTAAAACAAGCTTTTAAGCTACATTAGTGATGTGACACCAAGGGGTCACTAGTGTGGCTTAAAAGCTGATTTCATGAAACTATATATGCAGCGCAACATTGCTAGCATCCCAACATGAGTATGGCAAAAAGCAAATCGGCAATTAGCCATACTGTTATTGTGATACCGAGAGGTATTGATAACTCATATTTCTGAGTTATTCATGCCTCTTGGCAGCTGAACAGCATGATGTCCCTGGCATCACGATGCCAGTAAGGCAAAAAACCAACTTTACTTTTTTCATTGAAAAGATATTTCTATACCTATGATGGAATAGAAATATCTTGTGAATATAAAAAGAAAATCAGCTTTTGGCTGTACTGTTGTTGTGATACCAAGAGGCATCAATAGCATCTATTTCTGTGTTATCGATGCCTCTTGGCAGCCGAGCAGCATGATGTCCCTGGCATCATGACAATAGTATGGCGAAAATCTCACTTCAATTTTTTTATTGAAAAGATATTTGTATACCTATCATGTTATAAAAATATCCTTTGAATATAAAAAGAAAATCTGCTTTCAGCTGTACTGTTGTCATGATACTAAGAGGCAGCATCAATGCACAATGTCTCTGGCATCACTATAACTGTACAGCGAAAACCTTATTTCCTTTTTATATTGAAAAGATATTTGTATACCTATCATGGAATACAAATATTCTTGAAATATAAAAAGGATATCAGCTTTTGGCCATAGCATTGTTGTGATACCAAGAGGAATTGATAACATATATTTCTATGTTATCGATGCCTCTTGGCAGCTCAGCTGCCCAATGTCCATAGTATCAGGACAATAGTACAGCAAAAAGCTGACTTTATTATTTTATTGAAAAGATATTTCTATACCTATGGTATTATAGAAATATCTTTTGAATATAAAATGAAAATCAGCTATTGGCCATACTATTATTGTAATACCAAGAGGCATCGATAATATATATTTCTTTGTTATCAATGTCATGTGGCAGCTAAGTAGCATGACATCCCCAGCATCATGAGAACAGTACAGCGAAAAGTGAACTTTATTTTTTATTGAAAAGATATTTCTATACCTATTGTAACCTACTCCTAAGGATCGCCAGAGTCTCCAGAAACTCCTTAGATCCTAATAGGATAGGAGGGGAAGCATCGAAGGAGATATCTTCAGTAAAGAGTAGTAAAAAGGTCTAGGAACTAGTATAGTGACCGTTCAACTTGTAGTATTAAAGATAAGTATCCTATGAGGCTTGAGAGAGCGAATCCTTAAGGGAACGCTGTCTCTTTAAATACAAAACTTAAACATAACCATAGCAAAACTATCCTGCCTAAGGCAAATGAAAACAATAACTCTGAAGCGACAGGACATAACTAACAAAACAAGTAAGGGAATCCAACCAAGTTACTTAAACCAGTATTTGCTACTACTGTCCTAAACCAGTAGGACAAGGTGAGAACTTACAATACCCAATAGGGTAGTTACAAGCAATACAACAATAGCGAAATAAGGAAATAATACCCATAAGGAAGGTTAAACCAATCGGGCATCAACAGTACAAACAGGATTCCGTTACACCTATGATGGTATAGAAATATCATTTGAATATAAAAAGAAAATTGCCTTTTGGCCATACTGTTGTTGTGATACCAGGAGGCATCAATAACATATATTTCTTTGTTGTTGATTCCACTTGGTAGCATCAATGCACGATTTCCCTGGCATCACCATAACCATATAGCAAAAAGCGCATTTTCTTTTTATATTGAAAAGATATTTGTATAACTATCAAGGTATAAAAATATCCCCTGAATGTAAAAAGAAAATCAGCTTTTGGCGGTACTGTTGTTGTGATACCAAGAGACATTGATAACATATTTCTGTATTATCGATGCCTCTTGGCAGCCCAGTAGTACAATGTCCCTGGCATCATGACAACAGTACAGTGAAGAGTAGACCTCATCTTTTTTTATTGGAAAGATATTTCTATACCTATTATGATATAGAAATATTGTTTGAATATAAAAAGAAAAATAGCTTTTGGTCCAACTCTTATCATGATACCAAGAGGCATCCATAACATATCTTTCTATGTTATTGACACCGCTTAGCAGCATCACTGCCCAACACACAGGGCGTCACCATAACAGTACAATGAAAAGCTGATTTTTGTTGTATATTCAAAAGATATTTGTATACCCAAAATAGTATCTAAATATCTATTGGGTATAGAAAAAAAATCAGCTTTTGGCTGTAGTGTTGTCATGATACCAAGAGGCATTCATAATATCTATTTCTGTGTTATTGACACCTCTTGGCAGCATCACTCCATGACATCCCCAACATCACCACAACTGTACAGTTAAAATCCCATTTTATTTCTATATTGAAATCATATTTCTATATAATGATATGTATACACATATCTTTTGAATATACAAATTAAATTGGCTTTTGGCCATACTGTTATCGTGATACCAAGAGCCATCGATAAAATATATTTCTCTGTTATTCATACCTCCTGGCAGTACAGCCTCATGATATCCTCAGCGTCACCACAACTGTATGGCGAAAAGCTAATTTTTGTTGTATATTTACAAGATATTTGTGTACCTATAATGGTATACAAATATCTATTGGATATAGAAAAAAAATTGACTTTTGGCCGTACCATTGTTTTAATACCAAGAGGCATCCATAACATATATACCTGTATTATGGATGCCAATTGGCAGCTGAGTAGCCTGATGTGCCCAGCATCAACATAACCATATAGCAAAAAGCTCATTTTAGTTGTATATTGCAATAATATTTCTATATATTGATATGTATACAAATATCTTTTGAATATACAAATAAAATCAGCTTTTGGCCATACTGTTGTCATGATACTAAGAGGCATCGATAACATATATTTTGGTATTATCGATACCTCTTTGCAGTACAGCCATATGATTTCCCCAGTGTCACCAAAAGAGTACAGCAAAATACCGATTTTAGTTGTATATTCAAAAGATATTTGTATACCTATTATGGTATAGAAATATCTTTTACATGTAGAAATAAAATCAGCTCTTGGCTGTACTATTATTGTGATACCCAGTGGTGTTGATAATATATATTTCTATGTTATTGACACCTCTTGCCAGTACAGCCACACAATGTCCCATGCATCACTACAACAGTATGGCGAAAAGCCAATTTTTGTTGTATATTCAAAAGATATTTGTATAACTATCATTGTATAGAAATATCTTTTGAATATAGAAATGAAATTGGCTTTTAGCTCTACTGTTGTCATGATACTATCTTATTTGCATATAAAAAATAGTGTCATGATATGTACAGATGTCATACAGTGACATATATTTCTATGGCAATGGGTCATGATAGCTATAAATATATATCACCGTATGACATCTCTACATATTACAACACTATTTTATAAATGCAAACTAATTTTCCCCTGCTCTAGATTCTATATTTTCTTAGGTACAATTTTCTTAGTCTCTTTTTTTTGCTATCTGATTTTGGAAGTTTGGTTTTATTTTTTTCCCCCATTTTGAGATTTGTTTACTAGGTATAGCTAGTAGATCTTAGCCTACTCTTGTTAGCTACTAAAGATACCAATTGACACTCTCAGCAGCTTGTATTGCTAGATATTTCGATCTCAAGTGCCCGGTATGTGATACTAATGATATCATTTCATGCCCTTAGTTTGGTGTCTCTCAGTGCTTGCCATTTCTATCTTGAGTGGATGGTACAGTACAGTCAACTACAGTATCTGATAATAGTAATAGCATTCAGCCTCCTTACTTTGGCATCCAGTATGTCACCTAGCATTGGCTGACCGCCTGAATTGATTATCTACTAGGGTCTTGATATCAGTGATGAGATGGACTGGGGTTTGAAGTTGGTCTGGAATGGCTAGGCTACAATCCCTGTCTGTGTCATAACTAACCTCTATGCCTGAGTAGGTTAGATTGCTTGAATTCAGCCTCTCATTTGTTCAGCTGTATTGACTCGATACCATGAGACAATTTCAGACACTTCTAGTGCTAGTTAGGCAATGCGAAAATACTGTAGTACCAATATTATTAGTAAACAATACCATTCGTGGCTAGATTTTATTAAGCCACCTACCCTAACAATACCCTCATTTCATCTAATTTTTTCATGCTGGAGTCTTGAGTCAAATCGAAGTTGAGAATACTTAGATTATTACAAACATAATGTTGAAAACTCTAAAAATGTCATTTTTCAGGTAAATCTTTTGCTTCAATAACAAGTAATATTCAGTGATCCTGTACACCCCCTCCCCCCCCTGGTGAGCCCCGTGTATATCACCTGACATGTCATGTACAACATAAGAAAACTATACAAACTTCTCATCTTCACCAAATTGGGCTTGAGATACCTACGATTTTACTCCAGCCTGAATCCTAACTTACCTTACTCTAACTAACTTGTGACACCATAAATAGGCAACAGGCTAATACACACAGTTAGCCAGCACCCCGAGTCCGCAATCTATACACAGGTATGTGTGATGTGCAACCCAGTACCATGGGATCCGAAAAAGGGAGATCTAGAAGGTGTCTAAATAAATCTCAAGATGTGTCCTCAACTCGGGATTCTTCTCTACTGCTGACTGCAACTTGAAGCCCACTAGGAAGTGCAGTGAAGTGCCAATGCAAGGGTACAATGTGGACCACGGTACATGCAGAACACAAAACTGAACTCAATCATCAACCAAATACCCAAATTGTGCATCCATCAGATGACAGTAGTGATGAGTACCAAATCTCACACAGACCAGATGAAACAGAATCAGACACTGAACCTGATGGAGAAGGCATCGATATTCCAGATGATGCTGGATCAAGATGTGATCATGGCTCAAAAGTAGCTAACAGGAAGGGAGACAATCGGGCAAGAACTATATGCATTTTGACCACATCATGGTCTCACAAGATAGGTCCTGCTTTGCGTACAGCTACCAATCTTGGATGCATAATTCACTGGAGAGCCTACAGTCCTCTAATGTTCCAATCATAAAGTGATGCATGGTTATCATGCCCACTGAGTATCCTGCTTGGTCCTGTGTCTGGTACTCTGATATCTAGTCTGGCTCCTCACTCGCAGAAAAATCTAGTGATAGGTGCGTAAAGGGCCATATTAGATGATGCAAAGACTATGATTCTACTGTACACCTTGTTTGAGCAGCCACTCATAAATGTTGTTGCTCTGACATCCCAGGTGCAAAAGGTTTGTGATGCTGTGCTTGCTAATATTTCAAATACCAAAATCATCCAACCTTCAGAGCAGTGCATAAGTTTGGTAAGTGGACTCAGGCAGATATGACACAATGCAGAATACAATACTAACCTAGAAAGATATGCCAAAAATACTCTAGGGTATGATCCTAGTTTGTACATCAGGTGAAGAAAGAGATTCTGGAGTTATACAGTCCACCAGACGATCCCACAACTATAGTACGCAGAGTTGATTATGTTATGAGGTAGCACAACCACAGATAGTGTTAGTTGGTCTAGGCTGTATACTTCTTGAAGTAAAGTAAGGTAAAGTAAGATGAAGATGAAGATCATCAAGGTAAGCTCAGAAAGTCATGCTCATAATGGGTTTTCAAGAGTAAATAATAAATATATTAATAAGATCTCTTCTCCATTACTTGAGTTTCTAATAGCTGGAAGTACTTGATATTTATACTGTAACATGTGTACATGTCCCGGCAACTGTATACTGGTTACGCTTATGTTTTCCTTTGTTATGTTATTTCATTTGTTCTTGCTTATGTTGATTGATTGATTGTTTCACTACCAGTATCATTAGGATTCCGGAAACTTGTTTTGTTTTTGTATTAGTTATGCTTTTGTACCGGTAAGGTTTTGCCCTAGGGATTCCAAGGGAAGGAATGGTCATGTATACCGGTGGTAGAGATAAGGCTTGGGTGAAGGATTGCCTTGGGCTTTCAGGATTCCGGTAGGATCACAAGATTCCAGTAGTGTGCACTTACTGGTAATGACAGTAGTTGCGGGTTTTCAGGAACCTCTACCTTGGGTGGAGGAAATCATGTATTTAAGACAGGCTTCCTGACTTGCAGGAAATGCCAGACTTCAGACAGAACCTAGATAAGAAATATACTTGGTTGAACGGCAATTCTCTTGCTCCCTTTTCCCTTCGCTTCTTCTAAGACCTTCTTGTCTTTCCCTCTCTAGTCTCCCTTAGGAATCGAACAATATCTGGCCTACCGCTGATCCCTATTGTATTAGTTCATACAGGTTACCACCTGTTACATATACTCTACATCTTGGTTATTGTGGGCTACACCCAACTCTTTTACTATCTAAGTACCTTCATCAAAAATCTCTTATTTTTCCTGAGTGCGAACACTCCTGAGCCTGAGAATATTTGCTCCGCTCAGCTTTAATCACTTCAAACTCTTATTTTTTCTGGGAGTGTGAACACTCCACCAGTAGGTAGTCTTCAATATCTCCTCTATATGAACTTATATTGAATATGCCACTCCAATGGAGATCATACCAATCATTCTGCCTCAAAACATAAAGTGATCAGCTTTAATCAATGAGTATAGCTATTGTATTGTATATTTATAGATCACAATACTTGTCGGACATAAAAGGATTTTGGCCCTGGATCGAGCCAATAGCTCACAGGGCCAAAACCTCTTATACTCACTCTTGAGTAGATCCTCTTAGAGTGTTACTTCTTTCAAAGCAAGAGGCTCAGCTCTATGGTTACCCTTTGGTACCATAGGCTCGCAATTCAAGTCGTTATCTAGTTGGTAGAAAATATCTCATAATATTGTATAACTAAAATAACTGTCATGCTGAGGATTTGAACACGTGACCTTATGCATTGAGTCATGTGATCCACCAGCTACTAGACTCTCCAATACGCCTAACAGATTATCTGCTGTAATGGGACAGGATTATGTGCCACCTGAGAGGGTACAATAATTTTCTCTACCAGACGTTTACCATATGGTGACCACTACTGACTGTAATTGGACATAGCCCAGGGCCTGCCATTATGATTCCTTGTGCCCCAGATTCCTGAGGTGATTTTCTCTAAGTACTTTACAGGGAAGAAGATACAAGGTATTGAGGATCCCAGGTTTGTTGCATACATCAATGGCACTATGATCTGCTTGATGTGTACTATAATCTGCCATACACTGCATCCATGGCAAATGGAGATATATCTGGAGCCCAGTGACTTCAAGTCTGAGGCAGCCATGGGTGAGTCTCCAAATCATCCAACTGTTCATTCGCAACAGGGGCAGCTAACCTATTACCAAACATACAAGACCTTTTTGACTGGCAAAAAGAAACTTGGTGTAAGTGCCCACAGAGGATCTAGGATATGATTGTGCAAAATATTTGAGAAAGAATTGATAAGAGGGTTGCATAAGTTCATGGAGTGCAGCTTGACTGCTGTGAAGAACACGACGATGATTGGGAAGCCATAAGCTCTGAACTTGAAAGTCAGATATCCAACTACACTTCTACATAGCCTGTATTGCGACACACAAATCACTGGAACTTAGACCTATTGGGATATCTAGAACATTAGAAACTATCCCCTGAAACTGACAGCTGGTTTAACTTGAGCTAGATGTCAGTAGCCTGTGAGCTTCAGTTACTAGGTTCAGGTCCTCTGAGTCCAGATGATTCTCACAAAGTGCAAGCAGCATCAGCAGGAATCCCTTCTCTATCTTGGGGGGTGTAGTTGAGCCTTAAGGATTCTCAGGAAGTGCAAGCAGCACCAGTGGTGATGTCATCATAAGCTAGACGATGATGAGTAGGGTTGTGGGACTGTCACCATGGGAGATTAAGGGGAATTAAGAACTTGTAAAGATTATGAGTAATAGATTTAATTTTACTTACTATGACAGCACTACAATAGAAACCAAAGGACATAGTGCAAAGGAATAATCAGGTCGATATTGATCATAGAATCTATGAAAAGCAGCCATCTGGAGGTTGTCAGGGTGATCAAAGTATAGTATATTGGATATCACGAGGTAGTTGGGAAGATTGGACAATATTGTACACAACATGCAGATGCCATCAGGGGTAGTTCACCACACTTTGGAAGGCATTCTGAGGAGTTCTAGACATCAAGTAGTAGCATCAAGATGAGATGTTATGGTCAAGGTGAAATCTGGACACATTGTGTATGCAGGCAGGGATCCAGATGAGAGGAGCATCATGTAGAAAGAATCTGGATGGAAAGGCCTGCTAATAGGCAGCACCAGGGCATGCATCATGAGTATCATGGAATCCTGATACTCACAGGTGAGGATGGGATGTCAGGGCAGAAGACAGCAGAATTAAGTGTCGCTATAATGTAAGAGCTTAGGATCAAGTAGCGTCTGGATGCAACAGGCTATGAACAGATAGTGTTAGAATGCAACACCCCAGAATCAGACACTGTTAGGATGCAACACCTGAGAATCAGATGTTGTTAGGATGCAAGAGTGCAGAATCAGCCATTGAAAGTGCACACCTAACATAGGGGTCTACGTCTAGATATTATCAGGATGCACCATGTACATGCCTCGATGTCTAGACATGATGTTGGTTTGACAGTATGTCCTGGTTAATGGTTATCATTATAGGTACCCGGAATGTCAGACGCACAGGACATACTGGGTGCAAGATAATATTTTTGCTGATGTACATATGCTCACTACCTATCTGTACCCAAACCTAATCATTGTGACTCACCTGGTTCCTGAAGAGTTGGGTACCAGTTGAGTATGCCCTGTGGACGTTGTAAATATCAGTTTCGTGGAATGAGAGAAGAGGGATTTCAAGTTACATTAGTAACTCAACCAGACAGAATCGAAGTATGGCAGGATCTTCAGGAAGTCAGTGCTTAGTGGGCAGGCTATTCTGACTATATTGAATCAATTCCTGATAAATGCTGTATGGTGAAATACCCAAGACATTGCAAAAATGCATCACATTAGAAACATCATTATGACACTCCTTCAGGATCCTACCATTGGTGACTGGCATAGATATAGAATTCATTTTATCTAAATATTCAACAACATTAGTAGCGAGATCAGTACCATTATATTGCAGGGAATCCAGGTTCAAAAGTCTCATTCGGGTTGCTTGCCAGTGACTATAGCTGTGCAGGATCTGTCTTGTAGTATTATTTTGATTTGAACTGTACTACCCTTCCTTGATTTATTCCTTATACAAGAGCTTGCCAATCTCCATGCAATACATCTAAATGTTGCCAAACTGGTATATGTGACCTTGAAAATGACTTAGTAGATGCATCTTAATTAAGTTGAAATGAGATTCCATCCAAATTAGTTCCATATATTGGTCGATATGTTCTTCACAATTGTGCTACTATACTCAATGTTGGTTGGATTTCGCAACGCATTGGTTTACCATCATACTCTGATGTCATAGCTCCCTTCATTGCTCATCAACCTTTGCCCATGTACTCTTTGATATTTGAAACTCCAAGAAGATATCTTTCATATTATGAGACTGATTCACATATTGTTCCACATAGTCCAAGGTCTCACATATATAGCTTCAGCATTAAGCCATCATAGTGAAATCAAGTAATGACCTGATGCAGGTCAGTGCGTATTTGAATGGTCATACTTGCATACACTCAGGCTGCCTCAATGCCATGGTGAGAACTCCCCAAACTCAATGCTCCAGGTTCCTTATCTCCTTTCCTTGCCACTGCATAACCTCACAGTATGCTTTTTGGGGCACAAAGAATCCTGAATATGGTAGTAAAGCCTTTCAGGCATCATTTAAAGCCTACAGTCATGCATGTTTCTGGAGCAATCCCTCAACCCAGTCTATTATATACTTGAATGGTCACAGATAAACTGTATAGAATAAATCTGGCATGTGCAGATTGTGTGCTGAAACCCATTGATGCTCATGACAAATATTCCATCTGATCTTGATACCAAGTGCATCAAATTACATATTCATGTCTCCTGACCCAGAGTTTGTCAACCAATGCTCATTTTCTTATTTGAGATATTCATATCTGGCATAATCTTGCATCCGATATGTCTCCTATATATGAGTTCCTAATACATCAGGAGGCACCTCACATTTAAGATAGGCATTACATTTTACTCCATGTAGTGCAATATTTTCTATATGGTTTGCAACCCACATAGACAAAATAGGGAAGCACTTCCAGACCTTCCTTTCTACACAGTCAATTGAGATACTGTCAAGCACCACATCTTGGAAGGGTGATAGTATGAGTTTAAATATGCCTGTAGTATGTCAGCATTGATATGTCTCTACAGGTTGTCTGCTGAAGTGTACTGTGGGAACTTAAGCAAGATAGTTAATAGTGTAAGAAGGAGAACTGCCATTGATCTAGGTTTGTTATGCCTAGTCGATAGGAGATTTTCACTTGTAATATAGACAGGCTACACTTTCTTGTCACTCAAGAAGTTGGTAAGATGTATGTGATCAGCTATAGCAATTATTGGAACCAGAGTTACACCTCATAAAAGTATCTCTTATAAACATTTAGTCAGTACCCGGATGAAGGAGGTTGGGAAGGATGGTGTACAGTACATGGACATCTCATCACCAGTCTGCCATATGCATTTCAGCATATATCCTATGTCCATTCTGGTCATATTCATGCTACAGTGTATAGACTAATTCATCCCTGTATGCTATCTGCTGAAGAAGGAATCTGATACAGTCAAGGCCATTCTAATAGAAGAAATGCTGCATTCTCTTTCTATCATCAACTTCACCTTTGGACCATTGTAGATAAGGACTGTAGGGGTCCAATGATCAGCCCCAATTCTCCAGCATGTACATCAAACTATAGCTAACTCGGACTGATGAAGAACTACCCAGACTGTGGGAAAAGAATTCATTGATTCAAGACTTCAAGACCTTACTCAGAATGAACCAAGATGCCAGTTTGAAATTGTGAGCATTGGCAAATGAAGTCTATAGATCCTGGCACAGAGTACAGTGTTCATCCATATATCAACTCAGGTCTCCAATCACTACCCTGGCACCTAAGTAATGTACTTATCTGCTGGCAATTGCTGAGGTATTGTGGTTGAGTACTTCAGCTTCAGACTTGTATATGAAATCATCATTTAATGCATCAGCATCACATCCAGTGGTGTCTAGATTAAATTCATAGTCTGAATCTGGCCATTCACTCTCATCATTTACCTCTGGATTGTGGAATACATCTCATTCTGTGTCATTAATAGGACTCATAGAAGGTGTATGTCATATAGTAGAAGCAACTATGATGTCCGGATTTGCATGCACAGTTCATACGTGTTTCTCATATGTGCCTGCCCACATATACCTTCAGCCACAAAATAGACATTTGACAGCCATGGTGAAAGTCTACCTAGTCAATCTCAAGGGTTTTCTATATATTATAAGGTGCAGGAGTACTGTATAGTATTGATCTTAATGCATGTCAGTGGAATACTGGGTCAAGAGGTTTGCACATGTTGAACTGTAACTAGTATCCAAACAGGCTTCATACTTGTAGCTCAATACCTTGTATTACCCTGTCTTATCAGATCAACTCATTCCCTCTATTGTAATACAAGTTACTTCACCTTCTTCAGTCATCACTCGACATCACTTTCTATCACAACACTTGTGCAAATTAGAAGCTTATTTTACAAATGTTAGTTACATATTATAGTAGGCTTAGGAATGTTATTGCTAGCTATATTATCAATTATTCTTATATTATCTTTTTAATTCTGATCTGTCACAAATCCACAAATCCACATATCTACATATCTATACAGCCATATGCCCTCAGATGTAATCCAATACACCAGAAGACAGATACATCTAACCATACAAATAAGCTAAGTTAATTTTGTAAAAAGCATTCAGAATCGGAATCCTCATTCCAGAGATCAGGGAGAGTAGTGTCATACATGCAATCATGCTTCCACTTGTACATCTGCCCCCAACTATCACTTGCTTCTCTCTGGCTCCGGAAAACACACTACACCAAGAACTCATACGTAGTCATAACTAAGCAGAGTCAGGAACCAGTCTAGAGTCTTGTAAAGTAGATTAGCTGGCAACTACAGATGCCTGTAATTGAATCCATAGGAAAGTGAAAGCACTGTTGAAAATCAAATATACAAAACTTGGCCCCTTCAAACTGTTTCAATGGTGTACTCATTGTCCACTCAAGGTCACCCTAGTCTAGTTGCAGCTCTGTTACAATGTTGATGAGGCACACATTCAGGGAAAATCACTTATTGCCATAATTGGTCCAAAGATTCTGAAAGTGATGGGGTAATAGCTCAATAGTAGACTGTATTGTATCATATTGTGATCTATTAAAAGCTCCAAGAAGCAACCACCTAAGCTATGTGATATTTTGGAATGAGGCAGTCAGTACTTGTAGGTCTCTGTATGTATTTGAATCGACATAGTTTCTATCCTTAGTCAAAAAGAGTCCTAGGCCCTCATGTACCTGTTGTGTCCAAATACCCCAATAGAACACCCCACAATGCAAGTTCAGATGGGTATAGTGTTGTGGATTTTGCAGGAGCTAATCCTCAATATGATTGTATCTTATGCTACCAGGAAGCCTCAGGGGCTAAATCTCAAAGTGTCTGGTAATCTTGTCTGTTGTCTGATTCACAATCCTTGCCTGAACCTGCTGACCCAGCAGGACAAGACAGCCTGTGAGTAGGCAAAGGAGAGGGGTGAGAAGATGTTCTGCATTATTCAGTGCAAGCAAGGTATGCAATTGCAGGCATGTAGTAAATGTCATAGAACACTCAAATAATACATGTTTAGGAAATATTATTGAGGTCTTCCTCAATATGGATATCAAGACATACAATTCCCATCCACACCTGGCCAACCTGCAAGCACTATCCCTAGACCAATACGATGTACTCAGTGCCTTCTATCAGTAAGTCAACATTGGTGCAGGTGAACTGTATGTGGCCCTCAATTGCAACTATCACTGCCTTCTTGTTGTGTTTGCCAATCCAGCCTCTACCATCTACGGTGAGGGACATTCCCTTATCAAACTAGACTTCCATTTCACTATCAGTCGTTGGCCTGAGCCTTGATTGCATGTCCTTGGGCTGAGAGAGCTTCATTGAGGCAGACCCCCCATTAACAAAAAACTTGACTATAGGATAAAGCATGGTATCAATTATTACTGTGTCCTTGCTCTCAGGTCTTTGCATTATACCAATGGGTATTTAGTGGTAGGGGGTACATACAAGGTTTCTCAGTGTACCATTATTGGTATGATGCTGGTGGAGTTGAGAAAGATGTAGCATAGTATGGTACATTTAAAATTGTGGAGCACAAGGTAGTCTGTTAAGAACATAGTCAGTTCTAGTACTGTGATTACCTGCACAGAGAAGAAGCTACACAAATAGATCTAAACCAATTAGAATAATAATTCTTGCAATCTAAGCAATCTCACAACACAGTCCTAAAGGTATACCAGCCATGAAGTCTTATATAGAGAGATGTATATTGGTTTGTAACTTTCTCCCTTAGATGGTCCTGAGTGGTTGGTCAGAAATAAGTTTCACAGACATTATCTCATAAGGCTGGTGAAGATAGAAATTGGAATGACTTGATGTAATAGTTTGGCAGGTAGGAGGACATAGCTGGAGTAGAGACCTATAGAAGAGAATATATGGTAGAAAAGTAGGAAGCACACTGGAGGATATGCAAGGATTGCAGTATGAGTACCAGTATTGTGACTGTAATGCTATGGGACATTATGCTGTCATAACTGTGATGGCATAGAACATCATGCTGTTGTGACTATGATGCTATGGAACATCATACTGTCATAACTGTGATACTATAGGACATCATGGGGTCACAACACCAAGAGGCATCAGTAATGTAGAAATATGTTACCAATGCCTTTTGATATTGTGACAACAGTTCAGTGAAGATGAGAAGTTTGTATAGTTTTCTCATATTGTATACAGTACATTATGTCTAATACACAGGACTCTAGGAGGGGTGCAGGATTAGTGACTATCACTTGTTATTGAAGCAAAATATTTGCTTGCAAAATGGTACTTTCAGAGTATTCCACATTATGTTCATAATAATCTCAGCATTCTCAACTATGATTGGACTCAAGACTCTGGCATGAAAAAATTAGGTGAAATGATATTGTTGCCAGAGTGGGTGACTTAATAAAATCTAGTCACAAATAGTATCTTGTACCAATATTATTGTCACTACAGTATTCTTGTGTTGCCTAACTAGTACTAGAAGTGTCTGAAATCATCTCCTGGTATTGACTCAACATAGCTGACCACCTGAGAGGCTGAATTCAAGCAATGTGTAACGGAATCCTGTTTGTACTGTTGATGCCCAATTGGTTTAACCTTCCTTATGGGTATTATTTCCTTAGTTCACTATTGTTGTATTGCTTGTAACTACCCTATTGGGTATTGTAGGTTCTTGCCTTGTCCTACTGGTTTAGGACAGTAGTAGCAAATACTGGTTTAAGTAACTTGGTTGGATTCCCTTACTTGTTTTGTTAGTTATGTCCTGTCGCTTCAGAGTTATTGTTTTCATTTGCCTTAGGCAGGATAGTTTTGCTATGGTTATGTTTAAGTTTTGTATTTAAAGAGACAGTGTTCCCTTAAGGATTCGCTCTCTCAAGCCTCACAGGATACTCATCTTTAATACTACAAGTTGAACGGTCACTTTACTAGTTCCTAGACCTTTTACTACTCTTTGTTGAAGATACCTCCTTCGACGCTTCCCCTCCTATCCTATTAGGATCTAAGGAGTCTCTCAAGACTCTGGCGATCCTTAGGAGTAGGTTATACAATCTGACCTACTCAGGCAGAGTTGTTAGTAATGAGACAGACAGGAGTTGTAGCCTGACCATCTCTGACCAACATCAAACCTCAGCTGATCTCATTACTAATGTCCATACTCTAGTAAATAATGAACTCAGATAGTCAACTAATTCTAGGTGAGTTAATGACTGACCATGCAAGACATGCAAGATGCCATAGCAAGGGGGCTGAATGGTATTACTATTATCACATACTGTAGTCTACTGTACTGTAACAGGCACTTGAGATTGAAATTGCAAGCAATGAGAGATGCCAAAGTAAGGGTGTAAAATAGTATCATGAGTATCACATACTAGGTACTTGAGATCGAAACATCTAGTAATAGGAGATACTGAGTACATCAAGGGATATCATTAGTAGCTAACAAGTGCAAGCTAAGAGCTACTAGCTAAACTGAGCAAACAAATCCAAAAATATGAAACAAAAATAAAACCAAACCTTCATGATCAGATAGCAAAAAAAAAAAGAAAAAAATACTAAGCAAATTCTACCTACAGTAGAGGAAAATTATTTTAGGGCATTCTGGACTCTTGTACCTCAGCAGAATACAGGGAGAGATGAATGAGCTGAATGAACTATCATAGGAGTCACAGGGTTAGAGCGGACCAAAGAAGGCTGGGGTGCAGGGGCATCATGAGTGTTGGTAGCACCATCAGTATATCAGGGAGAGAGGAGCAGTCTAGGGCCCCATCTAACTAACCATGGTTAGTTGGCTGTGATCAAGTTAGGAACCCTGCCAACCAGGGCTGCTTGTAGACAAAGGTAAGCATAATTTGATGCTTATCAGCATCTGAGTTCCTAGAAGGCTGGATGTCACCTGAGGGCAGGGAGTCCAGGTCTATCATATGGGGAGGTCTTGAGTGACCTGCTTCCTCAACTGGTTCTTCATCCTATATTGTTGATTAGCTGAGCTAACTGAAATGAGGT
The DNA here is from genome assembly GCA_003788595.2 of Choiromyces venosus 120613-1. Taxonomy (NCBI): domain Eukaryota; kingdom Fungi; phylum Ascomycota; class Pezizomycetes; order Pezizales; family Tuberaceae; genus Choiromyces; species Choiromyces venosus. Next base: position 478,584 of record ML120373.1, read on the forward strand.
CAGGTTAGAAACTTACATTGTCAATCATGATTGGCCACTTACCAGAGTCCCCCTCAGACTTGTCCTCCTTTTTATCCTCCCCCACAAACCACTCTGACTCCTCCACCTTACTGGTATCCTTCCCAGAACCCACTACCTGCTCGTCCTCCCCCAGTTCCTCTCCCTCCTCCTCCTCCTACTCCTCCACCTCAGTTTCATCCTCTATGATAGCCTCCCAGATATCTCTGGCCTGCCTATAGCAATTCCAGACCTTGCAGTCAAAGAAAGGTTGTCTGCTATGGGCAGGCTTGTGGGTTCGGTCCTCAGTGTCTCCCTCACCCAGATGTGACTCCAAGACTATTAGGTCCAGGGAGTGTTTGCCCCAATTGGCAAGGAGTCACGTCAGGATATTATCATCTTTATTTAATAAGAAGATCTCAGCGAGCAGGAGAGACTCAGAGGTCACCCAATGAAGTGCTTGGGTATGCTCACTAGTTATTCTAAGGATATATGAGGGGTACCCAATTGCCTCCAACACCCACTCTTGCTTTACTACCCTAAGCAGATTATCCATACTTGGTAATATCAGGACCCCCCACGTGATTCCTTGATACAAGTTGTTGGAACACCAGTGGTAGTCAAGGAATGAGTGTGCAAGTTCCAGGATACCCAACCAATGGATGATATCTCCATCTGTATTTTATCCTCTTCCCATATCCAGATATTTAACTATCATCGCCATTTCTCTGGTGTCCTAGGTGGCCACCTCCCTGTTAAATACATTACATCTGCAGCTGATGAAATAAAGTTTAAAGACAACAAGGACAGATAAAGGTGTCCCTACTTTTCCAACCATCTTCCCAACACCATCTCATGAATACTTCATCAGTGTCAATTAATCCTTCCACTGCTCATTCAATCACCTCCTTTACAATACCATACATCTGCATGAATTATGAGCTTTATGTTGAGCTTATTTATTGCAAAGTTATCGGCAATAGCTAAGGTCTATATACCAAACATTCCTAGCTACTTCTTTGCATGCTCATTGATATTTGCAATATTAACCCTAATCTTATATCCTTAAATCCCTCAATACTGGATGCTGGTAAGTGCCTTATCTCATGAGCATCTACACCTTTTATTAAGGGTATTCAATTGTCTTACTGACAAAAATACATAATATTATAGTACTATAATACTAAACCTAATGAGGCTTAGAATAATTGAAAACCTCCTTTGAGTTATCATGTATGTAAGATTATATAACAAGTTTATATAAGCTGTTTTATTAGTAATATCAGACACATCATTCATGTGATTACTATAGTACAATCAGTAATTATTCTTGCATCTTTGAAGATATCATGCAAACCAGAAAAAGTAGCAATTGAGCAAGCTCTTATAACTAGTATTGAGATGCTAGTTAATAGGAAGGTTCTTCTCAACGTATACGATGACTCAAGTAATGATCTAGGTTAGGATCCAGATAATGATCTTTCAGTCATTTTATGAGTGGTGGAGAAGCATCTCTAGCAAGGGGTATATCATATCACAAGAACATCAAGTTGCCAGTTGACATTATGAAAATACACTCAATAATGTCATATTTGAATACAATGAAGACACTTTCTGTACATTCTTCTGAATGACTTGTGATAGCTACTGGAAGCTTGTTACAATATACACTCAGCCAGTACTTAGAGATTCCTGCCATCAACATTCTCAAAAGCCTGCACACCTATCATATCAACAGATAGCAGTAGCACTATATGTGCTAGGTAGAATGGAAAGCTTTCAAAAGTATTGTATAAATCTCAACATTAGACTTGGCTTAGTGTATAACTATTTACAGTGTATGATAGATGTACTTATACATCTTATATCATGATATATATGCTGGCAGTCAGAGGTACTCATGAATACCAATCATAATAATGAGGATACAGTTAGGGTATTGAGTAATTGTGTGGGCTTCCTTGATGGTTCTGAGATCTCACTACAACATGAGCCAAAACATGACCGTGAATCATATTGATCTTGTAAAAAGACTTATGGCATTAATTTACTGGTAGATATACAATCTATCATATAGTATAGTAGGACCTAATAGATATTTAGATAGTATGTAATTGGAATGGTTGATTCATTTATGTATCTACAGGCAATCTAGCAAGCATTCACAACCCTACCATATTCAAAAGCTGCAAATTATATAAAAAGCAGATGAGAATAATGATGAGAGACTAATATATGCTAGCTGATTAGGTATATATATTGGACGGTCATATAATAACACTGTATAAGGTGCCAATATCGAGACAGCCTACCCATGCTCAATATAACTGTATACATTCCTCCGTGAGAATAGAAATAGAACATGCTTTAGGGATGCTAAAGGCCCACTGAAAGACACTCCATCAAGGTTTATAAATTGGAATTGGTAATAAAGTGACTAGCAATCACAAGCAAATATGTGATTAGATTATTTCATATTTGGTTTTGCATAATATATTGCACCAACCTCAGGAAAATCATTCTTGGTTGGAAGAAGATACAGTACAGATAAAAGCTACTACATATAATATTCAGCATACTACCATACAAGTCAAAGATAATACCACCAATAAACACATTCAATCATCACAAAGGGCAGGCAAAGCACACCAAGACCTGCTTCATGTACGAGCTGCCAAGGTCCCTTTATGCAATTGATCAACTAAAACCTCAACCAAAGCCTCCAATACTAGTGATATATTATATTCTAAAGCCTGGGCATTAATTCATGCAACTTCAACTGCAATCCTTTCATTACTTGTCAGTGATTCTGTATGTATCTGTAACTGAAACTGTTCATCTTGTTACTTTTCTTTATCTTTTTCTAAATATCCTATGGCATCCACCATAGCATTGATATTTGTGATACGGTATTGATTGCGTGAGGAGTGAAATTTGACATCAGACCCTAAATGGGCATGAGAATCTACTATATTGGGATAGGTGGTTGAAGTAACTGCTGGATATGCTGGATTCACTGTTTGAGATCCCTGCCACTGTGCTCCATCCAAAGGTTCATCATCTCTGGTATTATTGTCTCCTGTATCTAGCATGGTAGGAACTATGTTGAGTAGTGGTACCATTGAATCCAATTATATTACAGCAATAGTATTTGATTTTCTGCTCCATAGTTCATCTAACTTCCAGAAAAAATGGGCACTTCTGCTCAAGCTGATCTATAGCACCAAAGCAATTAGATATATTTGATAGTATTTCTAGGTTATGAATATGGTTATAGTATGCATACCATGTATAGACTGATCATACTCTTCCACTATAAGACCCCATCCAGATTGTGCTTGCATCTACTTTGCCTCATTATATGATTTTTGCATATTATTGAACTTTTCTTTTATCTTTTGATGGTTATGTAGTCATCATGAGGGATAATGTTGGCCTTAACAGCCTTAATCCAATTGGTTTTTTGCCACATACCATCTCAATATTTGATTCCAGCCAGGCAATAAGACGTTCAAGATGGTACTTTTGCCATGGTACCTAGGATGATGTGATGGATTGCAAAGAGGTATCAGAGGCCACTTGGAGTGGGGAATTGACATGATTTTACTGTATTATTTCATACATTTGGGCATGTTTGGTAGAATGCTGATATTTGGTGGAAGTTATTGTAGTTTAATAAGCAGAAAAAAAGCAAAGCTTATTTTTATCCACCCAACTTAAACATGGAAATCGATACATAACATGTAAGTATAATCTGTGAGACTTCAAAAGTCCAACAGCCTATCAGAAGCAGTTCCAAGAGTGATTCGCCACATACTTATACAATATGTGATGCAATTGAATACCCTTATTAACTACATTATCTTATCTCCGGTAGATATTATATCCGTTATCTCCTTAACTCCTTTATCTCCTTAACTCCTTTTCCCGTCACTTCCGACATGAAGGACTATCATATCGACAAATCACCCATGTCGCTGTTATAGGATACCACTCGACATCTTGTCATCCTCCAACCAATCGGTTTCCTCGCCGGCTCGTCCATGACCATTGCGACCGATAATACGATCTGCCGCATGAACACCGCGATATTCAACAATCTGGACAATAAATCAGATCATCACTGCAAATAAAAACTTTCGAAACTCTACCGCCTCCGCCCCACTCCTCATCATTCCATCAACTATTCCTAGATCATTTCATACAAACATGTCACATGCATTCGCTGACATTCCTGATACTTTCAATTCAAATTTCCGTCGCGAGTCCCCCACAGATTCTACTCCCGCTGATGCATTCGTTGATGACACGGAGTCTTCCAGACCTTCCCCTAGGACTCCTACCGCCTCACTCGTACTTCTACATGATGTATCGAACCCTGCTTCATTCGACCCAGGACACCTTAGCCCTTTCGATATGTTGGTTTCACTAATCCCTCAAAATGATCAATACCATCTCTCTACCACACCATAGCTAGCCAGAATTGTGGAACTCAGAGTGGAACAGTGCCTTGAGTCTACTAGTGGCTGCCACGTTCTTGTCACTCATGTGCCAAGCAATATGGAGAGGAGAATCAATGCTGCATTCTATCGGCAGTGGATCTGCAGACAAGTAAGGTTCACATATGAGCCACTGTTGCAGCGGCACGTAATCAAGTTAATGTCCGGCTTGTCACACGAAATAGCACAGCGAAGATTTTGACAATTAGTCACGGACCAGATAATGGCTATGCCTGGACACACGATTGATTCTTATGATAATCTTGGGACAGGGAGGTTCCATGCCCCTGTTGGACAGAGTAGAGAGGGGGACTCTGCAATCAGACCGTCTACAAGAGGCCGTGACACTTTTCCGTCCTTCATTATAGAGGTTGGGTATTCGCAATCCCTCCCCCAACTCCGCTCCCACGCCGACTGGTGGTTGATCAACTCTAATAGGGAAACAAGGATGGTGGTCACCATCAAGATTGACAGGAATCCGTAATAAAATTAGGTAGGATTGTGCAGGAAATTCTTTGCTCGTTGTCTTGTGTCTTGTTCTATCTAAGCTACCGGAGGTGTCCTTTATATAACAAATCGTCACTTGACAACATTTTCTCTCAGCCTCATCCATAGTGACTTCCGTGCTCTCTCCCAGTCTTCCACAAGGTCCTCCGATCAGCTCCTTCAAACTTCTACTAAAACATTCTCCCTTTCCCCTTGACTGTTCTCCGACAGTCCTAATACCTTCCTGCTTCTTCCTGCGTTTCCTAACCGTTTCTTATCTGTTTCCTAACTGCCATAGTCCGACACCAATTCGTCTCATCCTCAAACAAACTCTTAATCTTTCCTTGCATCCTTTAGCGTAATATATCAAACAATGTCCCAAACACACTAATCCTGTAACATCTCTCTTTCTCCTGCAACTCCTACTAACATTACAGTAGTATGGAAGTTTCGTGAATTTCAACACGCCTCCTCACGATAACTTCCATATCCTGTATTCCCAATCACTCTCATTGCCTCGGTGTGTTTTTTGTGTGTAGCTCGTGGTAATGACTTCATCATGATGTCGGCAATCATTTCGCCGGTGGGACAATACTGAAGATAGATCTTCTCTACACTGACATGTTCACGGATGAATCTTAACTCTATAAAAAAGGAATGGACCTTCTGATACCATGTGCATGGTGACTGTCATAGTCCATAAATGGCCTTGATGAGCTGACAGGTGTATTCTTGTTCTTCAATACCTGACACTCCTTCTGAGCATGCCATATGAATTTCTTCTTCTAGTTCTCCATTGAGGAACGCGGTCTTCACGTCCATGCTGTGTAGTTCCCAATCATTTTCCGCCACCAAGGCAGGGAGAACACGGAGTGTTGTAAACTTCGCCACAGGAGAGAACATTTCCTGAAAGTCAATGCCAGGCTCCTGCGAGTAGCCCTTTGCTACAAGACAGACCTTGAATCTGTCATCTTCCTTTCATTTAAATAAGCATCACCATCCGATAATGTTTCACTCTCTTGGTAACCGATCTACCACCCATGTGTTGTTTTTTCTTAGCAACTCCAATTTGCTTTCCCATGCTGCTTTCTAAGTACTAGCATCTTTCCCTGTAAGTGCTTCTTGTAATGTCAATGGTTCCTCCACAACAGTGATGAATGCCTGCCAGGTGGAGGGCCAGAACAGCTCACAAGGCTGTTGCACTCATTGTGACCTCCATGTGTTCCCTTGAGGGAGATTTATTTCACCAGATCCTTGACCGCGGGTCTCCGGTACCACAGGTCTTCTCAGGGTGATCATTTCTTCATTGTAGTCATATAGGGATATAGTGTCTTCGAGGGGATCGATTGGTGGTAATGGCTGAGCTGGACTTTCTTCTTCTCTAGCAGCGTCTTCATGATCCTGTGGTTCTTCACGGCCTGTAATTGTTACTGTAGTTGGAGGATCTGTCGTATCCTCCAGTATTATGACATCTCTGAATGCTTCGTCACTACCTGGTTCAGTCTCTGCATTCGCTGTGTATCGTTCTTCATCAAAGATGACCTCTCTTGTGATATAGATCTTCTTCTCTTGCTCATCGTAAACATGATAGACTCGACTCCCGCTTTGCTTGCAATATCTAATTATGCGGCATTTCTGTGCTTTTGCATCCAACTTTCTGCAGTTCAGGGTGGGGATGTGTCTGTAAACTATGCAAGCAAAGACTCGCAAGTGTCCTATAAATGGTCGCAATCTGAACCAATTCTCGTATAGGCTCTTGTTATTGCCGGGACTTGATGGTAGGCGATTCACAATGTGAATGGCTGTAAGAGCTGCATAGCACCAATACTCTTGCATCAATCCTGCATCGAGGATCATACATCTAACCATTTCCATGATAGTGTGGTTGGCATGCTCCGCTATCCTGTTATGTTCTGGCGTATGGTGGTGTGATCTGTTACTGTAACGGGGGCGCCCTAAGGGAAGATGGATCCCAAGTTCGTGACTGCACTGAAGTGACTCAAAGATCAAAAGCGATAATCAACAGTAGAGTAAAGAAGAATCAAAACAGTAAAACTTAATATCGTTAAGCCGCAGCTTCACTCAGTAAGTTTCTCGAGAGGTAGTTGATTGCCAGAGTAGAGTGGGACTCGCATATAGTTTAAGTAGAATATCATATACTGCCAGTTCCCACCCATCACTACTCTAACTTACTCATGAGCATACCCGTCTCCTCTGGGCTGGCCAACACACACCACCCAGGACATTATTCCTTTGTGGATGTTAGTCTGCTCTGGCTAAATCTCCTTCTGACATCAAGTGTTTCAGCGCTTCATCTCTAATGCGACCGCAGGAGAAAAACTCTTCATATCGTTGACATGCTAGTGGCGAACTATCATGCAACTGAGGAGATATACCATTTACGAACTCTCATACCCATATGCATTTCATCTATGCAAGCCTTTAGTAGACATAGCTCTCATGATCGAGCTGAACCTTCTACTTTATTCTAGTCAAGTCTTTACTTGATAGAAAAGTCTACTCGGCTCCACCGGTGGGGTACCTTGGTGATTGGCCTGGTGGGTGCTACCCACAGTCAACTCCCCAAAAGCACCACTACTGTAATAAGAATCATGCTTTTAGAGTTCTCAAACAACTCCAATAGTCTTACAGCGATTGGGCATGAGTTGTGTCTATGTGCGATTCACCTGCCCGGAGATGCCTCAACATCTTCCAGGCCACCCCGGGGCTACCCAGGAGGCTCTGGACTACCCTTCTGGTTTCACCTGAGTAACTCCTTCAGTTCTTGTCCGTTTTACACATATTTGGTACCAGAAGATAGCCTTTCCTCTGGGGCACACCCTATGCCCTCTCATATATCCTACGGACAGCATCCGGTCGGACGGACAATGACAACCTATACGGTATTGCAAGATTGCCATCACTCAATTCCTTTTGTAAGGAATGGCGCAACTCAACAACCGTAAGCCCATGACGTGCGGTCCTTACACTGGGGCCGCAGGGGGGTGTTAGGAATACATCTGTAAAGTCCTGGGGCATTCGGAGCCCTGTAGCTCCTCCTATAGTCCCCCAAAGGCTACCAGGTTTGTTGCCTTTGGATTTTACCGTAGTGCCCAATCCTTATAGAATTGCCCCCTACCCCAAGTAAGTACCGTTATATGCTAGGTAGGGTAACTGGGGTGCCATGTCAGGGTAACTTGGACCTTATGGCAGGGTAACTCGGATCTCATGTCAGGGTAACTCGGGCATCGTTACACAAACGTTTCCCAAGCCCGCCTTTTATACTACTATCATATTGCACGCGTAGTTGTCCATTAAAATGAACCAAACTACCCTTACCCAGTGACCTCAAGGTCTCTGGTATGGGTGTAAGAGTAGTTTACTGTAAGACACCCTCTGGTGGGTCGTTACAGTTACATAATTCCATTCTCCTTGAGGAATTTCTTGAATACATATCCGGTGAATTCTCCTCCACCATCAGATCTTAGGCAATTAATCTTCTTCCTGCATTCTCTTTCCACCTTCGCTTTATACTCTCTAAACCTTTCCAGAACTTCTGACTTTCTTGTTAGTAATGATATCACAATGCGTCCAGATTTTTTATTAATAAATGTTGCAAAGTACCTCTCTCCCATCAGCCCCATTACTGACATGGGTCCACACACATCTGAGTGAATTGTGTGCAATAGCTCTTCACTTTTCGTTCATTCTCCTGTTAGGCATTCTCAACTTTGCTTACCTAGCAGACAGGTTCCACAGAGTTTGCCATCTCTATTCAATGAATCCAGGATCTGTAAGCCATTAACTACATTCTTGATTTTTTGTTCACCTTGCTGATCAACACTTCGATGTCCGATCCTTTGGTGCCAAATATCTCGTTTCGCCTTATCACTGGTGTGAGATTATCCTATGAGGGCCGTTTCTTGTAATCCAGTCAAGAAATAAATATTCCCATATCGTTGCCCGATTCCCCTTGTTGTGTTCTCTTTACTGACGATGCATCCAGTCTTATTAAACTTGACCTGAAATCCTTGGTCAACTATCCTAGCAACTCTGATCAGGTTGCTGCCTATCTCTGGGACATAGAGAACACCAGACAGTTGAACTTTTCCCTGTGTCGTACTGAGCTGAATGTTTCCTTTGCCAATTGTGGTGATTGCCTTTCCATTCCCTATTGTGATCGTGGTAGACCATATCTGATTATAATTCTCCAGCAGGTCTCGATTTGCTGTGAGATGCTGGGATGACCCCGAATCTATAATCCAGTCCATTGCTCCAATCATTCGACTCGCAAGGCCCATGAAGGCCAGATGTCCACCTCCATTTTCTTTCTCCAGGTCTGCCTTGTGTTTTACGCAATCCTTCTTCCAATACCCTTCCTTGCTGTAGTAATAGTATCGTCCTGCTATTCTACCTGCACCTATCTGACCATCTCGGTTTCCACCTGGTGGACTCCTTCTCAAGCTGCTTCTTCCAGATATTTGATTTCCACCACTGCCCATTCCGCAGGAAACATAACCAGGATGATGATATCCTGAGTGAGCTGCAAATGCTGAAAGCAGTTGACTGCTATGTTCTGAGCTGGTACTCTGCGATGCCTGTCTTCGTGTTGCTTCTTGCAGTAGTTGTCCAGTGAGAAAATCGAAGGTGATCATATCCACACATGACTGCACTGCCATGATCAATGGCTCATATGATTCTTGAAGTGAAAGGCTTAATATTGATACCAAGTCGCTATCTGGTATCCCTTCTTCTGTTGCCGAAAGGTTTGCAACCTGCATTGATAGTTCCTTGAACTCATTCAGATGTGCTGACATATCTTGACCTTCCTTAAGCTTCAGACTCCATAATTTCTGCAGTATAACCATTCTGCCATTCGAGTCGATACCCTGATGAATCTTTGCAAGAGCATCCCCAGCCTCCTTTACATTCTGAGCAGACTGGATGTGTGGGATCTGGGAGTCGCAGACATTGAGTGAAATAATCGTGAAGGCTTGATCATTGATTCATTCAGCTTTTGCGGAGGCTTCTGTTGACAGACCAGTCAATGGGGTATCCAAGGCCGTGGAAAGACATTTTTTGTTGAGGATACGGAGAACACGAAATTTCCAGGCGACATAGTTACTTTTCCCGGTTGCCATGGATCCATCTAATTTTTCAATTGAGTGGCTGAGGGAGGTGAAGGCAGAGGTGTGCCATTGTGTACTCGTCATGGTGGAGGAAAGTTGTGGATCAATTTTGTCATCTGTTGTTGGGCTTATCTGAAAATAAAAGAAGAGAGAAGGATAAAAGATTTTCTTGTGTGTGAGGAAGACTGTTTTATTTCAAGGCACAATCCGGGCTCATAACCTAATAAAATTAGGTACAATTGTACAGGAAATTCTTTGCTCATTGTCTTGTGTCTTATTCTATCTAAGCTACCGGAGGTGTCCTTTATATAACAAATCATCACTTGACAACATTTTCTCTCAGCCTCATCCATAGTGACTTCCGTGCTCTCTCCCAGTCTTCCACAAGGTCCTCCTATCAGCTCCTTCAAACTTCTACTAAAACATTCTCCCTTTCCCCAGGACTGTTCTCCAACAGTCCAAATACCTTCCTGCTTCTTTCTGCATTTCCTAACTGTTTCTTATCTGTTTCCTAACTGCCATAGTCTGACACCAATTCGTCTCATCCTCAAACAAACTCTTAATCTTTCCTTGCATCCTTTAGCATAACATATCAAACAATGTCCCAAATACACTAATCCTGTAACATCTCTCTTTCTCCTGCAACTCCTACGAACGTTACAGTGGTATGGAAGTATCATGAATTTCAACAATCCACCAGCACTGAAATTGGAAAGTTGGAAAATGGTTCCAAATGAGGGTAGAATCTTAAGAAGCAATTCGCTGTTGGTTCTACACTATGACCAATTATTTGCAATTGATGCAGCTGGGATTGTGACACCAGCTGGGGATGGCCTCATTATTCCCTATCAGATACTCTTCGATGAGCCACACCCAAGTAGGGTTAATATTGTCATAACAACCAATCAGCTATCAGCCCTGACATTGCGTATATTTACAAGGTCCTTTTAGTTACAGTTATGTGACTACCATAAGAACTTGTGGAATCCACTATCAGATTATCACCTGGTCAGCCCACGATTTGTTTAGATTGACAGATTAATATAATTGCAAATGCCAGTTAATGAGACCCAACATGACCTGACCTGAGGGCTGATCTTATACCACTTCTGGAAAGAGCTACACTGCTAAGTCAAATCCATGTTACATCAAATCTTTTCATATGATGCCACTTGGTTGCATGATATCAGGTTTTGTGGGAGAAATTCAATTTAATATAATGGTACTATATTTATATTATTTGATGCAACCTATAATCTTTCATAAATATTTCATCAACTTTCTGCTTTTTTTGAAAACAGATGTAGCACTTTTCGTGCTTTTCCAGATGTTACTCCCATGATAAGACATGATTTTCTATTGATATGAAGAGATATCAGACATAGATTATACTGTGTCAGTTTTCTACAGCTTGACCGATTCTGAGTTTGAACCAGGGGTGTAGCCCTTCTCAGGAGATTTTGTCTCTGAACCATGAGATTACAGGGGGTGATGGAGAGAAACCTAATTTTATTACTATGATTACAACTACTCTCTAGTAAAAACAATCTACAAACTCAATCGTATTGCTGTACAGCATGAGAAACACCCCCCAGCCAAAGCTCCCTGAAGAAATCCACCTCGAAGACAACCTGCCATATATGCATCATTAATAGCCTACCCACCACCTCACTAACCCTCCAGCATAAGCGAAGCCCTCCCCAGCAGCCAACCAACACTCCAACTATATCTGCAAGTTCAGTCCTCTTCCTTGGGTGCTTCATCACACTCGGCAGGTACATGGGTGCATACTAGACCAACAAGAAATATGCCAGCCAGGTCAAACTGACTGCAATCGCAAATCACAGTTGAAACCAGACACACAGATAACATCCCCAAACCTCCCTTCATTTCTGTGGCAAAATGGCTGCCACCACTAATCCGCAAATAGTATTGCCTGAGAGTGAGCCAGCACTTCTGAAGTGGTATTACCACACCAAGGCAACCAGGTAAACTGGCTGGAGAAAATGCAAGGTGTGGGTAGTGGGTTTGGGGGTCTGGACCATCCCCCCAGAGTGAGGAGGTGAGAGCACCTCATTACATTGGATTGCCTGGGAAACCCCAAGACTTATGATAGTCACCTAGGAGAAATAAAAAACTCAACTCCTAGGTCTTACATGCCAAAGGGCAGTTGGTAGTATAGGTCCCAGAATAATCACAAAAAAGAATAAAGGGCTATCAGAATCATGTTCATGTTATAACTAGGCGGTGTCAATAAGGAAGGTATGGACTCAGACCTCAAGAGGCTCCTTAAACCATGAACTGTAGTCCCAGCCATCTGCCAAAGCAAAGAGGAATGTGGTTCCAGGTGCTGGTGCCCAACAATAGGGCAAATAGTAGCTGTATGGGCAAACGAAAGAGGTCTCCCAAGGGGTACCGAAAAACAATGAATCTCCTGTGGGCTGAATACAGACTTTGAAGCTATTGTGAGAAAGCAACGAAGGGCGTTGATTGGGTGATCCCCCCTGTATCTCCCTGCTCAGCCCTAACCCTGGTGGGTGTGGGTGTGCTAGGTGATGGAGATAGTGGATTTCACGATTTCTTACGGTACCTCAGCAAGGAGTGAGTTGATTCCTAAATGATTTCGACTGACATAACCACTAACCCTTTAGTAACCGCCGAAGCGCCATTATTCTACCTTCACTGCCCCTATCTTTCGCTTTTGTTATTCAACGAGTTTTTCGTTATATTATACGAAGATAGGAGCTCGGTGATATGATCAATTGGAAACTAATTCCACCCTCTTACTCTTTTTTTTTTCTTTTTCTTTCTTTCTTTCTTTTTTTTTTGTCTTGTGCATTATTTGTTGGATTGCCTATAGGGAATCCCAGACACTCACCCAGCCCCGCACCTCGCAGCCGCCGAATACATCTGCAAAACGTATCAGCCTCTGCAACTCTTACGGAAGATGGCTCACGTGCAAGGATGTTGCGGAACATGCGCAGATCTTCAGCGATAAGTATGGGGGGATTGATGCGGTTTGGGAGGTTGGGGGGAAGATTTTGTTGGCGAAGAGGATGGTGGTGTATGTTTATACTGGGGCTTGAGTGGGGGTTTGGGCGAGGCTTTGACGCGAAGGGAGTCGTCCTCCTATGCTTATTCTTGACATAGATTTTACTCATGTTATCACTTGTTTTGTTCTTCCTTTGTTTCTATTTTGTTTTTTTTTTGCGAGAAATCCCCGAATTTACGATGAACATCAAATTCAAACTGGAGGGGATGAGTAAAAGAGCCATGTGCGTGTTGCTGAGGTGCCGCACTCACCTCTACACCATCACATGTGCATACCAGAATCTGTTGACAGTGTTCCGACAATACGGTGGATTACGGTATGTATCGTAAACGTTTGATGCCGTACCTAAATTACGGCTGTTACGTATAATATAGTACCGGGAGTCTCCTAGGGCGGGGAGACAAAAAACTTGCACGAGTAAATTATAGCAGAAAACAACACTCTGTATACAACGAAATAATAGCCACGTAACCAATTTTCTGTAGTAAAAAAATATGTTGTAGAGATGGCCTCTGGTATATGATAGTAATGGCGATGACTTCTTTAATTTTTTAATTCGGTATTGGAAGTGGGTGCGATAAACTGAAAGTAAATATTGAATGAGCTTCCCTTTTGAGAAAGTGGGCAGCTTGGCGTTGCCTTAAGCATAAAGAGTGGCGCACAGTCGCCCTGCCTGAGGAGTCTTCCAACACTGGAGAACAGAAATTCACACCAAAATGTGGAATGCCAGGTAACTGTGTCTTTTGACACCAAGTTCTGGGCAAGTTGGATTCATGAGATTCTTATCCACAAGCCGGAGTATGGGTTTTCTTTTCCTCCTGTGGGAAAACGCTACTCTCACCTATTCGTCGCATCAATTTTGAAACCACACAATTGCCTATACTGGTCCGGTTCATGGGTTTGGTAAGTTTAGGGTACGTTACACCTGCGGGTAAATCTTGGTGTGGATTCAACTGGGTTAAG
>ML120373.1:497107-671694 GCA_003788595.2 Choiromyces venosus 120613-1
CATGAGGAGTCCCAGTGCACATCCCAAGAGTGTTTGTATCGCGGGAACCTTCTTAGGATGCAGATCCGTAGATACTCTCTCTACCGCCAAGCATGGCAGAGCTCGCTGGCATGTAAGGGCCGCTCGGCATTCGATGTCCAAACCAAAGCTCCAACACCAAGTCTGAGTCTACTCCCGCTCTGCGTCTTCATTCGCGCAATCGTTATCCCGTAGGTATCGCCGAGACCTTTGCCTGTTGTCCTTTCCTTCAACCATTTTCTTCTATCCAACATGGTGGGCGCTGGCAGGATAGCGTCGATGACCGGTCAAACAAGGAGAAAACTTCAAACAAACGTTAATCAATCAAGCGGTAGTGAAGGTATAGAGCGAGGTTAGGGTGACTCACGTTTCAGCTATCTGATCCCAGATAGTCCGCAGAACATTTGCACGCAGAGTACGATTCGTTGCGTGCAGCTCCATATCCATCTCCAGCTTCTTCTCCACATATTTCTCCACATATTTCTCGATATCATTAGAATCAGGGCTAATAGATATCGCTATCGCTTTGGTGAAACATCTAGTGACTAGATCCTCGATATTGGGTCTCCCAGTGAAGGACACTCGCACACTCGGTATCTTGGCAATGATCTCTCTCAGTGAAACAAGAATCTCCGGTTGTCGCTCAGGGGTGAACTCGTCGAGAACATCAAAGCAATGAACTTTGAGATACCCGGTGCGAACATATGGTAAACTCTGGGTAGACGTGCTACTTGCAGATTGCAGAATCAACGAGGATGGGTTGGTTGATTGATGAATGGATAGGGGGTGGTTGGAGGGCTGCTAGTTATTTAGCTATTTCCAATGGTGTAACTAAGAGAACTGCCCTCGTCAATCTCAAAAAAAGAATGAAAGGTTCGGGGGGAGGGGTGGGTTTATACTCATTTTCAACATCACATGACCCCCCTTATTTTAAAGCAAACATTGACGGGATGATGTATCCACGATGTGTCCCTGCATTGAAATGGTGGTGGGGGCGAAAGTCACGTGAAATTGAAGATAAACTCGCACCTTCGGATACCACGACCAAGTTAAGTGTAATGCTCCCTCGAGTGATGACAGATGACAAACGGCTAGCAGGTAGAACCTTAACTGTCGTGGTGGTGGCGGTTTTGTAGTCGCTCTGGCTTCGGAGTTGGGCTTAGGGAGGAGGATGTGCGGCAGCAGGCCGCCGGTTTTGATTTATACCGGATGGGTTATACGGCCGAAGGCCGCTGCCTTTGAGTTATATAAGATGGATGATACCGCCGAACGCTGTGGGTTCGAGTTAGAGAAGATGGATTATGCAGCCGCAGGCCGCGGGTTTGAGTTATTGAAGGTGGGTTATGCGGCCGAAGGCCGCTGCCTTCGGCTTTGAAGTATGCTAGTCTTCGGCCTGGTAGACTAGAGGTGATACTTGTGACCTTGTGGAACATATAGAACACTAACCCTGCATATCGCAAGGATACGCAAATCTTTTGCCGACCCTAGATATTATGAAAATTCTACGCGCCTTGTCCCGTAGGTCCTGCGTTAAAGCCATGTGGAAAAAATTAAAAATACTATCTCGAGCCCACCTATCTATTGCCTTACCTCTCGTGTCCGTAACGTTTCTATAGCTGTGGGAGTTTTCGTTTTGGAAGACGGATTGTGCGGCCGTAGGCCGCTGGCTTTGGGCCATAGCCAGTAACGCCACACAAACACTCACCACAGCCATTAACCCATCAATACCTCAGGAAATCAAAAAAACACGACAAATGTTCGTTAAAGGGCAGGCTACGCTAAACTTACTGCTTCAATTATTCCAGTAGGTTGTGCGCAAGCACGCTCGCACTCTACAAAGTTTATAGTGTAATAGCTGATAACAGTTAATAGGCTACCCGAGGACCAAGACATGAAAGGCAGGATGGATGGGTGTATGGATGAAGCGAATTGGTAATCATGCAGTGCTGGAACCGAGGACGGAAGACGTCCGCTCAACTCAATGAAAAAGGAACTATTCACAGGGGGGTTTATAATATTTCCAAAATCACATGGCCCCCTATCTAAAAGCAAACATTGATCTGATGATGCGTCCACCATGATATGGCCGTGATGATATATTCAATGCATCAATGTTTGTCTCTTATCAAAGTCTTCCCTGTTCGACTATGAAAGCTACGGTCCGGTTCAGAACATAAAAGCGTTGGCCAGTGACCTATCCGACCTGTTAGAAAACGGTCGTTAAATTGAAAACGAGGTTGCTTAATTGTGTCGCATGCTGGACATGGTTGTAACTGGCCAATGGGAGGGAGACAATAACCTATGCATCATTGGTGATGAGGTTATTGGATTGGAAACAAAGCTTACTGTCTTGGAACCATCGAGCGAAGTTTTGTGAGAGGATATGGGACATTTGAGAGAGGAGATGGGTCAATTAATGGGACGTATTGAGGAGGGTTTCGCGGTGATTAATGGCATGTTGATGTCTCTGGTGGGATTGGAGGGCTGCCGGTTTCGCTGTGTACTGTTAGAATTAAGTCTTGGGAGAGTATTTAGTAGTGCAGTGGATAATGTAAAGTGAGCGAATAAGTATGGGACTTAGGGAAAGTTGGAGGGGAATAGTAACAATCTCGTAATGGTCATGTCTAACTCCCTAACTAACTAAAACAGAAAAACACATAAGTATATATGAAAATAACAAATAACTATTGATCCTTCCATGGATCACCACAAGTGTCCAAATTCCTTCACACACTCCCGTGATACCTCGCACACTGCCATAACATTCCACACACTCCTGTAGCAAGCCCACAGTGACAAAGGAAACAAATAACAAAAGAAAACTCTACTGTAGTGTCCCAACTCTATCCTTCTGTCTATTCTTCCATCTATCCTTCTGTCTATTCTTCCTTCTATCCTTCTGTCTATCCTTCTGATCATCCTTCAGTCTATCCTTTCTAACAACTTATTTCCTGCCAACTCCTTTGATGTAACTTCCAACTAATCCAACATGTACATGGCATATTGATGTCAGCAAGAGCAGGCAAGATGCATGATCTATCAAGCAATATAGCATTAGGACTATTTTCATAGGTACTGGGGTTATCATTATGAGTGGTTGTCCTCACCAGTGAAGGTATTCAAAGTTAATAACTGTGACGTCTAGTGGGGGGTTTTCATAATTGTCACATGTTGCACTAAGGATTAATGGACCAATAGGATTGTTGAACAGAAACTGATAGTTAATTTAACTCTGAAACCACTAATACACTGACAATCTTCAGTCATAGGCAAAAGTGGAGTTCAAAGTGACATAAAATACACCAAAAATAACTCAATTCAGAGCTTTGTAGTAGTACCAAGATGTAGCCAAATTTGATCTAGATTTCTTTACATAACCAAGAGATACCTAGCATTCATCATATATTTTTGGCAGAATTTTACAGATAGCCCTCATAGAATGGTATTGAGAGGTTATAGTTGAAGCCTGCTGAACCAGCCTGCAAATGACCAATTTGTATGGGAAACACATAATACAAGTGACCTTATAGCCTTCTAAAATTTGCCAATCCATCAACCTTTCCCTGAACTCACTTAAATTTTAGAGATGGAAATTCAAGATGAGATAGTTGTCTCTTAACTGTAAGATTCTGGTAATTATTGATGGAGAGGAAGATGGTGAAAATATTTCTTGAAAGTGCCAATTTTTGTATTTTTTTTTAGAATGTGAACTCTACTTTTTCCTGCAACTACTTGTAACTCTGGTTTATGTTTGCTTTTTTGCTCTTTTTTCTTTCTTTTTTTTCTTTGAAAATGATATTCCTTGGGCAGTCTAAAACTATAAAATTCATGGCCAGGTATGCTAACCTATTTTGTGAGCATTTGTATATTGTGATTTGCTAGCAATTAATGGTTACGAAGATGCTGGGTCACTTGAATATTGGAAAGTCCAAATTCATGACCAGAAATAGCTAGTAGTCAACAAGTCTAGATGTAGTGGTCCTGGTCATGAATTTTCCTGTCTCAAACTACATAAGAGATAAGGAAAAAGTAGGTAAGCTGAACAAAATGGAGAAAAGAGAAAACAAGCAATAGAGAAAAAAAAAAAGACAAGACAAGACAAGGTTCATGTAGTATGGTTGGTCAAAAGATAACAGATAGATTCCACAGTCAAAGATCGTACATAGTTTTTGTCAAAGAACAGAGACAATATCAACTAGAAGTCAAAAATGGTCCTCCAGCCTCCTGTTCAAAATGTGAACCTTCAACTATGGATATGAAGGTAGACTAACTATTTCTAGTCTACCATCTCCACTGGTGTACTCCAATTTTCAACACTATTATGAAAGTAAATCTATTCTTAGTAACTTTGAATAACCTTAGTGGTTAGTATAGTGATGGTTGGATTAGGTCAGGCTTAGTACATATGTATTTCTACTTAGATAACATACCTGTAGCTAGGAAATACAATAAGATATTCTCTCCTCAATCTCTCTCACTGCTACACTTACATGGACATCATTTTTGGCTTGCATTTGTAGTTGTATATATTCTGGTATTACAAACCTAGCATTGAAAAGGGTGTTTACATGACTCATAATTATGAGGTCATAAGTTTGTAAGGCTTTTGCATACATGACCAATTAAATCATGTGAGCTTTACATATGATAGGCACTTGGGATTTATAGTTATTATATTAATTCATTTTGCATACATGACTTGTTATAAATCATGTGAGTTTCATACATGATCTACTTTACGTCATGTGGTTACTACACTATGCAAATTGTAGGAGTCACAGTTGTGACTCATAACTAGTTATTGATTTGTAAGCAGGTTGTAGGAAGGACTATATAAGGAGAAGGATATGATGTTGTATTTAGTTCTTTACATAACCACTTAAGTTATTTCCTACATATAACTTTACAACTTTATGAATACAAAATACCTTTACTCTCTCTACTCAAGATGCCTGATGATATCTATCTCATAAGATAAAGAGGAAGCGAACAAGAAAACTTGTTCTTAGGAAGACTAAGTAGGAAGATAAGAACTTGGTCTTAAGAAGACTAAGTACAAATAGGATGACTTAGTCTTAGGAAGACTGCATCTTCCATCTCCACTACACCTCCAGTCATTGAAATTTATTACCTATTTGGGAACAACTCAATACCACAACTGCGAGGAAAACTATGACTACTTTTTCTCTCCTCCCTCCCATCAAGGGGGGGTCAGGAATAACACTTTCCATCACTTGTTTGCACTCAGGCATCCCCTCCTTGCTTCCCTCTTGGGATCTACCCTCTTGAGGTTGTTCTTTCCTTCCTCCCAGCTTCTCACAATGTTGGTTACCTCCCTTACCCTGCTTTTGCTTCGCCTTGCTTAGCAATTGCTACGGTTGGGTTTTTTCATTCGGTCTTTCTACAAATGGTCAGGAACACAGTTAGTAGTAGGAGGAAATATTTCAACAGGACACGGTCGATTTCTCCACTCCCTTCTCTCTTAAGGGGCTGCCTTGTCAGATACAAACATGATAACCAATAGTACATCCTGCTGAGTGAACACTCCTCTCCCATCCTCCCTATCTCCAGATGATCAGCTAGCACCCTACTGCCCCCCTATCTACTCCTCCTACACCTTCCTCCCTCTGGGATCTCTTCCAGAAGTGACGCCATCTCTCTTATCACAAGGAACTACATGAGAGATACCGTAATATGGTCAGTTGGCTTAGATTCTACACCAGCTGGTACCTTACAACTGTTCCATCCTCTCCTTGGCTGGCACCCTACTGCCCTCACCATCCCCTCTATTCAGGTGGGTGCTCAGGTTCCTCACTTCTGCTACACCCCTATCACGAGGCCTGATTTCCTTTCAACCCTCCGACTTGGACCTTTTTGTCCATGGATATCATTATCCAACTTTTGCTAGGGCTGTCTGCAACATTGCCAGTTTGGTTTACCTTAGGTTTGGGTTTTCGGTTTTCTTTGTTAGATGCACTGTTGGGAGGTTGGTTTTCTTAGTTATCATGTGACGTTGATAGGATTTCATACTTTTTGTAGTTTACAGGGGGTTGCTTGTTAGGATAGTTTTTTTGACCAGGCCTTCAGGCCATGGTTTTTCTATAGCTTGCAAGGGCCCGGTCTGAAGTGGAGGTTTTTTGATGCGATAGCCCTGTAGGCTTCATGTGGATTTTGTACCTTTAAACAAAATAAAATAATTAGGAAAAAAAAAAAAAAGGAAAAATATTTCTTTTTTCTTAGGAAGACTGATAAAGAATTACTAAATATGACTCTAAGTATTTATTCATCATCTGAAGAAGTAATATAATAATATAATAATATTGTTGCTTGTTGTACTCTGATATAATAGGAGAGATCTAGTGGGCAATCCTAACATTTGGTCATGTCCCAAGCAATACCCAACAACACTACTTATAATAAAGGCTGATTGTTAGAATTACCCAAAGTAGCACAATCACTCTCAAGAACAGCCTCAGAAAGAGGTAGATTATATAGTCCAGTTACATCAGAAGAGGGATGAGGGAATGATCTACATCATCTGAAGAACAATAAGACCAAATGACTTTGGGACAAGGAGGAGGAATACCTCCACTAGCAGGAGGAGTACTACTAGCAGTTGGCATACCCCTACCAGTGTGAATAATAGCCCTTACCCAAGAACAGTTCCAGGCACTGATAGGTGAAATAGGGAGTACCAGAAAGGTTAAGGTCAAGCAACTAGGAATATTCACAGGCAAAAGAGAAAAACTGAGAGGATTTCTAGTATAAGTAAAAATGTAGTTCCAGGCTATGAGATGGAATGAGGGTGATCATGATTTTGATAAGGTAAGCTACACTAAATCTCTCAGTCAGCTGTACAATGGATTTTACCTTACATTACAGGAAAAGTACAAGATAATTAGCAAGATTGGGTAGGATTCAAACAAGTTCTTAATGTCAATTTTGGAGATAGGGACAGCAAGGAAAGAACAAGGAATACTATCAAAAAATGAAACAGGGTAACAGGAACATGATAGACTACTGGAACAAACTTCAGATGATAGGAATAGAAGCAGAATATGATAGAGACATAATAGGAAGATTCTTCCTAAGTGGAATGAAACCAATATTACAAGATACCTATACAAATGTAGAAGCCAAGTCAGTGACATCCGAAGCCTGAGGAGAATGGACTATAGAAAAGGAAAATCACATCAATATAGTTGAATATATCAAGGTAAAATCCACAAGCCCTAAACATCCAGAAGTGCCAAGGAAACAAAATGGCACATTCAGATCAGATCCTCTAAAACAAGAAGATAGAGGAGACCTGATAGACCTACTAGTAAATGTTACAAACTGCAAAAAAAACTCCAGAGACTACCCAATGATGAATTCCAGAAAAGAAGAGAAAAAGAAATAATGTTTCAAATATGGAAACAAAGTAGATTTTGCCCAAGATAGCTGAGTTAAGAACATCATGGTGCTGAAATATGTGTACATATTCTGGTGACTGTATACTGGTTACACTTATCTTTTTCTTTGTCATGTTATTTTGTTTATTCTTGCTTATGTTGATTGATTGATTGTTTCACTACCCATATTATTAAGATTCTGCTATTTTTTTATTTTTATTTTTATTTTTATTTTTTTTATCAGATTATTTTTATTTCGTTTAAAGGTACAAAATACACATGAAGCCTGCAGGGCTATCATGTCAAAGAACCTCCAACCCAGGACAGGTCTCGGAAAGTTATAGAAAAACCATAGTCCAAAGACCTGGTTGAAAAAACTATCCTAACAAGCAACCACTCCTGTAAACTACAAAGGTATAAAAGTCCCACCAACATCGTGGAATAACTAGGAAAACCAAACTCCAGACAGTGCACCTAACAAAAGAAAACCCAAAACCCAAACCTGAGGTAAACCAAACCAGCAATGTTGCAGCCAGCCCTAGCAAAAGTTGGATAATAATATCCGTGGACGAAATGGTCCAAGCCGGAGGGTCGAAAGGAGATCAGGCCTCTTGATAGACGTGTGGCAGGAGCAAGGAACCCCAGCATCCGCCTGAGCAGAGGGGGTGGTGGTGGCAGTAGGGTGTCGGCCAGGGAGAGGACAGAGTGGTAGTGAGGTACCAGCTAGTATAGAATCGAAACTGACTGACCATATTACCGCATCTCTTGTGTAGTCTCTTGTGATATGAGAGATGGCGTCAGTTCTGGAGGGGATCCCAGTGGCAGGAAGGTGTCATGGGAGTAGATAGGTGGGCAGTAGGATGCTAGCCAAATGTCTGGAGGGGGGATGGTCTAAGAGGGAAGTGTTCACTCGGCAGAATGTACTATCGGTTATCACGTTCGTGTCTGACAAGGCAGCCTCCTACGAAAAAGGAGAATGGAGAAATTAACCATGGCCTGTTGAAGTGTTTCCTCCTACTGCTAACTGTGTTCCCGGCAGTCTGTAGAAAGACCGAATGAAAAACCCGACTATAGGATTCGCTAAGCGAGGCGAAGCAAAAGCGGTGTAAGGGAGGTAACCAATATTGTGAGATGGTGGGAGGAAGGAAAGGATAACCTCAGGAGGGTAGACCTCAAGAGGGAAGCAAGGGGGGGATGCCGAAATGCAAACAAGAGATGGAAAGTGGTCTTCCTAACCCCCCCTAGGTGGTGGGGAGGAGAGAAAAAGTGATGATAGTTTCGCTCACAGTCGTGGTGTTGAGTCGTTCCCAAATAGGAAATAAATTTCAATGACCGGAGGTGTAGCAGAGACAGAAGATGTTATTAAGATTCTGCTAACTTGTTTATATTTGTATTTGTTATGCTTTTTTACTAGAAAGGTTTTGCCCTAGTGATTCCAAGGGAAGGAATAGTCATGTATATAGGCAGTAGAGATAAGACCTGGGTCAAGGATTGCCTTGAGCTCCCAGGATTCATGTAGGATCACAGGATTCTGGTGGTGTGCACTTACAGGTAATGACAGTGGTTGCACAATTTCAGCAACCTTTACCTTGGATGGAGGAAATCATGTATTTAAGATAGGCTTCCTGACTAGCAGGAACTACCAGACTTCAGACAGAACCTAGATAAGAAATATACTTGGTTGAACAATGATTCTATTATTCTTGTCCCCTTCGCTTCTTCTAATACCTTCCTGTCTTTACCCCTCTAGTCTGCCTTAAGAATCAAATGCTAGCTAGACTACCACCAATCACTACTATACTTAGTTTATACAGGTTACCACCTGTTACAGGTGTGAAGTATAGAAGTAGAGATGAATGAAAAAGAGTAACAAGGGACTTTAAATGAGGAAAGTTCCCAGTAGGAGGTGGTGTGAGGGACAAGAAATTGAAAACTATCAGAATATCATAATTACATTCAACCACATATCACATGGAATCTCTAAACTACAAATCAGATCATATTATGATAAAAGTACAGCTTTACAATAAGAAAATAGAGAAGTAACAATGAATGCTATGATTGACTCAGGAGCAACAGAGGACTTTATAGACCATAATTTCACTATAAGACACCAATTGCCTCTGAAAAAAATTGGAAAACCAAGAGATATCTACACAATTCATGGTACTGTTTCAGGAGTATGACTTATCACCAAGATAGTAGAACTTTCAATAGATATAGGAAACCACAAAGAGTAGGCTACCTTACTTGTGGCCAACTTATTCAAGAATAAGTTAGTCCTGAGGATAACATGATTAAAGAATCATAGACCAAGGATCAACTGGATAAAGGAAAAAGTCACCTTCAATAGTGAAAGGTGCAGGCCCATATGCCTAGACAGTTCCTGAATGGTATATGCTGTACTTGAGGAACAAGTGATCAGGGAAAATCTGAACTGTCAGATTTTACCTATTGACAAGGAAAAAGGACCAGAAAGTTGGATCCAACAAATTGAGATAGATAATCAAGAAAACCAATGTGTAGTTATTAAAAGACTCAGACAGGATGTGAAAACACCAATAAAAGAATTGCATCTTGCTGAAGGTCATGACTTGTACAGCATAGAAATAGTTATTGTCCCAGTATGTAGATCAAAACTCATTAGGACAGGAATTACTATAAGACTTCCTGAGAACACCAATGCCTACATTGCACCAAGTAGTAGATTAATAAACCAAAAAATCTAATCATTAATGCCAAAGTGGTCAATGTAGACTATACAGGTGAAATCAAAGTACTATTAGTAAACATATCAGAAAAAGACTATAAGGTTAGCTTGGGAGATAGCATTGTGCAGCTAATATTTGAAAAAATCATCATGACAGACTTGTAAGAAGTGCAAGAAATTAGGGAAATGAATAGATAAAATGCAGGCTTTGGTAGCAGTGACTAAAAAGAGAAAGAATTAGCAAAGAAGAACCTAGTAATGATATCATTTATCTTATCAAGAGCCTTCAGAAAAATGTAATGAGGGGGAGACCAGATGAGTATGCAAAGGTGAGATGAAGACAAGACTTCCCTAACAGCTATGACAATCAGCAGAGAACTTGCTTTTAAAAAGAAAAAAAGCAAGGACAAATCAACAAAAGATATAGTAATCGTGCCAAGGTTGTGGCAGTGGCTGCAACCCCGGGATGTTCGCAGGCTCACAACCTGGGGCACTCTAAAGAGTGCCTGCCAGCTCAACACAACTTTGCGGCTCAACACAACTTTGTGGCTCACCATACTAACTTTGCAGCTCAACACAACTTTGTGGCTCAACTTTGTGGCTCACTATCCTAAGTTTGAGGCTCAACACAACTTGGTGGCTCAACATAACTATGTGGCTTAAACTGGTTCAAGTTTGGGAGATAAATATAACATTTGAAGTATGTACTAGAAAATTATAATAAAAGAGCTTTAATATACATTCAGTTCTGCAACCTTGCTTGTTGCTTAGACAATCTCTTATGCTGTGCTTGCCTAGCACACCTGGCTTTATATGCAGCCTTTATCTCATCAAGAAAAGGTTTGTGTGCAGCAGTATCAGCGCTTTTTTTCGCATTCTGTGCTTTACACAATTGTTTTTCTGCCTTTTCGACCTCGGCCACCTCTCTACTTTTAACCATTTGGTGCGCCTCTGATGCATATAGGACTCCGCCTTTTTGCATTTGCCTTCGGTTTTGAGCTCTACACCTCATACTTCAGGCTTGGTCTGCAGCTTGTGTGTTTTCCATATGCTCCTTTACCAATTCACCCAATTGTGCAAGTACTAGTCCACCCTAGAGAACAAGCTTAAGACGGAGTTGGAAGTCCAGTGACATGTCTTTCGCATCACGCAGCAATTCCTCACCCTGAGCTCTCAGGCTAAGAATTGTAAGAGGAATAGTACTAGTAGATGCAGATCCAGGAATGTGATCAGCTGGATAGCTTGATACAGGAACTACTTCTCTTAACTTCGAAATAACAAGAGAAAGGTTAAAGGGAATAAGGCCAGTTGCATGAAAAGCTGATTGAATTGTAGATGGTTTGAATGTCCGTTGGCGAATTGAATCAATCTGGTCTAGGAATTCTGCTTTGTCAAACTCCCCACATCCCATCCGTGTGGCTGCTTCAACCACCTCGGCATGGTAATGCTTATAGGGCTGGAATACAACAACATCCAATGGCTGGAGAAGATGACTTGAATAAGGAGGTAGGCAGAACACCACAATCTTGTAGTTATCACAGTAGTCAATAAACTGCTTTGTGCAATGCGAGCCAAAGCCATCTAGCAAAAGAAGTCGATAGGATCCAATCTGGTATTTGGAAGAGAAGCATTGAAAGTGTACAAGCCATTTCATGGTTCAGTCATCATTGCTGTAACCAGTGTCCGATGTGGTGAGAAGGTAATCGTCTGGTATACTCGTAGTTGTATACCAAGACTCCTGGTGAATGACACCAGGAACTATAATCATAGAAGGCAAAACAACTCCATCACCACTTATAGTCTCACAGACAGTGACTAGCTCTCTATTGGTTGAGCTGCCAAGATAAGACTATTGGGTTGGATCTCGTGTGATGATCTATTGGTCACAACCAATCCCAATATGAAAACCAGTCTCATCGAAATTTTACTGGTCCTGTGGTTGAATATTGTACTCCTGGCATACTTGACTGTATTTCTCAAACCAAGTACGAATATTATCAGGTTGGTGGGCATTTTTCTAGTCTGCATCGATAGTTTTCTGCTTATGAATATGGTATTCAGGATGCCGGTCAAGAAAGTGTGGTGCCCAGTGATCACCAACTTGGGGTGCAGGTTCAGAGTCTGTTTGACCATATGCTAGGATTGCATTGGCACAACTGGAGACCATTTGGAGGTGGGCACTAGTGCCAATTGAATCGAGATGATCAAGATACTGACATGCAGCCAGTTCCTGATCTTCTGAGAGTTTGTGGTTGGTTCCAGCACACTCCTGTCTGGACTGGCGACTTTGTAAGCATCCACGAAGTCAGGTAATAGGAATCTCATAGCTGCGAGCAATTTCTGCAATGTTGATTTGCTCACTGGGTATGGTTTGAATAAATGTAATAGCTGCCTGGATTTGTCTCTCAACCTCTTTGTAGGGCTCGACTCGCTGGCTTGGTAGGATGAAGGCTGGAGCTAGTGGCATAATTTCGTGATATGTATGGTCTGTCTGGTTTCTTTGTGGAAGTTTTATTTTATCAAAATTTGTAGGATCATAATATTATTATACCTAACAGTTATGCCAAGTAACTTGAACAAATTTATGCTGAGTCACTAAGTTTTATTGAGCCACTAAGTTGTATTGCGCCACAAAGTTATGTTGAGCCGCAAAGTTGTGTTGAGCTGGCAGGCACTCTTTAGAGTGCCCTAGGTTGTGAGCCTGTGAACATCCGGGGGTTGCGGCCACTGCCGCAACCTTGGCACAATTACCAAAGAAATACCACAAATTTCTGGAACTCTTTGAAGAAAAGAAAAGGACAGACTTACCACCCCACAGACATAACATCATTTATCACGTGACCGCTCAGTAACTGGATCTGGCTCAGTACTAAGAGCATACCCTACCTTCTTCCGTACTCGCTGTCAACAATGCAAATTCACAATAAAATACCACCCGAAACTTCCCATTATGCCCCAGATTAAGCAAAGATAAAAGGATGAGAAGGAGGGGAACATTCAAGGGGCCATTAAGCATTGCTGCCAGAGTAATGAGCCATCAATTTGCAACACAGCAGAGAAATATGGGCTCGCCTACTCAACACTGCGGGGAAGGTTGGTAGGAGGTGAATTGCGGGGTTGTGGGCATCGTAGGATGCAAGTACTGACAGAATATGAAGAAAATTCTATTGTGAGATGGTGCAAACGCCTTGATGAATGGGGTCATACTGCTCGATTAGCAGTAGTAAGGAATATGGCACAGGTTATCATGGCTCGAAGGGTAAATGAGTGCACTTTGGGTAAGCATTGGGTATCTCCATTCCTGAACCATCACCACAGATTAGCTTCTAAGCTTAGTACCCAACTTGATTGCCAGTGTGCCCTCGCAAATGATCCTTTAATTCTAAAGGATTTTTATGAAAAGGTATGTTAAGAAATTTAGACAGATTTAAACTTTGTATTAACACTTTCTATGGCTTCGGAATTTAGTCAAATTTCACAACATATTACCTGGTAATACCTATAATATGGATGAGAAGTGTTTTCTCATAGGGGTTGACTTACAGTGTAAGGTGATTTGTCAAAAAGGGCGGTGGGGGCCAAAGTTGACCCAGGATGGCTCTTGGGAGTGGGTGACAGTAATTGAAACTATCTCAGGTGATGGTGAGGTGCTGCAGCCTATGATAATTAATAAGGAACAAGCCCACTTCATGGGTTGGTATGCAAAAATAAAAAAAAAGGTACTGCTACATTTATGGTTTCTGAGAAGAGGTGGAGTAATGAGAAACTAGGGCTACAGTGTTTGCAAGAAGTGTTTGATATCGAAACATGCGAGAAGTAAGTTGCGAGCTATTATCTACTAAATTTCACTCCCTGAGTTTGCTTCTACCTACAGGATATAGGGCTGGGAGTGAGTATCACTTATTGATACTTGATGGACATACCTCCCATTTCAACTGGGAGTTCTTTGACTTTTGTCTAAATAACAAAATTGTACCCTTCTACCTCCCCACCCACTCCACACATTTGCTGCAGCCCCTTGGTGTGGGTCTATTTGGCCCACTACAGCACAACTACAGCAATAGTTTAGACAAATTTATCCGGAAAGGGAACATGGAGGTAAATAAAGGGGAATTTCTACCATAGGTTTACACCCACCCTCATTTTACTTATTGACCGCCTGCATTAAATTAGGCCAGCTGAACACTTTCTTTTCCAAGCAGCATAATCTAAATAAGAAACTTTCAAGTGGTTTACTTGGATGAACTGTGGCAATTATGCTGATTGTTGCACGCTTCTTAATATAACAGCGAGCACTCAGTAGCTGTTTGGAAAAGGATATAGTGTTCGGTAGGGGGGTGCTAGGGCACCTATGAATTTCGCTTTTTTTTTTTTTATTGTTCAAACAGTTTATACTAAAAATGAAATGCTGATTAGGATCTTAATGCCTGCCTGGCGGTTGACATTAACAGAAAGTAATATTCAAAGTGCTTGGAAAGCAGTTGGTATAATACCATTCAATCCTCGTCATATCCTGGCTGGTGAGACAAAAAAGTGGTAGAAGGTTTCAGATTCTGAGATTCAATGCCGCTCTCAGTCCCTTCAAACACCATAAGCAGTCAACCGAGCAACAAGGACAGCGTTTTCTCTTGTAACTCGCAATACTCTGGGTTCTCAAAAGCTTTGGTCAATCTTGACCAATCTTTTGGATGGCCTTCAGCAAACCATTGCCGACAAGGTATTAGAAGAGGAGTCCCATCAGCAGTACTGTCGGCTGGTGGACAAAGAAAAAAAGGCAAAGACCTCAGACTGGAGAAAGCTCACTGCCACTACAGTAGTCACCTCAGAGATAGTACTACAGCTTCGCGAGCAGGGAGAGCGAATTGATGGGGAAAAGGCTGCCCGGAAAGCAAAAAAGACTTCAACAGCTTCATACACAACTCTCCCCCTACAAGCTAACACCAAAGTTGGATCTAAGTCAATCAAGATGGCATCCATTCCCCCACCCATCATTCCTACTGGCATGCCGGATGAGGTAGAAGCACTTTGGGAGTATTTGGAGAATTTGGAGCCTGGGGGTAACACCCAGAGTAATAGCGGCAGTGAGTATGGGGGTCCTCAGCCAGGGAGAGCCCGGTTGAGGGGAAAAAACATTCAAAGAAGTATTGGATATACTTCAACCAGACAAGCATGTGGGTTTAGAGGCTACAGAGGTCATGTCTACAGGGCTAGAGAGGATGGAATCTGTAGATAATGGAGTTCGGCAGTCAAGGCAGGGTCAGAGATCCCAAAGGTAGATTAGACTAATTGCACCATAAGGGCTGAGCAGGATCTGGGTCATGAGCAGTTTCATGATAAATGACATTATCAACCACAAAATAGAACTAGTAGCAGGAAAGACAGCATTATTCATCGACTTATATCAACTAGGATCAAGAAAGCTGAAAGCTCAAAGAGAATGCCAAGTAGACAGTCTTAATAGAAAAATGATCAGGTTATTTTTTGTATCAGCAGAAGTTCCAATCATATTTGTCAATAAGAAATATGCAGGGTAAAATTGAAGGCAAGGTGTGGACTACTGGAGACTGAATGCAGTATCTAAAAAAGACTGATACCTACTACCCATCATAAGGAAAGCTTTAGACCATCTAGGAAAAGCAAATTACTTTACCAAACTAGACATCAAAGATACTTACTAACACATTAACATACAGAAAGGAGATGAGTGGAAAATCATTTTTCAAACCAGATATTGTAACAGGGGTGCCCTAAGAGAAGATGGATCCCAAGTTCATGACCGCACTGAAGTGACTCAAAGATCAAGAGTGAAAATCAACAGTAGAGTAAAGAAGAATCAAAACAGTAAAACTTAATATTGTTAAGCCACAGCTTCACTCAGTAAGTTTCTCGAGAGGTAGTTTATTGCCAGAGTAGAGTGGGACATGCATATAGTTTAAGTAGAATATCATATACTGCTAGTTCCCACCCATCACTACTCTACCTTAATCATGAGTACACCTGTCTCCTCCAAGCTGACTAACACACACCACTAAGGACATTATTCCATTGTAGATGTTGGACTGCTCTGGCTGAATCTCCTTCTGACATTAAGTGTTTCAAGTTCTGCATCTCTAATACCACCCAGGAGAAAAACTCTTGATATCATTGACATGCTAGTGGTGAACTATCATTGATCTGAGGAGACATACTACTCATAAACTCTCATACCCATATGCATTTTATCTATGTAAGCCTTTAGTAGACATAGCTCTCATGATCAAGATGAACCTTCTACTTCATTCTAATCTGGTCATTGCCTGATAGGAAAGTCTATGTGGTTCCCCCAATGGGGTACCTTAGTGATTGGCTTGGTGGGTGCTACCCACAGTCAACTCCCCGAAAGTGCCCCTAGCATGATATGAATCATGCTTTTAGAGTTCTCAAACAACCCCAATAGTCTTACAGCGATTGGGCACGAGTTGTGTCTATGTGTGATTCACCTCCCCGGAGATGCTTCAATATCTTCTAGGCAACCCTGGGACTACCTGGGAGGCTTCTAGACTATCCTTCCAGTGTTACCTTAGTAACTCCTTCAGCTCTTGTCCGCGTTGCACATATTCAGTACCAGAAGATAGTCCTTCTTCTGGAGCACACCCTATGCTCTCTCATATATCCTACGGACAGCATCTGGTCGGACAGACAGCGACAACCTATAAGGTGTTACAAGAGTGCCTCCACTCCATTCCTTTTGTTAGGAAGGGAGCAACTCAATAGCCAGTGTCCAATGACATGCGGTCCTTATACTGGGGCTGCAGGGGAGTGTTAGAAATACCTCTGTAAAATCTTGGAGCATTTGGAGCCCTGTAGCTCCTACTATAGCCCCCCAAAGGCTACTAGGTTTGTACCTTTTGGATTTAACCAGAGTGCCCAATCCTTATAGGATCGCCCCTTGTCTCAAGTAAGTACCTCCATATACTAGGTAGGGTAACTTAAGTGCCATGTCAGGGTAACTTGGACCTTATGGCAGGGTAACTTGGACCTCATGTCAGGGTAACTCAGGCCTTGTTATGTGAGCCTTTCCTGAGCCCGCCTTCTATACCATCATCTTATAGCATGCATAGTTATTCACTTTAGTGAACCAAACTATCCTTACCCATTGACCTCAGGGTTTCTGGTATGGGTATAAGAATAGCTTACAGTAAGACACCCTCTAGTGGGTCATTACAGATATAGACTGTAATCATATATCATTATGCTATTTGGATTAGCAAATGCAGTGGCAATATTCTAATGATGGGTAAATACAGCCCTCAGTAAATACCTAGGTGTCATTTGTATTGCTTACCTGAATCACTTGTTAATTTATTCTGACACCTTAAAACAATACCAAAAAGATGTTTCTAAGATACTCGATAAATTAACAGAAATTGGCATCAAACCTAAACCAATGAAATACAAATTCCACAAAAAAGAAACTGAAGACCTAGGGTTTATCATCAACAAAGAAGTAGTAAGAGTGGATCCTGTAAAAATGGAAGCCATAAGAGAATGGAAATCATCAGGAAAAGTCATAGGGATATAATCCTTTGTAGGATTCTGCAACTTTTATTGAAGATTCACAGAAGGATTTAGCCAAACAGCCAAATCCTTATATGAATTAATAAAGAAAAACCAGAAATGGGAAAGCTCAGGAAGTCTTCAAAGAACTAGAGAAAAAACTTACCACAATACTCATATTACCTCATTTCAACCTTAATCAGTCCATTAAGATAGAAACAGATATATCCAATTATGTCTATTCTAGTATCATATCACAATGGGATGAAAATTCAATATGGAAACTTTGTGGTGTACCAATCAAAAACCATGACCAAAGCAGAATGCAACTATGATATTCATGACAAGGAACTATTAGCAATAATGCAAGTCTTGCAAGAGTGGCAAAAATATGCAGAAGGAAGCATGCACACAGTAATGATTCTTACCAACCACAAGAATTTAGTATTCTATACAACCACAAATGAACTCAATGGACAACTGATTCATTGGAGTGAAGAATTGAGTTGGTACAATATTAAAATAGAGTATCGACCTAGAGAGGAAGAAGGGGAATGAGATGCCCATCCAAGAAGATCAGATGATTTACCAGAAGAAGGAGATGAAAGCAGAACACAAAGAAAATAGGTTTTACAACTAATAGAAAAATTCTTCGACAAAAGATATAGATCTGAAAATGAGGAAATCAATACAATAGAAATGTAAAGATTGGAAATAACAGGAATCTCAGAGGAGATAAAACAAAAAAATGCAGAAGGACAAAACACTTCAGGAAATAAGAACAGCCTTGGAAACAGGAAAAAAGATTTTCCAAAAGTAGGCCTAGGACTCTGCAAATAGAGAAACGATTGCCTCTGGTATAACAAAAGGATATAGCTTTTGGAATATAAACTCACATGAACAAAGGCAATACAAAGATATCATGATACACTACAAAGCAGTTATGGGAGAACAGCAAAAATGATAGAACTAATACAAAGAATATATTATTAGCCAGACATGGAAAAAAAGACATTAAATGATATATTAAAAATTGTGATATGTGTCAGAGAATAAAGCCAGTCCATCATGTGCCATATGGACTTCCACAACTACTCAAAATAACAGAAAAACTTTGGAATTCAATTAGTATAGATTTCATCACAGACCTCTCAAAATCAAATGCTTATGATATAATATGGGTCATGGTGGATCATATGACCAAAATGTCACACTTTGTTCTCTGTTGCAAAGATATGAAAACCACACAATTCATACAATTATTTATGAAGAATATTTCCAAATTGCATGGATTGCCAAAAGACATTGTCACTATCAGGGGTTCCATATTTATGTCAGACCTATGGAAAGAAATAACTCAAGGAATGGATATCCAAAGGAAATTAAGTACACTATTCAAGCCTCAAATGGATAGACAAACTGAGTTAACTAATGCATCATTGGAATAATTCCTTCAAGGATATATGAAATACTTACAAAAAGATTGGGAAGAATGGTTACCATTTGCCGAGTTTGCATGCAACAACTCAATAAAGGGAACAATTAAAACAACTCCCTTCTATACAAATTACAGATATCATATAATTAATGAGCTCATGGGTCATGAAATGATGGCCAAAGTACTATGAAGAGAATATATAAGTCAATTGAATAACATCATCCAAACAGATATCATGACAGCACAACAGACAATGAAAGAAAATACTGATCAATGAAGGAAACTAGATCTAAGATTAAAATCAGGAGACAAAGTGTGACTGGTAGCAAAAGATGTGCGTACTACAAGACAATCAAAGAAATCGGACTACAAAAACCTGGGACCATAGGAGATAGTAGCAAAAATTGAGAAAAAAGTATATAAGTTAATATTACCCCTTTCAGCAAGTAACAAACATCTAGTTTTCCACATTAACAAACTCGAACTTTATCAAGATAATCTCTTACCTTCACAATGAAAAGACCCACCTCCTCCTATAGAAATAGAAGGAGAGGAAGAATACAAATGTGATCAAATTATTGACCCATGAAAACACTATAGTAAGCTGCAGTATCATGCTAAGTGGACAAGATATCCCTCCAACTACAACTTAGAGTAGTACCCAGCTAAAAACTTTAGTAATGCTAAACATGCAATTAAACACTTTCACTGAAAAAACCAAGGAAAGCCAGGTCAAGGAAGAGGAACAATTGAACACTGAAGAATGGATCAACCTGAGAGGTCTCTCAGCATCAGAGAACGCTACACCTGAATAAGAAGAGCACAAGAGAGAAGTTGAACTGGATGCTTTAACAATGGGTGCCAAGTACATTTTACCAACAAGGAAGGGGCAGACTACTAGCCATAAAAGAGCTACAGAACCCTACCCAGATTACCACACAGCTCAACACCTATGATGACATGTGAAGAACTGACCTTTCTGGTGACATCTCTGTCTTCACATACACTACCATAAACATCATGCAACAATAACATTCTTCCATTATTAGGCTACATCCAGTTTTCAGAGATGAAAATTAGAAAAGGGGGGGGGGCAAAAGATTGGGGCCTAAAAAAAAGAGTATCCTGAACTACTCAGGAGGAAGAAATTGTGCCACATCTCATCAACACTCTCAATGAATTACATGATTGGTTGGGTAACACATGACTGTCAAAATCAGCAACAACAACCTCATGGCTAATGTCAAGGACTAACTCTACAGAACAAGACATGATAAAGGACCTATACAAACATATGGGCCACCTTCAAACAATGTTCGACAAGTCTCGAGTAGATAGGAGACTGTCTCTATAAACCGAAATTGTTGTCTCCAAGGAGAGGAAACGTTATCCACTCAATGGGATTTAAATCCATAACCTGCAACATGATGCAGATAGAGGAAGTTTTCTAGGGGGGCAGAAATGATTTATTCCAGTTTCAATTGGTGGTGCGAGAAACCTATCAATCTGTAAAAAAAAAAAAAAGGATAGAAAAAATAGAACAAGAAACGACAACAGGAAAAAAGAAAAAAAGGTCCAAAATACCTACGGTATAGACTACCGTTTATTTATCAGACGAGCTTTCTTTTTTTTTTCGTTTCCTTCTGTGTCAGCAGGAATCGCAAAGGCTCATAACCTGTAGGTGTGTGTGGTGGATGGAAGACTTGATGTATTTCATTGCTACAACGCTTGCTACTTCAAGGAGGAAATACATCCGTGGCAAGCCTTGCTTGTGGTTCACCCAAACCCTATAACTCCACAACCCTATGCCGATAGCTACCCGTACTAAATACATGTCTACACAAACAGGCCGTAGAAAAGGGGAACCGTAAATAAAAGGGAGAACAAACACTGCTAGGAGGGGCAATCACCGCACGCACAACTAGAGGTCAAATTGATTCGTCCGAAGGGGAAATATAATTCCGTCACTGGAATTGCTAATGAAAGAAAAACAAAAAGAAAAGAGAAAAAGAGAAAAATAAATCCATGTTCCCATTCTCGAGGTCCGCTCTCCTCTGCTCCGTCCGTTGTTCTCTGCTCCGTCCTTTATTGTTGTTTCCTGATGCTTGCCCAGCCTAAGTAACAATTTTTCCTTGCCAAGACATCAACCCATTGTAACTAGCGATCAAAACAATCCCCTTTATCGACTAGATATCCAAGCCCTAACCCTCACGATAACTAGCTGATCCGAGGAAAATAAAATACAACTTCTAGCTAAAACACTGAAGACTATTTTCTTTCCCCACAGTGCCGCTTACCTGGATAATTGTTCATTAGCTGTGGAAAAAATCGTCAAAGTTGAAAGTATCCCTGATTTACTGTTTGTGAATTTGGTTTAATTTTTCCATTTTTCTTTTTTTTAATTGAGTGATTCTGGGGTTAACACCGGAGTTGCTGTTTATTACTGAACCAGGATTGAGAGATGAAGGTTGAAACCTTCATGGGGTTCTATAGGGAGCATTCGAGAGTCGCTGGTATAGAAAAGGTTTTCCCCTTATATATTGCCTTCACCGGATACAGGTACTCTTTGCCACTACTCGAGTATTGCTTGTCAGATCCTGAATTTTGCCCGCTCTAGACGGCATCAATATGTTAGGTACACACCAAAACCCGGAACCCTCCATGCCCTCCCATGAGCAGCATTATCACGCCCTTAAGCTCCACGAAATGCGGCCCAAGTTCTGCGAAACCTGCACAGTCTCCCGATAATTCTCAACACGTCCCTTTAATTGTCCCATATCCTCTCAAAACTTTGTTCGATCGTTCCAATCCGGTAAATCCTTATTCCAATCCATTAACGTGGTCACCAATGATGCGTGGGCTATTTTCTCCCTCGCGTTGCCAACTTACAAACATGTCCAGCGTGTGACTCAATGCAGCAACCTCTTTTTCAATACGATGACCGTTTTCTGACAAGCCGACCATACTACCTTTAGTAAAGATTTGAGGCTAACCTAATGTCATCAACCGCGCTAAAAAGCTGCGAAATCTGCGCACAGATTAAGCGATACGGTAGTACCCTTCTACTAGCGAGTACTTAGGGTATTCAAAGTTAAAAACCATGACTTTACGTTGACGGTTTTCATCATGACCACGTGTTGCGCTAAGGATAAATCAACCAATAGAATTGGTCAATGAAAACCAGCAGTAGAAATAACTCTGGGGACCCCATTTGTTGCAACGGTTCAAGCGTGCACTTCATTCCAAGAATTCTTTTTCCACTGTTCAATTCTCTTCACTCACCTATATCCAGATACAAACAATCATTGCCAAGATGAGCTTTAAGTACCCTGTATCCGAAGAAGTCACAGAATTATTAGGAGTTTCGCATCTGCTAGACCTTTGCATTAATAACTCCAGAGATGACAATCCTGAAGTTACAACTGATCTAATCAAGGCCATATCAACCCAGGTTTTAGAGCTGAATGATTCAGATAGTGAGCTTCTGACAGCTGAAGTCCAAGAGTTATGTGAAGCACTCTTGGTTGCACTACCTAACATCCGATATCTGGCTCCCCGGGAATCTCTTATTCATGGACTTGGATTTTGTAAAATAAAACTCCAATTCATTTGTAACTAAGAAGAAAAAAATCAAAAACCAAAAAAACTGAGAACTTAATAGTGAACAAAACAAACAGCATAAAGAAAAAAAAAACAATATTAAAGAAAATGAGAATTAAATCTTACCTTTCATGAACCATAGATAGCGAACTGGAATTGGCAATATCAGACTGGAACTCAACCTCAGCTGCAGTATTCTTATTGATATCATCATCGTCATTGATTTCAATTGCATCCTGTACTGAATGTAGAGCATTGATCTGGGTATCAGTGGCAGCGGCAGTCTCTTAGCTGGGAGAGCCAGAAGAAAGGAGACTTGGTGGGTGAAAGTTCAGCCGAGTGCCCCATATTGCATCTAGCTGGGCAAAGAATAGACACTTCTTTTCTTGTTTTTCTATAGTTCTCAAATGTCAGTATCTATAACTTCAGTTTAGGTCTTTTCTTACTGCATAGGGATAATGTATTTCCATTGACGAGATCCTCTTCCCCAAGGCCCCATCCTGATTGATCAGCAAGCTTGAGCACTTCGCAGTACGACTTCTTAAGGTTGTCATATTTATATCCAACTTGTGCCTCAGAACCGGAGGGAATTGTTGATATAATTGCACTTATCCAATGCTTTTTTGTTCCTCCTGAACCTTTCTGAGTTCTGCATAGCTTGATAGTCTTCAAGCCAAAGGACGATTTGTTCAATTTCGGACTTAGACCAATCCCTGCTATTTGACTCCATTGTGTTAGTATCAGAAAAGCTCAAGAAGTTCTGAAGAGAGAAAAACAGAAGACAAGAAGGAAAAAACAAAGAGGGAAAAATTGAAAATTGCAAAGACTTTGAGTTGAATGAATCTAAACAAAAGGAACTGGAGCGAAAAAGGAAAAGAGAAAAAGAACAAGAGAAAAAAAATTAGCCGAAGGACCGCACAAGAGATGGCTTGGCCAACCTATCCAATAGGATATGATTGGGGAGAAGCAGATGGAGACAAAGACTGAAGGTTGAAAACGGACCTCCAGGCACCCGTTCAAAACGTGAACCTTCAACTCCACCTTTGAAGGTGGACTAGCCCTTTTTGGCCGACCACCCCCACTAGCGTACTCCGATTTTGAACGCCGTTTTCAACGTAAATTTATGGTCGGTAACTTTGAATACCCTTAGTGGTAGCTTACATCCTCAGTTCTGCATCATCCGCTGCCATCCCTTCCTTTTTTTCCCCCAACTTCACAGCTTTTTAGCATACTCGGGCATCTCTGTCAAAAACTTCACAGCTTTTTAGCATACTCGGGCATCTCTGTCAAAATCGGAGAACTATGTCTGTCGATCCCATACAAATCTCTATTGAGACAAGGCTTCTGTTTACCGATTTTTATGGACACACCCGAGTACTCGTAATTCTCTGACGTTGGTGAACACCACTGCTATTGCATACCACTAAAACCTTGAGGCTCTGGCCGATTTTCTGCCCATATGCAATAGCAGTTGTGTTCACAAACGTCAGAAAATCTATATTGTACTGTCAGAAGGGATATCCGAGTGCGTTCCTATGACTTGGTCAACTGACTGGCTAGCCTGCGCATGAAGTTTCTTGTACGGGCCATTCTATTCAACAAACGCTCTGGATTAGCGGAAATCTGTGATAGAGTTCAACATCTACATCATCGCTCAGGCTAATCTTTTGGAGGAAACACGCCGTCAAAAGGTACCAACGGGAAACATTGCGACGTTTGAAAACAAAAAAAAAACACCGGTGTAGGCTAGGTAGCAGGGAATGTATAAAAGAGCGAGATGCCCCCGGTAGGTTGAGATTGTTGATCAAGGTGTCACCACAATTTATATCGCTTGATGGTTTCACCGGTTCACACACTTCTTATTGAATCTTTCTGAATATCAATACTCCGACTAGTACAAATACGAACAAAATTATCTACCCAGCAAACGAAAGAACCTCATTAAAGCAGAATCGCTCTCCATCTAGGCCGACACATCGCCAGTCCATCAGTCACAGAACCTAAAAAATAAAGTACTCATTGTCATCCCCAACAGTGCAGCTCTCCTCAAAGTCACCTTGAGGCGATTCATCAGCCAGGAATGCCTCGATAACATCATCTTCATCACCGCTGGCATCACTATGCCCTCTAACGCCCCAAAATACCTTCCATATATTCCCATGCTCCAGGGTAATTTTATCCAACCTCTTACTACTGAATGATCTAAAATCGACTTTCCGATATTGCACCGCGTATATTTGCTCGCCGAGGGCAACGTGATGCCTATCCTCGGTCCGTCTGTCTCGCACAAGGCTTTCGGTCAATACATTCCCAGAGTTGGCGGGTTGCGGTGCTCGGCCGGGGTCGCCATCGACGTCTCGTGATACTCCGGTGCTTTCGCGGACCGCCGCATCGAAGACAGTGTGAATTCCAATGACGAGGTACACCGCGGCACCGTCCTCGATTGACCTTTCCATCCATTTCCTGGTCTCATCCGTCTTGCAAGCGTCCCGGAACCACTCCCCTGAGTTTTGGAGTCGGTACGTTCGCGCCTTGTTGGAGCTGAGCACGGCGTGACTGGCTTGTTGCGTATCACGATAGGCGTTGAAGAGTTTTAAGATGCGCGCCTTGAGACTCGAGTACCGTCTGCTATTCTGGATGATTTGGAAATTCTGCTGATCTTGATGTGTAATCTTGGGCTCGTTTGGTTGGTCGAGGTAGTCGTCCTGCGGGGATTTGGGGTCGAGGACTAAGCGACCAACTTTGACGGAATCAAAGGGAAGCAGACTATCAGCCAAGGTTGTGAATGCCATTGCCGAGGGATGGATGTTTTCTGAAGATGAAATCCGCTCTGTTCTTACAATGTTGAGCATTATATACCGCTGCACATGGCATCTTCTAAGCAAACACTTTTGACCAACGGAAAATCCATCAAAGAGAAACAAGGCTTTGAATTCAACTCCGCACGGATTTGTTGAATGGCGAATGGTGGGCTTTACAGTGCAGGATGGTAAAGCATATCATACTCGTGTATCAATAGGTCAGTCAACTGATGCGGAAGAGCTGATTGGGGATTGACATGAGAAAGACACATTTAAGCCTCGTCTAGCTTCTGCAAACCACCCACACGCGTGCGCCGCAACCACGTCAGTTGACACAACAGAGCGGGAGATCCTCAACGATAGGTTAAGGCTTGGATCTTGTATTCTGCTGTTCTAGTCACTCCCAATTACAACTCGTTTCCATCCACACGGGTTCGCATACGTCTGCTATGATACATCATATGCAATGTGCAGTAATTGAATTTCTTCGCTTGATCTGGAGCTCGATGCATTGAGCCATTTTTCCTATCCAAAGCACAATGTTGCTTCCTGTATTTTGTCCGCATGTTTGAGAGAAAGAAGATACTGTAGCGATATTGTAGGTTAGGCGCCGCGATCAATTGCTGGTGATTTATTTTCCTGGGTGGGTGGTACAAGGTTCGGAGGTTGGATTGAAATGTGGGGGGTTTACAGCTGACAAACCGGAAGTGCAGTGTCGATGATATAGAATTGGAGGAGGGCTCTGCCAACCGATTGTCCGGTGGTGGTTTCGACGACAATTGGGCTATTCGCCCAAGAAAAAAGAATAGAAAGAAAAAGCAGCCGCATCTGCCGTACGAGCTGCCCGAGAAATCTCAATTGTTACAGGATTCAGAGACAAAATTATTGAGAAAACCTATTCAATACCACCGAAACTCGGACCCTCCCTACACAATACCATCCAAGTTTCCCTATGCCAGCAAAAACGCAATATTTCATCCCACAATTTCTTGTGGTGCCAAACAAGGTAATAAGTATGGTCTCAGCACAGCTTGGCAGGATGTCTACCCTGGCATTTTCCCAAAAAGGAAATTTATGGCGAATTTTAAGCGACACAGGCCATCTGCATAGTTGCCCTCTGAGATGAAAGAAAATTCTAAAATTTAGCAGTGTTTCTGGCCTATTTTTAGAATTTTTATGATTTTTTGTGATTGTGTTTTCTTGCTTAGAAGTTGAAGTATTATTTTCTTGACTGTGGGCGAAACGTTGTGCTTTTGCTGGCATAAAAAAAACTTGGATGGCATTGTGTAGGGAGGGTCCGAGTTTCGCTGGTATTGAATCTTGAAGACTGAGCCCCATCGCCGCGTTGCCTTACAACCGAACAGAGCCTCAACCAGCGGCAGCGGCGAGGTTTGCTGCATGTTTCATGGGTTAACTTTAATTCCGTCCACGTCCTGTCACTGTAGATGTGACTGGTGCAGCACCCATTAGTCCTGGCGCTATGTGCTGATCGAGTTGAACATTGATTCCTGTACT
This sequence comes from Choiromyces venosus 120613-1, assembly GCA_003788595.2. Lineage (NCBI taxonomy): Eukaryota > Fungi > Ascomycota > Pezizomycetes > Pezizales > Tuberaceae > Choiromyces > Choiromyces venosus. The sequence goes on from ML120373.1 coordinate 524,120, forward strand.
CGAGCATAGTGTTAGAAGCGATGAATGTGTACCAAGATCTGAACGTACACGAATGTAAATAGCTCCACAAAAATCTTGGAATTCATTATGAAAAAACCACTACCATGTGTGCCAGACAAAGCACTAGAAGCTAGTGGTTTTTTTAAATAGATAAAACCTGGTTTACGCACTTGATTTAACAATTGGACAGCACTGATTTTGGTGTAAAAGCGCAAGTTGTGCAACATGGCAACAGTGAAATATCTGAGTGCAATTTCTATGAATACAGACTTAGTAGTCAATGGAATCAATGTAAATTTAGTCAATAGATTCCACTTACAATCTACTGCATCCATTTCTTTCGCATATCAACTCCGGAGAGGATATTATGGGACGGCCAAGTAACAAGAAATTATTGAAAGGAAGAGTTGGAAGACTTGGTGGACGGAAAAAACAGTGCTCTTGGCGCTCTTGACATTTGATCAGTTGCATTACAATTAGGACTGGTACACATTTATCGCTTCTACCACCATAAGCATGATAACAGACTCATGCCTGCTACTCGAGCTCTTATTTGCGGCGTCACTGTTCTGCTAAGCCCGAGTTTGTTGGAGTCTGATAACATTTACAAGTCATCTTCGAGTTCGGTGGGTAAGAGCTCTACGAGCACTGGAGCAACGTCAAAAAAGCCCGCCCATAGCCGGGCTCCCACCGCGGATAGTACAGCGAATAATATTCCATCGATCCCTGACAGTTTTTTCTTTAGATCGGACGATTCCTCAAGCCTTCCCCGAAGCACACTGCCGTATGGTACCGGATCATGCGCAAGGCAGCCGTCTTCAAGTGCGGGGCGAGAGTTCGCTCATGGGATGCCTTCTACTCCTACCGGCTGTTGTTTCCTTGAAAATCAATTTCTAACAGGACGAGAATGATATCAGTACTGTACAGTGCTTGAAATAGTGTGGAGGGTGGTGAGACAGCGTCTATACACACTCTCTCTAAAAGGCCGGATGTGCTTGAGGAACAAATGAGAAATATTATCTGCAGTGAGCATACTGTCGATGGGGAGTTATGACAAATGAGTGGTAAGTAAACAACCTGTGTTGAGCATGCTATTTGCTAACATTTAGTTGAGTGATAACTTTAATCTTTACCGAGAAATTTCATATATCACGAATCTGGTGACGGCCGGAAACTTCACAATCTGAAAAACGGTCCAACATCCCAGAAGTCATCAATACTAAGTGACGCCCCCTAGTCGTCGGTAACAATCTGCCAATTATTGGGTAAGCCAAATTTCTCTATCGGGAATAACGTTAGCCAAATACACAGTTTTGAACTGTGAAAGCCAGCACTTCACAAGATATCCGTCGTACTAACAGAATCCTTTGCTCATTCTTTGGTTGTGCTGATTGTTGTCTAGTCCTCACCAACAAACAAAGCGGAACAACAAATATGGCGACGGGTTTACCAGGTGTAGCGTTACTCCAAAGATATCTGCAACTCGGTAACCCGAGTGATCTCCATGGAGCAATTGAAGAGATGGAAAAAATAATCAATTCCTACCCGCCAGGCCACAAGAGTCGAATAGGGCCACTGAACATTTCCGTCATTATGCTGGCCAAGAGATTTGAGCGGCTAGGTGATCCCAATGACATTGTTTTAGCTGTTAACAAGAGTGAGGAGGTAATTAGAATTACGACTGTTGGCGATCCTGTCCGCACCGGCGCACTTGTAAACCTCAGCATGATACTGTTTAGAAGATTTGGGCAGCTAGGAGATCTTGGCGACCTCAACCAGGCCATAAAATATGGGGGAGAGGCGGTAACAGCGACACCACAAAGCCACCCTGATCGTGCATCCAGAGAAAACAACCTGGGGAACATGTTTGGAATGAGGTTTGAACGGAGAGGGAACCCGGAGGACCTCAATCAGGCCATCCAACATGGGGTGGTTGCAGCAGCAGCTACTCCGGGTGGCCAATCTGATCGAGCGACGAGATACTATAACCTGAGCAACAGGTACTTTAGGAGATTCGAGATGAGCGACGACCTCAATGACCTCCAGCAAGCGATAAACCATCTTGAAGTTGCAGCGAACATTACACCTCCCGGTCACATCGATAGAGCAACCAGATACCATAGCCTTGGTGATATGTTCTGCACGAGATTTGAGCGGATCGGGAATATAGATGACCTCCACCGAGCCATCAAGCACGGGGAAGTTGGAGCTGCAGCTACCGCTCCTAATGACCCTGAGAGAGGAGCCAGATATCATACCTTGGGTTACATGTTCTCCCTCAGATTCGAGCGCGTTGGGAAACAGAATGACCTTGGGCTAGCAATCAAGCACGCCCAAGCTGCCGTAGCAAGTACTCCAACTGATCACCCCGAGCAAGGAGATAGATGCAACAACTTGGGAAACATGCTCTGTTCCAGGTTTGAGCGGACAAGGGATCCTGGCGACCTCGACCAATCTATCAAATATGGCGAAGCTGCAATCGCAGCCACACCTGAAGATCACCCCGACCGAGGAAACAGGTGCAATAACTTGGGAAACATGTTCACAATTCGCTTTGAGCGAGATGGGAATATCAGTGACCTCCACAAATCAATAAAGCACGGTGAAGTTGCCCTCGCAGCTACTGCCTTAGATTGCCCCGACAAAGTCGCCAGATACAATAACCTCGGCTTAATGTACTTCAAGAGGTTTCAGAAGACGGGGATACTTCAGGACATTGAGAAGGCTATAAAGTGCAACGAAGCCCTTCTGGCAGCGGTTTCGCTCAATCACCCGGATCGAGCAGTCATATACGATAAACTAGGTGCCATGTGCTGTGACAGGTTCCAGCGAACCAAGGACCACGGTGACCTCGAGAAATCCTTAGAGTACAGCAAAGCTGCTCTAGCCGCCACCCCACCCAATGGTCCCGATCGAGCAAAACGATCTAGCAAACTCGGGATTGTGTTCTCCATGAGATTCGAGCGGAAAGGGGACTACAATGATCTCATGCAAGCTATAAAGTATGGCGAATCAGCAGTGGCAGCCACTCATTCCAATCACCCCGGTCGAAGAGATAGATATAAAGACCTGGGCATAATATTCTCTACGAATTTTGAACGTACTGGAAACCTTGATGACCTGCAGAAAGCCATAGAAAACAGCCAGGTTGCCATCACGGCTATCCCTCGTGACCACCGCAGTCTAGTAGACATTTGCGGCAACTTGGCTAGCATGTTCCTCAAGAGGTTTAGCCGGACAGGGAAAGTTGATGACATAGACCAAGCCGTAAAGTACGGCGAAGCTGCGGTTGCTGCTCTCTGGATAGGTTACGGCGATCGAACCAAGCTATACGTTGCGGTAGGGAGCATTTTCCTGAGAAGGTTTGAGCTGATAAAGGGCCTCGATGATCTCCACCAGGCCATCATGCACGCAGAACTCGCTCTAGCCACTACCCCGTGGGGCCATCCCGATCGAATATCCATATATAACAGTCTAGGGATTATGCTCGTCATGAGATATGAACGACTGGGGAATCCTGATGACCTCCTGCAAGCCATAAGACACGGTGAAGATGCCGCGGCAGGGACTCCAAAAGATCGCCCCGATTATGCAACGCACCACGGTAACCTGGGTAATATGGTCTTTAAGTGCTATCAGGTGATCAAGGGCCTCGACCACCTCCGACGAGCGATATATCACAGCGAAACTGCACTATCAGCTACGTCTTCAGATGGCCCCGATCGCCCAAGGATATGCAATAATCTAGGCACCATGTTATTCGAGAGGTTTAAGCGAACCGGCGACGCTAATGACCTGCGGCAAGCCATAGAGCATAGCGAAGCGGGATTAGCAGCTATCCCTCCGAATCATCCCGAACGAGCAGGCACATGCATCACCCTGAGTGCCCAACTCCAATCAAGATACTCCATCACATGCTCTGCCGCAGATCTGACCAGGAGCCTCAGCCTTTACTTAGACGCCTGGCGCAGCGATACCTCCCCGCCAGTTCACCGCATCATCGGTGCCCAGAGAGCAGCTAGGTTGCTTTATTCAACTAGCGAATTTGAAGAATCCAGTTCCATCCTGGAGGATGCGGTTAACCTTATGCCACGAGTTAATCTGCGATCCTTGAAGCGAGATGACCAACAGCACATACTATCAGAAATTTCAGGATTGGCGTCAATTGCAGCTTCAGTCGCTCTGCAAGCTGGAAGAGGAGGATATAATAGTCTCCGATTACTGGAACTTGGCCGTGGAGTCATTATGGGCTTCGCTATTGATTCCAGGTCCGACATGTCAGACCTCCGAGAAGACCACCCGGACGTGTTCGACAAATTCGACAAACTTAGGGCCGAGATAGACTCCCCAATTGATGAAACGAAGAGAAAAAGCGACGAAACAGTTGATCGGTACATAAACCGTACTATATTCAGGAGAAGGCAGGCTGCTGATGAGATGGAAAATATTTTAACTCACACCCGGACTCTACCTGGATACAGCGGATTTCTTCTCCCGCCTTCTCCAGACGACCTCATGAAAATGGCAATTAATGGTCCAATTGTTGTCTTCAACTGCACTTCCTATAGGAGTGGTGCCATAATCGTCACAGCTTCATCAATAACCTCAATTCAACTTCCGCGGTTGGATTTCGAAGAAACAAACAAGCAGATGAAAAAATTGTCGACTTTCGGAGGCGGGAGTCTTATGAAGCGTCGCGGTGATAACAAAGAAATGAAAAGCTTTCTCCTCTGGTTATGGGACGCAGCGGTCGAGCCTGTCTTTGATGAACTGGAGCGTATCGATGCTATAAGTGACGGTGGTGATGATCGAACCAGTTTGACCCGTATTTGGTGGATTGGAGTTGGTCAACTAAGTATGGCACCCTTCCATGCGGCTGGGGATCATTCGCGACGTTCAGCCCGCAACACTTTAAGTCGAGCTATCTCATCATGTATCCCGACAATTAAAGCACTCTCCTATGCGCGCCAAACACAATTCCGACTATTCGATAAGCACGAATCCTCTTCACTAACCGAACACTCGGACACCGGCAAAGTTTCCAGAAAATGCAATGCTAGCTTACTCTTAGTCCCTATGCCGGAAACGCCCGGAATGGCAAAGCTGTCAAGTGTTGATAAAGAGGTCCAATATATATGTGATGCAACTAAATCCGCAACGAAAACCACACTTTCACATAACCCAACCCCCGCCGACATCCTCGAGAAAATTCAATACCATGACATTGTCCATTTCGCCTGCCATGGCCTGTATGACATCAATCCTTCGAACAGCCATCTCGCTCTATTCACCCCCGACGCCAAGGACACTGAAAGACTGCTGGTGCGAGACATATCGGCCCTGAATCTACAAAACGCACTGCTTGCCTATCTTTCCGCCTGCTCCTCCGCCAAAAACGTCGCCACTATCTTGGCCGACGAAGTGATACATTTAGCAAGCGGGTTTCAGCTCGCGGGATTCAGTCATGTGCTCGCAAACTTGTGGGAAACGGTTGACGGTGCTTCCAGTGAGGTTGCCAGAGACTTTTACCAGTCGCTTTTTACATATCGGGCCGACGGTGACGGGCACTATCAGGTTGCGGCAGCGTTTCACAAAGCGGTGAAGAGGGTTAGAGATGAGAGGCCTAATGCCCCGCTTACATGGGCTGCTTTCGTACATACCGGAGCGTGAGATATATGGTTAGGGTATGTTCTGGTGTTCATCTACTTTTTTCGTTCTGCGCATACTAACTTTGCGTAGAAGAATTCTTTCTTTTTTTCCGACGAGAGTTGGTCCTCCCTACTGCATCCTTACATGATAGTCTGTTTCACCTTCGGTGCCAAAGTTGAATCCAACATCTTTAGTTGCCGGTGCTAAGAGGAATTTAACTACTTATGTTTATCTCGCTTTCTTTCCATTCTACCCCCTCGGCTTGAGTAGTATCTTCGGAACGAATTTTCCTGTTTTTCGGTGGGGATGAGTTTTAGATTTACAGCTGACACCTTTGTTTGTTTTTTTTCATTGTTGGTTGTTGGTAAACTGCTTTTCTGGAAAGAGAGTCTGTCTTAGTTTTGTTTTACCGTGGTTATGGTTTTCATCGTTGATTGTATTTCTCTACACATTTATCGTTTCTTTAGCCCTTTCATTCTGGTTTTGCGCTTGTTTAAAAGGTTTTTCAGATCACTCCCTAAAAGTTATCCTGCCAACGGTACAAGTATGAATGTCGCTCTTTTATCATACCAATATTACAATTCATGCCTAGTTAATGAACTCGTTAGATGAGTCAGACATGTTTATCTTGCCATTATTTTCTGTCAGAACCGGTCAAAACCTTCTCGCGTAATCCAATTAAGAATATTGACAAATTAACTGGGACAATTTAGGGGCTGTTTGGCAGGCCTCAATTTCAAATTCAACCATCCCAAACGCTAATGTGGAGGCAAATCACCTTTTGAAATGTTGCGCTTTCGGACAGTACATAAATTTGAAGTGAGCACTGGGGAGAGTTTGACCTTTTCAAATTTCTGTTTCTGTTTTTTTTTTTCTAGACCGAGACAATCCAATTATGTATATTTCTCATACCGTTCAAATTGGTATCAAATAATAATAGAACTTTAAGAGTCTTGAAAACCATTCACTTCCAACAGGATATATTGCGGCAACCCTCATTCATCTTGGCCCGCTGTTACGGGGCTGTATATGCAGGATGTTAAGCTACTTATAATCTATCGATCTTGTTTCCTTCATAGAAGATGTATTCAACTTTAAAATGTCTTCCTAGACTGGCAGTTCCAAGGAATGCTACAATCAAAGTGCACCTACCGTTTTTGCCTGAAACTGGTAGTAACTTGTATGAACTGAATATTATAAGGAAGGATAGTAGGCCTTCAAATACTTAACACCTAAGGAAGACTGAAGAGCTAGGACAAGAAAATCTAAAAAGGAGAAGGGGAAAGGAATAATATCACCATTTAACTTAGTATATTTCTTATCTAGGTATTAGTCTGAGGTATGGTACTTCCTGCTAGTCAGGAAACTAGTCTTAATTTGATGATTTCCTCCACCAAGGTGGAGGCTTCTGAAAACCTACAACTACTATCATTACCAGGAGCATTCACTACCAAAGTTGTGTAATCCTACCTGAATGAATATTGCTTTCATTGAAAATCAGAAAACATAGAACTAGAGAGGAGTATCTTCTTAGCACTTCTACAAGGTCATATCTTCCTAAAGATGTGGTTGAGGTTGGAAATTTTTGAAAATTATAGTTGTATGTCATAGATGGTTATTTTCACATACCAAATGCTAGTATCCTTACTAGTAGTCATGCTCCTCGCATACATCTATGCAAAGTTGAGATACATTGTATCTCAACTAAGATCACTCAAGAGCTCAACTAGATGATACATGAATATGTGCAGCTATAGCTCTACTAGTCTCAATGACTCTTCCACATATTGGAAGAAGTGGAAGAATAGGTTTCCTTTGTTATATGGTTTTATTTGTTATATAATTACATTATATGTTTGAGTTGTTATTGTAACTGGATTAATGGCAATAGGTAGGAGGATTTCCTTAAGTATGATTACATTATTTGTTGTTTGGACCAGCCATCCTATTAATGGTATTTCTAAGGAGGGATTCAAGATGTTGGGAGATAGCTGGAAAATGTTTGGATCACGTATGCACTTGAATAATTAGGAGGCTGGCAATGGATATCTAAAGTCTGGGACTTTTATGTTGTTTAGTTTCTTTGCACAATCACTTATATACATAAGTTACTACTTGGTTCACATACTATAGTTCTATGTGCATCTAACCTATATCTTGAAGGGTGAGAAGAAGGCTCTGATTGATGTTTGTATGATCCTGTAAATAGTTATATTGTTCTACTACAATCATCTCTTGATTGAGATATCTGTAGCTTGACTGAGTAATATCAAGGACAGCAAAGCAGATGCTCCCTACTGTATCAAGAAGTAGTAGTTTGTCATATTGTGTTAGATTTTGGCTGATTTCAAGTACCTGATACTATGGTTTTTGCTAATAAATATAGACTACTAACTTACCTTATAGATTTCACTAATATTTTTACCCTTTGCTTGCAGGACTCCTGGAAAGTGTATGAGTTGAGGCTCCAAGTTTTGTAAAACTGTAGAAACCTTTCCTTATTTTGTAGTAGTTTTCCCTCTTCTCTAATTTATTGGATCTGTAGCTAATACTTACCATACTAGGCTGCAATCCATTGCCAGTCTATTTCACAGCTTTCCCTCTTCCTACAGTATTGTTCTATCACCCCTGAGGGATAGTTTGGGTCATTCGAGTACCTAAAGTACCAGTCACTTAGACAGAGAAAATCTCTGAAGAACCTGTGGCTCTATTGAATAACATTTTAAGAATATTTAAAGTATAGAAAGGGGATTTTGTTAAGGGTGCATCTGGTTGTCATGCCAAATTTTCATAATATGTCACATTATAGAGTTTTGAGGGAAAATTCTATTTTGAAGTAAAGTAGTATATCTGGTCAACAAAAATGAGCTACACTCAAGTTGTCATAATGAGGTCAAAATGAAGGTATGCAAAAAAGAGAAAAAAACCAATTTTTCAGAAAATTGTAAAATGAAAAATACTAACCCAACCATCCACCTCTTGTGTAATTATAAAATCTAGTAGAAGTATCAAGTAAAAATAGATATAATTTGAACAGTGCATCCAATGCTATAATGAACACAAATTAGACTTTATTGAATCCACTACTCCTTTGCAATATAGGCCAGCTTGTTGGCCTACGCACTAGTTAACAGTTCAATAAAGAACCCTGTGTTACATCTCCCTTGAGTAGTAGGTTGTATATTCTGGAGTTGCTTACATTGAATGAGCAACAGATTTGTAAAGTTCTTCAGATTCCTAAAAATACATTCTTGTCCTTAAGAGATTGGTGTCATAAATCATCATTTTCACATACCAAATACTAGTGTCCTCCTAGCAGTCATACTCCTCATATACATCTATACAAAGCTGAGATAAATCATATCTCAACTAAGATCACTCGATAGCTCATCTAGATGATACATGAATATGTGCAGCTACAGCTCTACTAATCTCAATAACTCTTCCACATATTGAAAGAAATGTAAGAATAGGTTTCCTTTATTATATAGTTTTATTTACTATATGATTACATTATATATTTGGGTTATTATGATAACTGGATTAATGGTAGTAGGTAGGAGGATTTCCTTAAGTATAATTATATTATTTGTTATTTGGACTATTGATGCTATTAATAGTATTTCTGAGGAGGAATTCAGGAAGTTAGGAGATGGCTGGGAAATGTTTGGATTACATATGCACTTGGATAATTAGGAGACTGGTGATGGATATATATAAAGTCTAAGACTTTTATGTTGTTTGGTTTCTTTGTGCAATCACTTATACATATAAGCTACTACTTGGTTGATATCCTATAGTCCTATGTGTATCTAACCTATATCTTAAAGGGTGAGAAGAAGACTTTGATTGATATTTAGGTAATTCTGTGAATAATTATATCATTCTACTATAATTATCACTTGATTGAGATATCTGTAGCTTGACCTAGTAATATTAAGGATGATGAAGCAGACATTCTCTACTGTATCAAGAAATAGTAGTTTGTCACATTTGATTGCTCCTACCTTTCAGTACTAAATGTCAAAATTGTGAACTTCAACTTTCAAGACCTCCCTACCATACTCTCAAGAACTGGTTCATCAATCTATAGTCCAATCACTCTATCACCACCTAGGTCACCTGGAGAATCAAAAACACTACACAATACAAGAACCATATGACAATCCCTGTTACTTAGAGACACTCCATTCATACCAACTAACATATCAGGAGCTGGACAAGCTAGCAACCCACAAAAAGGATCCTACATATCAAATGATCAATTAGTACACTTCATAGCCTAGTTCCTTGCTGGAATCCAGGAAAATGAAGGTAGCAATGGAGGAGAAATCAAGCCAAAGGAGCTAGAAGAATTCAAAGATGAACTAACCAAGCTTTGAAGCTTCTTAGCTAACCTACAACTCATGTTCAATGTAAAACCCCACAAGTATGAGATAGATATGGCAAAAATAAACTATACTTAGACATACTTTAGAGGCAAGGCCCTCAACTGATTGGTACCTATTATTGAAGGACGGATGCTAGTACTGTATACAATATATATAACATTCAAAGAAGTACTACAAGATACCTTTAGAGATAAACAAGTGAAGGGAAGGGCAGCTAATACCATGGACAAGATCAAACAAGAATCTTGAGTATTCAGTGAATATTGGTCAGACTTCAGACTACTCATGATAGAAGTAAACTACGCTGATGAGGGGTACCTCTGTTATCTCCAGAAAGGAACTAGTAACAAAGTATTAGACTGCTACCAAAACCAGTATGAAAACTTTGCAACCCCAGCTGCCTTTACCAATTGGGCAATACAGTAAGAAGTAAAGATTCAATTGATTAGACAGATGAAGGGAACTAGCCAACAATTATATGAACTGAGAAATAGTACACCTCCAAAGCCTGCACAGTGAAAATCACTGACAACCTCATATGGAGGTGATATTATAGACCTTGACACTATTAGATTCTCAAGACTAGCTAAACTGAAAAGACAAGAATATGACCAGTGTAGAAGTTAGAATCTATACCTATGATGTAGGAAAGCAGGCCACTTAGCAAAGGAATGTAGAGGAAGAGTAAATGCATTTAAGGTTAATATAACTGAAACAGAGCATTTAAATGATAAGAGTCTATAGGACACAGCAGACTACTAGGCCCCCAACCAAAGATGCTGTAAGCAACTTCTTTTGAAGCTATACCAATAGACAGAGACCATGACTCACAAATTATATTACAGGCATATACTCCAAATGAAAATATTGAAGAAAAACTCTATATTATGATCAATAGTAGAGCAACAGACAACTTTATCAACTTTAAAAGTGCTAACAGACTCAACTTACTACTAATCAGACAAAATAACATCCCCCTCTATACTGTAACTAGAGAACTAGGATTTACAATCATCCACTATGTACTACTACCATTAAGAATAGATAGTTATACCAAAAATATTAAACTCTACATAAACAAACTAGGACAGCAAGGGATTATCCTTGGGATGCCATGGCTGATCAAGTATGGACTATTATCCATGGATTGGAGAGCAAAAAAGGTACAATTCACTTCACCCTTCTGTACAAGAAACTGTCTTGAAAGTTTACTCCAAAGTAAGGGGGTTGATGAGAAACAAGCTATGAAAGAACAATTGAAGATGGCAATCCTAGAACTGCAGTGGTTGAAACAGGATCATAAAGCCTATAAAGCCATAAGTACAAAATATACTCTAGAACCTACAAGATTGAAACAGAGTACAAGAGCCTATGAGGCATAAGTCACTATATCAGAACAGCCTGAAACCCAAGAAATGCCTGAAGATAATAAGTTTCTGAGGACTAACAACTCAGCCAAAATGATAGTGGCAGTGAGGAGCACTATAAGTCAGTGAATTGCTGAAAAATATATGAAAGAAGAATTTACTGGCAAAGAGATCACCTTGCCTGAAAGAATACCTGCTGAGTATTACAAGTTTCTAGACATCTTTGAAGAACAAGAAAGAGAAGACCTACCTCCTACATGAACAGGAGTAGACTATGAGATTATAGTACAGGAAGGGAAAACAGCACCAGCCTATGGAATCTATAAGCTATCAGAAAAGGAAGTCTGAGAAGCCAAAACTTATATCAATAAAAATCTGGCAACAGGATATATCTGGGAATCTCCCTCCCAAGTTGCAGCACCCATCCTTTTTATTGCAAAGAAGGATAGAAAATTATAGCTCTGTATAGACTATAGGGGATAAAATAAAGTTATGATCAAAGATCAATATCTCATGCCACTTATATCAAGTATTCTACACTGACTAGTAGGAAGATGCTATACCAAACTAGATATTAAGGATGCATACCATAATATCAGGATCAAAGAAGGAGATGAATAGAAAATAGCCTTCAAAGTAATCCATAGACTCTTCAAGTACTTGGTCATACTATTCAGTCTCACTAATATATCAGCATCATTTCAAAGATAGATCAATTACATCTTGAATATAGTCATAGACATATACTATATAGTATACCTTGATAATATCCTAATATACTCAGAAACCTTAGAACAACACATTCATTATGTTATTAAATTACTCAAAATTTTGAGAACATACAAGTATAAGCTAAAGCTGACAAAATGTGAGTTTCACACTTAGAAACCAGATTACCTAAGATTTATTATCACACCAGAAGGAGTAGAAACTGACTCCAAGAAAATGGCAGCAGTCTTATGTTGGCTCAAGCCATAAGAGGTCAAAGATGTTCAGGAATTCTTAGGATTCTGCAATTTCTACCGCTGATTCATACAACACTTTAGCAGCATTGCAGTACCCTCTACAAAACTTACCAAGAAGGACACTAAATGGCAATAGTAAAATGAACAAAATGAGGCATTTGAATACTTCAAGAAGACCATAATAGAAACTCTAATACTAGCTCACTTCCACTCCTCAAAACAGATTGTACTCAAAACTAATACCTTGGACTATGTCTGCACAGGAGTACTCCCTGAAAAAGAGACTGATAGTACCACTCATGCTATAGCATTTCATTTCAAGACCATGATAAATGCAGAAAAGAACTATAATATTCATGATAAAGAATTATTAGCCATCATCCAAGCATTTAAAGAATCACAGTACTACATGATAGGAAGCAAATATCCTATTCAGATATTCACAAATCATACTAACCTGATTCTAGTTATGAGAAACAAGGAACTAAATCAAAGATAAACTGGATGGGAAGAAAAATTAGCCAACTTTGACTTTAGAATTATGTACAAGAAAAGAATACTGAATAGAAAGCTGGATGCCCTAACCAGGATACCAGGAGACATCCCTTGGAAAGAGGAGGCTAATTCCTCCAAAATTGCAACTATATTAAGTCCAAATCACTTGAAAGAAGAAATGTTACTAGAAGACAACTACATTGTAGAAAGGAACTAATGGGGAGACATGGTCACAGTACCAAGATCAAAACCTCATGATGCACTACACTGGACATTCTGCTTCAATGACAACTGCATCATCCACCAGGATGATAAGAGAGGAAATACTTACTGACAGAAACTCAAAGCTATTACAGCAGACACATCTGAAAACTCAGAAGAAGAACTTAGAAAAGCAATGAAAGAGGTTGAGAAAATGTAATAGATGATACAAGACTTGGAAACCAGAAAAACTATTAGTAAAGATATAGTACTAGGTTTGTACAAAATAATTAATGAATTCCTCACCTATGAAGACAAGATATGGGTGCCAGATAACCTGAAAATCAAAATCAAAATCCTGCAAACAAATTATAATAGTATAATAGTAGAATATCAGGAAACAGTGAAAACATATGAAAAAATCACAAGACAATATTACAGACCCAACATAAGAAAAGAGATTAAAAGATATGTGAAGAACTGTGATACCTACCAAAGAACAAAACCAATCAACCACTCCACCTTTGGATTACTGAAACTACTTGAAGTACCTGAAAGACCCTGGAGTTTAATCAGTACAGATTTCATCACAGGGATACCAGAATCAAACTATTATAATAGTATATGGGTAGTGGTTGACAGACTCACTAAAATGGTATACTTCACACCATACAATAAGACAATAAAAGCACTAGAGTTTGTCAAGCTATTCATGAATACAATCTTCCTTCGTCATGGACTCCCAAGAAATATAGTTAGCAATAGAGGATTGCTGTTTACCATGCAATACTGGAAAGAAGTGATGAAATACCTGGAGATCAAGCAAAATTTAAGTACAGCATTTCACCCCTAAATGCATTGTCAAATAGAATGAATTAACACTATCCTAAAATAATACCTACATATATACTGCAACTGTCAGCAGGACAACTAGATGGGACTACTCCTATTCACCCAATTTACCTATAATAATGTATATTAAGAAAGCATCAACACCACCCCATTTTTTTGCAAATTATGGATACCACTCCAAAAAAAAGTTATGGATTATCAAGAATGTGTCATCAGGACTAGCCAATATTAAGACATACACTGATGAATTAGTACAGCTGTATAAATCCCTCATTGCAGAAATGATATGGTCTTAGGCAAGGCATAAATAATATGCTGATAAGAAAAGATTACCTAACCCCAACCTCTCAATTGGAGACAAAGTATGGTTACTCAAACATCATATCAAGACTACAAGACCATTAGATAAACTTGATTACAAAAAACCTAGACTCCTTTCCATCTTGGTATGTATAGGCTCTAGGGTATATAAACTGGACCTCTTACCCTCAATGAAGGTCCATTGTATCTTCCATACTTCACTCCTCCAACCCTATATTGATAATCCTCTTCCTCTTCAATGTAAAGAACTACTTCCACTCATCATCATAAATGATGAGAAAGAATATGAAATAGAAGCCATTATCAACTCAAGACTACATCATAGTAAACTACAATACAAAGTGTAGTGGACTGACTATGATCTCTCTTAAGAATAAGAGTGGTATTATGCTGATAACTTCAACAACTTACCTGAGTTAACTTGAAGAACTTTACCAAAAGTACTTACACAAACTCAAAGTAAACACCATCCTGTCCAGATGATAAATATGTAACTCTCTTTCCCAACAGTGAAGTTTATGAACCAAGATGAATATCCTGTAGATGAAGAAACAATCTAGGTACTCCTCAAAGCCACAGCAGCTACAAAAAATCAAGTTCCTCAATATCTCTCTATTCATACAACTATTAAAGTATATCTACTACACAGCTCACTCAAGTATCACTATTGACAGCTCAAAACAATAATTAAGATGAAGAAGTACAAATAGACCCTTCTATTAACTATCAAATATGCTGCACTTACAGAAGGACTTTATAGCTGTATCAAGCTTAGCTTAAAGTACACGAAAGTCAAGTAGAACATATCAAACATTTACAGTGAAGAGTCAACCTACTTGAAGCTACTAACTATCATATTGGTCAAGAATATAATCAGTAAGCTCAAACTATCACAAAGCTTCAAAACCAAAATGCATGTCTAGAGAACTCTCTGACACTACCTATGATTTTCCTCCAACATCCTTACCCTACCATAACTTTACCAATGATACCTGGCCCAAACTCAGCCATAAATACTCCTCAGAAGAACAAAACCCTTCGACACTAAAGGAATAGGTAACAAAGCAAAGAATGCACTTGTCAGATGGAAACCCTTATGAATGAAAGTAAAAAGTACAATTTATCTCCATCAATAGCAATCATGATACCATCCCAGACCTTCTCCTAATGGCAGCCTGGTCTACCTGTAATCCCTTTGCACCCCAAAGATAACTCTCATCCATCTTTAAATCCATCTGAGATTGACACCCAGAACCTTCAACAGAGCTCAGACCTGAATGGGGAGCTAATATCACAGATCATCATTTTCACATACCAAATGCTAGTGTCCTCACTAGTAATTATACTCATCGCATACATCTATGTGAAGCTAAGATAAATTGTATCTCAACTAACATCACTCAAGAGCTCAACTAGATGATACATGAATATGTATAGCTACAGCTCTACTGGTTTCAATTACTCTTCCACATATTAGAAGAAGTAGAAGAGTATGTTTCCTTTGTTATATAGTTTTATTTGTTATATGATTACATTATAGGTTTAAGTTATTATAGTAACTGGATTAATGGCAGTAAGTAGGAGGATTTCCTTAAGTATGATTATGTTATTTGTTGTTTGTACCAGCTATCCTATTAATAGTATTTCTGGGGAGGAATTCAGGAGGTTAAGAGATGACTGAGAAATGTTTAGATTATGTACATACTTGGATAATTAGGAGTCTGAAGCTAGCAATAGATATATGAAACCTTGAACTTTTATATTGTTTAGTTTCTTTGCATAATCACTTATACACATAAGCTACTACTTGGTTTATATACTATAGTTCCACATGCATCTAACCAACATCTCAAAAGGTAAGAAGTAGGCTCTGATTGATGTTTGCGTGACCCTGTGAACAGTTATATCATTCTACTACAATCATTACTTGATTGAGATATTTGTTGCTTGACTCAGTAATATCAAGGACAGTGAAGCAGATGTCCCTACTGTATCAAGAAGCATTAGTTTATTATAATTAGATTGTAAGTGATGGAGATTTATGAGAGTCAAACAAAATATTCACTGAACAGTAACTATCGATGTTTCTCACAATAGCTGGTTATCAGAGCACAAGCTGGAAGGTGTAAGAGAGTTACTAAGTTTATGGCTTTATAGTTACAAAGTAAGTAGTTACCTAGTCTAATATTTAGAATAAAAAAATCAATACTATAAATCAATACTATTATATATAGAAGAGTTAATAAATCATATATAGAGTATTCAATACAATTCTTGATATGTTAGTGAAATTGTCAAATGAAAATATCATCTTAGCAAATCCCCAAAATGTCCCATATGAGATATGGAAGAAAAAAGTTACTTTGTACCCATACTTCAAGGATGCAATAGGTGCAGCAGACAGGATACATATACCAGCTAGAGTGGCCAGTCAAAATATCCCTCAGTTTTGAAATTGGAAGGGCAATATTTATCAAAACATTCTTGTGATATGTACTTTCAGGCTATACTTCACCTATATAGTTTCAAGCTCAGAGGGTTCCACACATGATGGTTGTGTACTATAATGGGCATTACAACATAGATTGAAAGTACCTGAAGAAAAATACTACCTAGTCAATACTGGCTATACATTACAAACAAGATTTCTCACACATTATCCAGGTGTTCAATATCATTTACATAGACAATTAAGTGCTTTCTAGGCTCTAGTATTTAGTTCAATTTTAATTTTCAATTTTTTTACATTCTATTGGTATCATTAATACTAATTGTAAGATATTAAAAACATAATAGACTAAAAAATAAGCAAGATTTATTCAACTTGTGCTATGCACAAGCTTGTAATTATATTGAGCACACTTTTAAGATCCTGAAAAAAATATTTCCTATCCTGGTATCAGCAAACAAGTACTCTTATTAATCACAGGTAAAATTGGTTCTGGCACTTGCAGTGGTGTATAACTTTATTTTACAGTAAAACAGACCAGATAAATGTAGAGAATAGGAGCACCAGAATGGTGAGTTGGGGAGATCATGAGAGGGTGTATTGGAGGATAGTAATGATGGTGACTTGGATATTGAGTCAGCTGTAGATGATAGTAGTATGAAAGAATTTCATGATAAGTTAGTAGAGGAGATGTGGTTAGACTATTGCAACTATATAACTTGTCATTAACAGGTATTCACATGATTCTTGTAAATGTGATTCTTCTATCCTAATACCTGACAGCTATATTATTATATTATTGTATACACATTTCCAGAAGATTGCAAACTGTATCCAGTATCTATTAGTTTCTATAATAGTACTTTAGTCAGTCATCTCAAGCAGCTAGTCCAACCCAGGGTCTAGCCTACAGGTCATCAGTCCAGCCAGTTTGGTCATAGTGCTAGATTGCCTGGGTGAGTCCTGCTTAAATTATTTCTACCAGCCAAAGCCTGGTAGTGTCCAGGCAACCGCCAAGTCAAGAAGTTAGACAACACAGCTCACAGTTACTAGACAGCTAATTTGAACTACTAGATGTCCAAGTTAAGCATTTTGGATACCACATATTTTAAAAATTCAATTACATAACCTACAGATACCCAGGTTATCTGTGAATATCAGAGTCAAGCAGGTATGGGATTGCAATGTATCAATCATCTCTAAAGCTACCTTTATCCTTTCAGGTGGAGTATTTCTACTTCTTTTTTGTTTTCCTTACTTTCTTCTTATTAGGATTGTATCTGTGATCACTTCTGTTATAAAACTAACAATAGGTAACAATACTATAAGCTTATTATATCTATTCTTCTTGTAGGGGATAAATAGTTAGAGTCATAGCTATGGCTCTATGCTTAGTCTTCTTAAGACTAGGTTCTGGTATTCATACTTAGTCTTCCTAAGACTAAGTTCTTTTATATCTGTACTTAGACTTCCTAGGACTAAGTCTTTACATTCACTTCCTCCTTATTCTATAAGGCGAATATCATTGAGGTTCTCTTAGTAAAGAAAGTAAGGTAGTTTTGTATTCATAAAATTGTAAAGTTATATAAAGGAAATAACTTAGGTGGTTGTGTGAAGAACTAACTATAAGACCATATCCTCCCCTTTATATTATTCTTCCCACAACCCACTTACAAATCAATAACTATCATGAGTCACAACTGTGATTCATACATTTGCATAATATAATAACCTCATGACCATACTTAGTCATGTGTGAAACTCACATGACCCCTAAATAGTTCATGTGGGCAAAACATATCATTAAGTCACATGACTCAATTGAGTCGTTGCAAAATCAAATCAAATATAACAACTATGACTCACAAGTGCATGTCATGTATGCGAAACTAATTACAACCCTATAACTCATAATCATGAGTTATGTGAAAACACTGGCACTTTTCTCCTTGCTAGGTTTATAACACTTCTATTCTTCTCTCCTGCCTTGCTTGCCTCCAATAATCCCATGCAGCCAGTCTACACTATGGTCTAGACTACTAGCATGAGTCTGTAGTCTGGCCACCCTGATCATAGTTTTGAAAAATGTATGTTAGCCTAATCCAAGTCTCTTGTAATAGTCAAAGTTGCATAGTGACTAGGCAACTTCTAAGCTGAATCTGCAACTCAAGTCAAAACCATCAGATGCCCAGGAGATGTGGAGGCTAAAAGGAATGATATTTTTGAAAAACCACTTTCCCGCAGTCTAGTCAGTCTGTCCCTGAAAAAGTCTTAGTCAGTCCAGCAATACCCAAAGCCTAATGGGCTGGCCACTTGAGTTTATTGTCTGCTGAAGATACAAGAGATATCAGGATATTGCACAGTGGACAGAGTTGGAATAAAAGGAAGAAAGAATGAAATTAGATTCTATGACCCCATGATCCAAGTTAGAAGACCTAGCAGATGATTAGATCAAGCATACCCTACTACTAAGGTAGGAAACAGTATAATATAAAATAAATTAAAATATAACAATAAACAAATATTCAATAAATAATATAAGAAATAATATTAGTAAACATTATAAAAACAACAGTTCAATAAAGAATGTAATCTGAAAAGGACTGAATAAACAATACAACCTACCAGTGAGAAAGAAAGATAATAAAAATACAGAACCTATACCCTATCGATTACATCTAGTAACCATTAATTATAGGCCTCCTCAGGCTGTAGTACAATGAAAATTGAGGCTTTAACCTCATTTTCCATTACAATAAATGCCTTTAACATTTTCTCTGTTGTCAAGGTTGACCCATACTCCCATTGAATTCTGTCCACTGTAAGTACAGTATTTGATTGCTGAATTGTCTGAGCAATGGTTCTAAGACAGTCCAGTGCTTATGTGATCACTCACTCTGTAGTATTCTGCTCTTTCTTTACCTTCTTGACTACTAGAAAACTATCTTCCTCCTCCTCCTCCCTATTACTACCCACCTAAAGCATTCCTTCTTCCTTTCTTCCCTATACATCCAGTAACCTTTCCTGATACTTCTTCTTATACTACCCTACTGCCTGACAGTACTCACTGCATACTTCCCTGACCTGAGCTAGTCCCCTCATCCTCAGTACCCTTTACCACTGAACTTGGACCCTTATCTCCAACACTCTTATTCCTACCTCCTACCTCACCATCACCACCTATGTGATCCTCTTCTCTAATAACCAATTCCCTGCCTGGTATTCCAACCTCTGTTTCTGTATCTGCTGATATAAGAGTTGCAGGTTGGCTTGATAGGTTCTTGGTTAGTTGGTTAGTTTGAAGTTGAAGCTTAAGGTCAAATAAAAGATTTGAGGTAACTGCGAATTTACCCATTGCTGATAGGTTTATACATAGTTCACAGAGAATAGGATAGTAAACTAATGCTTACACTCAAAACTTCTCAGCTTCTGGATATGCCTTAAGGTAGGTATCCCAAACAGCCTCAGAGGCAGTAGGAATTGCTCATATATCATGTTATCTAAATCCTGAGTTGTTTTTGATCACTGTATAAATATCATAATCTTTTTTTTAACTATTATACATTCAGATACTTTTGTAAGTTTTACTTATTTATTATATACTCTTGTAAAGCTTGGGGATTTTATTGACAGACATTTGACCATTTGGTTTTAAGTTGAGTTGCTTCCAGATCAATTTGGTGAACTTCTTTCAATCCTCTCTTTACCGCTACCCAGGCTTTCATCTTAAATGAATTTTTGGTATGCTCTCCCCAAAGGACCTACTTATATAGGATGCTGAACATCATCTCTACCATTGCTTCAGTCCATTTTGTTTTTACCATTTTTGCTTATTTTAAAAAAGGAGAAGTGAGAATGGATTATGAGGCTTAAGAGAAGGTTTTAGGAATGAAGATAGTATGAACAGAGTTGCAACTCATCCAATAATCATAAACATTACATCATAATATTCAGTTCTTGGCTTTTGTCTCTGTGTCAACCACACACACTTCAATAAATAGACTGTACTAACTTGAGAAAACTAGAGTTGCAGGGTGCAAATCCTGTTTCGTGATTTTTGTACTTTCGAAAACCAATAACAACCAGACACACCCAAAGGCTTTCTGGACTTTCTTTTTTTCCATATTCACAGTCCACTTGATGCCATGTATGAATCAAAGTTCCTCAGGCCCCAAAAACCACTTCTCCCAGGCCTCACCACTCACCTGGGTGGCCAACACTTTTTATGTTAACTCAAAATAACCTGGTTTCCTGTCACCTATGTCCCCTTGTGCAAACCCTCTACTGATCTGAAATACTACATCCCTTCATCTGTATTTGTCACTTTTTAGTGTGTAGTAACTACCGACAACAGGAATAGTGAGGACGATTAGCTAGCAACACCAAAACCAAAACAAGAAAGATACATGGCCATCATTCTAGATAGCATCTAATATAATATTTGACCATAGGTTAAAGATTCTGAAAGAGGAGCCTTGATATCTAGGTTGTAGTAATACATTTTGTTTGTCACTTCTTCTGAAGCTTTAATTTATGCCTGAGTACAGTACTGGTAAAGATGGATGGGAGCCGGAATAAACAGTGAACAGTGAATATAAGAAAAAATGGGAAAAAAATAGTGAAGTAAATAAAAAGATGTTGGTACTCATTATCCTCTAAATTCAGTATCACATAAACCATGAAATAAATCAAAGCAGGGACTCTTGCAAAGTAGAACTGTACAATAACTACAGAGAAAAAGAGTAGTATACTGCTGTTGACCTTTAGGAGCTATCCATCCCCTTACACATGCTCAAAGATAAAGTGGCCCACCCAGAGGAGATTTGGTCAAGAGGTGGCAAAGGAAGTACTGAGAATGCTGCTTATTGGACTGGACAAGTAAATGTTTTCCAGGATGTGTTCGTATGATAGGAAGTGTAGATCCTTTCGTAACATATCCTAGATAAAGAATTAATTCATTAATTAATTTATTAAGTAAAAACATGTATTATGTGAAAAGAAGGCAAGTAGATAGATTTTGCTGACTGTAGAGTGGGGAGATATACTATTTTGCCAAGACAAAGAAGAATTTCCAAGAGGATGAAGGCTGGGAAAATGCTGGCCATTGGGATATATATGACTTGAGAGGATAGGAGGAGATATAGTGGGGGAGGAAGAAGAAGAAGAGGAAGAAGAGAAGGTAGAAAGAGACTTGGAAAATGAATTAGAGACTTGGAGACATGCCACTAGGGTAGGATTAATAGTGCTAAAACTGTGCTGAACTAATTCCCAAGCAAGATCAATCTGATACTCCCTTTGCAAGTACAACTTCAAGCTATAGCACTGTCAATACTCATTGCATATGATCCAGCTATTAAAAGTTGTAATATCCAGCAACCAAAAGAAAAGGGGCATCCAGTTCCTGGATACACATAGTTGAGCAGCATAGTAGCACTGGAATTGATTTGAAAGATCCACTCCATTCATCTTCATATTATAGTCAATTGTAATCTGTGGGGTAGGGAGTGACTTGTATGCTTGGTTCCCCTAAGCAAACTCGATATTCTGTCGATTATAAGGGTATAGTATGGACAGCAGTGCTTTTTTAAGGGTCAGTTGGTAGTCAAAGAGGATGGAATTTGGGACCCAGTAATTGAGTGAACAGTAGTCAGAAAGTGGATGAGGTTGTTGTCTTACCAAAGTACAGCCAGAACATTCCTGCAGATAACACCTAAGATAGTATTATGAGGAAAGCAAGGTCTTCTTGGGCCAAATTTAAAGGTACCTGGATATTCCTTTGAATTTGGCCATACCATTCCACATCCTCCAATTCCAATACCACGTAATACACTAAGAAGATAGATATTGGTAACTTAGTTATCTGTTACAATCTGCTCTCTATTCGGGTATACTTGCAGTAGGCAACATTCCTAATTTCCTCGCTCCCTCCTATCAATATTCTCAGACCTTTGTCTTCGTCACTCTTGTAGTCGAATCCTGGATTCCTACTTGGTTGACCTTTGTGATCGACAACTTTGGAAGTTTGAATAGTTTTATGTAGATAGAAGTTTTTGTATTGAAAAGTATTTAGATGGTTCCGTGAGGAACTAACTACTCTCGCCTATGAGCCTGCTTATATAGTTGTTTCTCCCACAACCCTAACCCGCGATGACTCATCCTCATGAGTCATTCATACGTGTGACTCAAATGAGTCATCATGTGAAATCCACCAGCTGACTCCTATGAGTCTACCTCACTAACTATCAAAACCAATCAAAACTTATAAAACTAATCATGTGTGCAATTCACATCACATGCGTGAAACCCGTGACTCATAATCTGAGTCATGTGTGAGAACATAACATCATATGACTGTCATTCCGAGTCATAGAAAATCAAACCACCAATAATAACCTACTAATGACTTGCTAGCACAAGTCATGTGAAATA
Source organism: Choiromyces venosus 120613-1 (assembly GCA_003788595.2). Classification (NCBI taxonomy): domain Eukaryota; kingdom Fungi; phylum Ascomycota; class Pezizomycetes; order Pezizales; family Tuberaceae; genus Choiromyces; species Choiromyces venosus. The sequence goes on from ML120373.1 coordinate 547,239, forward strand.
TTCATTCCTTTTGACTCATAATTATGAGTCAGGTGAAATCCGCCTTATTAGTCTGCCTTGCTTAGTCACAATCCATGATGTTAGCTCCCGTCCTTGCTTAGCATCGGTCCCTCGATGCTACCTTCCTAACCTCCCAATCTCTACAATTTTGCTCCAATCCCTCGAGCCTCCTATTTCCATTGCTGTCGACCTTCCTCCAATTTCTGACATTGTTGACGCAAAAATTCCATCGTGTTGCCAGCATTTCGAAGTGCCCATTTCTGGTCTTCGATTGTTTTTTGCTGACTTTCGATTATTTCCTCCTTATTGTCTAACAGTCTCTGGAGGTCATTTATTTGCCAGTATAGTGCATCAGCGTCCGGTTCTGTTTTTTCGCTCCCCTCTCTTCCCAACCGTGTCCTCATGGTTTTCTTCTTTTTTCTCTACTGCTCATCTGTCGTCAACAATGGCAGCCTTTCCCCTGTTATCCTGGGGTAATACCCTGCATCCACCTTTTTCCATTGGTGTTCCCTACACCGATCATTGTAGTAATGTTCCCAACCCACTACCTCCCTGTGGGCTCTTCTTTTCCTAGGTTCCCTTGGGAACCAATTTCCTCCCTCCTTGTCTTGTAGGTGTACTAGACAGCTGTCATTATAACAGCCAGTCCAGGACAGTGCATCGTGCACTAATTTTTCCACATATTTCCTTTGTTTGTCCATCATATCTTTTCCCATTGGTCCTGAATACTCGGGACTAGTGGGGGTAGTGTCTCTGGGGACATACCCTGAGTCATCCCATGGTTCAGTTTTGGGTAGGGATGCAGAGTGTGATCGTTTTATTGTGACGCGTACCCATTCTTGGTTTATGGAGGTACTTGAAGTAAAAACGGCGGGTTGCGAGTTTGGCATTTTCGAAGTTTTCGGCTGGGTACCAGGTTTTATCATGTTCTGGTGAGTATCCTGTCCACTTGGCTCGATATTGCAGTTTGCCTCGATGAAGCCTAGAGTCTATTACTTCCTCTAGTTCGTATTCGTTTTCACTGTCTATTTCTATAGGCAGTGGGGGTTCTTGTTTTTGAGAGGGAAATTGATTGTCTTGGTAAGGTTTGAGTAGTGAGATGTGGAAGGTGTTGTGGATTTTCATTGATGGTGGAAGTGCCAGCTTATATGCACTCTTCCCTATTTTCACTACAATCTGGAATGGTCCGATTCTCTTGTAATCCAGCTTCTTCGATGGTCTCGTAGTTTTGATGTTTCTTGGCAACAACCATACCATGTCTCCTGATTGCCAACTGGGATCTGGTCTTCGGTGTTGATCGTAAATTTCCTTTTGTCGTAATTGGGCCATGACCATTTCCTGACATAGTAACTCATGCAGGTGACTCATTTCCTCTTTTTTCGTTTTTTCCACTTGCATTAGGTGTCCCATCATTTTGTATTCTGGGTGGATCCCATAGTTCGTGTAGAAAGGTGATGTTCCAATAGTCTCCTGGTGCCCATTGTTGTATGTGAATTCAGCTAGCAGTAGGAGTTCGCACCAATTATCTTGCTGATAATTGATATATGCTCGCAGAGACTGTTCTAGTATCCCATTGGTCCTTTTTGTTTGTCCATCGGTTTGGGGGTGAAATGCCATGCTGAGTCTTCATTCGATTCCTATCTTGCTTGTGATTTCCTTCCATAAGTCTAAAGTGAACAGGGATCCCCTGTCTGTGATGATATCTCTTGGTAATTCGTGTAGTCTGGCCACTTCTTTAAGGAAGAGGTTTGCGAACTGCCGCACATCTAGATCCTTCTTGCAGGGAATGAAATGACTCATTTTTGTGAGGTGATCGATGATGACCAGTATCATGTCATAACCTCCCGACTTGAATAGGTCCGTGATGAAGTCCATGGCAATCAATTTCCATGGTTGGTCTAGTGCTTCGTTTGGCTGTAGCAGTCCATAGGGTGCATGTCGAACCACTTTCATTTGTTGGCATGTGTCGCAGTTTTTTACGTATTGCTTGATTGTTTCTCTCATCTTTGGCCAATAGTATTTCCATTGGATTAGGTCGACTGTTTTCGCCATTCCTCCATGCCCTGCTTGTGGGGCATCGTGATGTTTCCGGATAATCGCCGTCTTTATTTTTTCATTGTTCAGTATCCATATTTTTCCTTGATACCATAGGTAGTCATTTTCCCATTGACATAGTCCCAGGGCCACCCCTTTCAATTCCTTCTATTTTGTTGCTAACGCTCTTCGAATTTCCTGGATCTGTTGGTCTAGTTGTCCTGTTTCCCATATTCCCTCTTCATCTCTGTCCTGGAATTCCACTACTTCCATTTCTTCCATGAAGTATTTTTCTTTTGGTAATAGGATCCTTTGTTTGTACATGATCCTCGAGTCTCCTTCTCGTGGTAGGTCCTCTTCCCTCCTTGTCAGGGCATCTGGTTTGCCCCCTTCCTTTCCTGGTCGATATTGTATTTTGAAGTTGAACTGACTCATATACTCTTCCCACCGAATTTGTCATTCGTTCAGATCTTTGGTAGTCATGAAAGTTACCAGATTTTTGTAGTCTGTTAGGACTGTTACTTGGTGTTGGCATCCTTTCACATATCTTCTCCATTCTTTCAACGCTTGAAATATTGCCAATAGTTCCTTGTTGTGAATATCGTAATTGCATTGCACTTTATTCATGGTCTTCGATCGGTAGGCTACTGGCCTCCATTTTCCATCCTGCCCTTGTTGGGATAGAATTCCTGCACAGACGTACTTTGAAGCATCTGTTTCTATTGTCGTGGGTCTTTCTGGGTCACAGTGTACTAGTACTGGAGATGTTGTGAGTTTCTTTTTTAATCCTTCAAAGGCTTTTTGTTCTGTTTCCCCCCATTCCCAACTGGTCTTCCTTTCCGTTAACCGGTAAAGGGGTTTTGCTAGGCAACTAAACCCTTCGATAAATCTCCTGTAGAAGTTGCAAAATCCCAGCAAGCACTGTACTTCCTTGACCTTTTGTGGGGGTTTCCAATCCCATACTGCGCTGGTCTTTATTGGGTCTGTTTGGATTCCTTCCATATTGATAATAAAGCCTAGGTATTCTGTTTCTTTTTTGTGGAATTCGCATTTCAATGGTTCAACTTTCATTCCTGATTTCCTTATATCCGCCAGGATGTTACGAACATCTTTTTTGTGCTGTTCAAGGTTGTCCGAATATATCAGGATGTCATCCAAATAGACTATGCAGCATACATCTATATGGCGCCATAAGGTGTTGTTGATCCATCTCTGAAAGGCCGCAGGGGCGTTGGTTTGTCCAAAGGGCATGACCAGGTACTCATATGTTCCTAATTTGCTGGCAAAGGTCATCTTGCTTTCATCTCCTTCCTTGATCTGTATATTGTGATAGGCATCCTTGATATCAAGTTTGGTGTAGTATTTCACCGTGCTTAGTCGGTCTAAGGCTTCCCCTATCAACGGAAGTGGGTATCTATTCTTTTTTGATATCTCATTGAGTCCTCTATAGTCCACGCATAGTCGGAGGGTCCCATCCTTCTTTTTCATGAACAGTATTAGTGATGCCTGATCGGTCCATACCTGTCGGATCCATCCTCATTCCTTGTTTTGTTGGATGTATCTTTTTTAGCTCTTTTAGCTCATTTACCCCCAACATGTATATCTTCTTTTTTGGGACTTTTTTTCCTTCTTCCAGGGTTATTTCCAGGTCTATCCCCTCCCTGTGTGGGGGTAAGCCCCTTTTTTCTTCTTGTTCAAACACGTTGAGGAGATGATGGTATTCCTTCAGGATTATCTCCTCTATCCTTCTTTTGTCCTTCTTTTTCTTATTTTGTATGGCCAATTCCGTACTGATGTTGACTGCCTCTATTCGAACCTCTCCCTCCAGGTTTCTCCATTTGACAATCCCTGTGGATTCTCCTCGTCTGTAAAAGCGTCTAAACGCTTTCGCCGATATTTTGTAGATCTCAATTCTTTTGGACGGTTCTTTTTCGTGCGTTTCTTTGCTGAGTCTTTGGATATTGGACGATTTTGAACTTCTGAATCTCTTGTCTCCTCTGCATGTGTCTTCCAGCTCTGTTACTTCTAGCAAGTCTTCACTATTGATTCTTTCGATGATGAGTTGTGCGATTCGATCCCCTTTCTTTATTTGGTATCTGCTGTTACCAAAGTTGGCCATGATCACCTTGACTTCTCCTGTGTAGTCTGCGTCTATTACTCCTGCACTTGTTGTGAGTCGGTGTTTGACTGCTAGACTACTTTGAGGTGCTATGCACCCATAAGTCTGTGGGGGTAGTCCTATGGCTATCCCAATTCGTACTACCTCTTGTCCTTTGGCAGGTATCCCGATGTCCTCGTTTGCATACAGGTCATGTTCTGCCACCTTCTCTGACTCCTTCATGGGCACTTTTGCCTCTGGTGTTAGTTTCCTAACCTTGACCCTCTGGTCCTCCCTGGCCTAGATTTCTGAGAGCCTCATAACTAGGTTCTCCTCCCGGGCTTCTGCTTCTGGGACTGAGTAGACCACCGGCGAGCTTTTGAGACACCATGTCGTACATCGTTCCCTATTGAAGGTAATCTTCCTTTCGTTCCAGTCTATGGTGGGATTGTGTTCTTTCAACCATGGCATTCCAAGGATGACTTTGTGATTCTGTAGGTCTACTACCTGAAAGGTTCCTTCTTCATGGTGATTTCCTATATTCATTGATACTTCCGCTGTGTGGGTTACAGGCCCCATTTGACTTGATTTTCTGTCAGCCAAGTAGATTTCTCTTGCATTCTTGGCTTCTTTCATTGTGATTTCATATTTTCTGCAAACTTCCTTGTCGATGAAGTCTTCCATTGCTCCCGAATTGATCATTGCATTGATCATAACTGTGTTCTTCCCTTTTCCTAATTGTACTTTTACCATAATGTGGTCGTTTTCTTGTTCTAGTGATTCCATGTGCTGGAGTGCTGTATAATAATTGGATAAAATGATAGGTTTTCGTTCTGGTCTGTCCCTCAGTCCACCACTTACTGGGGATATTCCTTATTTCCCATCTGCTCTTCTTCTCTTTCTACTTCGATTTCCTTAATCATGGGTCAACTCCTCCTCATCTTGTTGTCCTGCGGCCTCCATTCTTTCCTTATCACTGTATAATTCTTATTGTCTCTAGAGCTTCTGCATTCTCTTGCCAGATGTCCTAGTTTGGTACATGCAAGACACAAATTGTTGTTCCTTCTTCGTATGAACTCGTTTTTCAACAGGTTGAGGTTTGGTCTTTTTTGTGTTGCATCCAGATCCATGGGATCCCCCCTTGCAGCTCCATCTCCTCCTGTCCTAAATGTTCCATTCTGGTTCCTAGGGGGTTCCATCATCCTTGGTACTGCCCCGTGGCTTCCTTGCAAGTGTTTGATCATATTGATCTAGTTTTCTTTCTCGATGGCCCATCAGGACATTTCTCCCACACTCTCTGCTGTAAGGTGGTTGGCCACCCAAGCATCTTGGTGGGTTTTGTTGATTCCTTTCAGGAATTGTCTCCCCATGGTTCCTTCATCTTCGTTTGCCTCAGTTGCTGTGAGTTGGAACTCATTCCAATAATCTGTTACTGGCTCCTTCCCTTGTCTCATCTGCTCGAGCTTTGTACGTGCTACATTTTTCGCATCTATGTCCCCAAATTGGCCTTGGAGTGCCTCCGTAAACTCCTCGTATGTTGTCCAAGTTTCTATTGTTCTTCCTTCTGTGTAGGGAGTTATCCAGCTAGCCGCTCCTTCTCTTAGTAGGGACTTGACATAGGGAATCTTTCGCCTTGCCTCTGTGCTTCCCGTAGCATCGAAGTATACTCGACACTGGGCCAAAAATGTTCGTAGCTTGCTGCGAGTTCCATTAAATGTTGGTAGCTTTTCCACCTTCATTCTGTCTCCATTCTCTCTTCTGCCATTCAGGCGGTTGAGGATTTCTGCAAATTGTTCGGTAGTAAATCCTTGGATTTGTGTCACTGCCGGTGGTGCTGCTAGTGGTACTGCTGGTGGTACTGCTGGTGGTACTGCTGGTGCTGCTCCTCCTGCAGGGGGTACAACGTCCATTGCTTCACTCATTGTTGTTGGGTACTGCTTGTTAGATGCAACCAAATGTTACAATCCGCTCTCTATTTGGGTATACTTGCAGTAAGCAATGTTCCTAATTTCCTCGCTCCCTCCTATCGATATTCTCAGACCTTTGTCTTGGTCACTCTTGTAGTCAAATCCTGGATTCCTACTTGGTTGCCCTTCATGATCGATGACTTTGGAAGTTCGAACAGTTTTATGTACATTGAAGTTTTTGTATTGAAAAGTATTTAGATGGTTGCATGAAGAACTAACTACTCTCGCCTATGAGCCTGCTTATATAGTTGTTCCTCCCACAACCCTAACCTGCGATGACTCATCCTCATGAGTCATTCATACGTGTGACTCAAATGAGTCATCGTGTGAAATCCACCAGCTGACTCCTATGAGTCTACCTTGCTAACTATCAAAACCAATCAAAACTTATAAAACTAATCATGTATGCAATTCGTATCACATGCGTGAAACACGTGACTCATAATCTGAGTCACGTGTGAAAACATAACATCATATGACCGTCGTTGCGAGTCATAGAAAATCAAACCACCAATAACAACCTACTAATGACTTGCTAGCATGAGTCATGTGAAATATTCATTCCTTCTGACTCATAATTATGAGTCAGGTGAAATCTGCCTTACCAGTCTGCCTTGCTTAGTCACAATCCATGACATTATCCATATATAAGGTGAACCAGTGAGTATGATAGGGAAGGGTAGAAATCATCTAATATACAGCCTTTGAAGTTTGACTGAGAGCAAGGTTACCAGTATAAAGTTCTTGATTGAATTTGGCAAAGGAGTCAAGTTGGGAGGTTAAGTTATAATCCCAAGTATAGCCATGCTCACATAGAGCTAAAATCTTGAAACCATGTGGTATAGGCTTGCTTGGGATGCATTTTGTGTATGCTGACCGACCTGTAAACCACCATCTCTACTAATAAGTAGTGATATTAGTTGCATGCATTATTAGATACCTTACCTGTGAATTGAACTATCATCTCATCAACAGCAATATTGCTTGCTGGAATCATGAATCTTTGGAACTTGGAGGAGAGATTACTTGATAAGGGTTCAACCTTTTGATACCACTAAGCATAGGGTAGTGACTCATATGGGACTGAAACATGGAAGTATCGCTTTAATTGCTCAAAGCAAAACTTTGACATATATTTCCCTATGCTATAATTAGGACACTTATATGACTTTGCCCAGTAGTCAGTATATTGGGGGGACTGCTAAACACCCATATACAGAATCAGAGACAGAAAAACTCACAATTCTGCAGCTGAAGTATTATACCATCTTCACTTATGAGAATTCAATGCATCTTTCAAGTTACTCAAAGCATAGGTATTGGTATTTTGTGCAAGAATTTCAAGCTCTTTTTCATCAAAGAATAAGGTGAAAAAGTCTGATACCCTACTTTGAATGGATGAAATCATATCTGGGAGGTGAAGTATATGCTCATGCTGGGGAGCAGTATGTTCGAAGAATACAAACTCTGGTGAAGGCCACAGAACATTTGGATTCATGTTTAAGAAATCTCTGGTATACTGGCTCTGTGAACCCTGACCTGCTTTGAGGATATCTTCTTCTCCTTCTTCCTCACTACTATCACCCAAATTACTACTATTGTGGAGGCCACTCCCACCACCCCTTACAATCCCTTCTTTGCCTTCTTCCTCATGATCTGCTTGCTCCTCAGCATGATAAGTTCTCTCGAGTGTCTCCAGCTCTTCCTCTGTACTCACATTATCGGCAGATCTCTCAGCTGGTTCAAATGTAGTTGTGGTACCACTGGGGGTGAACTGTATTGATGTTTGATTTACCAGAATATGTGTATAGTTGGTGACTTGAAAGGTATTTTCCAATTCCATATTCCCTTCTATTCATTTGGGGTACTTATTTCACATTTCTGGGTATGAGCTATGGGTACTCTACATGAAAAATGTATGGTGATGATGTTTTCATGATGGTGGTATCTTCACACCCTTTTCTCAATTGATCTTCTCCCTACTGGGTATGGTTGGTGTAGATCCTCACACTGGCGCAATGCTAAAAAGCTGCAAAATCTGCACACAGATTAAGGGATAGCAAAATCGTAGATAGTTGCGGCTAAGGCACTTTCCCACTCTTTTACGTTTCTGGATTGGTCTCGTTGCTGGAATAGTTGTTTTGTCGGAAATACTCTTGACGCCCTGGTGTGACAGCTGGGTTTGGATCCTGTGTCCCACTTTCTTATGTTTTCTCGTACCGTATTATCTCGTATTATCCGGTTTTCCGCCAAGACCGGGCGCTATTTAAGGTTGGATGGTGCTGGGTATCTGAAATAAGCCCTTCTCACAACCAAAATCACCCAATTGAGTTAGCAATGAACCTACCATAAAAAAATAAGATAGTCTAGGGAAAATCTTCATATAGCTATCCAACATTTACTCTTCTTCCTTTCTACAATCTTCTTTTTTTTTGATTGAGTGAGTATTAGGTAAAATAATATGGCTTTTGCATCTACCGGTACTAGGAAGTTAACGAGGTTTGTTCTAGATGTCCAGTAAATGTGACTGAGTGTGGGGCAATTGCTACAAGTCCCTGGCATGAACGGACTGAACACAGGAGGGGTCCCAGGAGCTGAAAGTCCAGTGCCAAGAACACTAGATTACCCCTGTAAATTGCAAAAGTAGTTAGTATAAAAATAGGCAAAAAGGGGGGGGATTAATCAAAAAGTGAATGTTGTCCATAGCTGCTGCATATTCTCAAGTTGTATCAGCAATAGTATCCAATATCGTGAAGCAGAACAAAAAAAAAAACCAAGATTATTGCTAGTAAGTGAACTTCTCACCCACATTTTAGAATCATGAGCAGTCACTCACCAAGAAATAGTGAATAATAGAAGCCCCAAAACGTGAATGCATATCATATAAGCAATGATGTGCTGTCCAGACCTTGCGATTTTCAGCAGGCTGGACATATCGACAAATTACTGATGACCAGAAACTGTGCCTTGGCACAGTCTTCAACATCTGTCAAGCTCCCTCCACCCTGAAAAAACCCAAAGGACGAGCTTTTTCCCTTGATACTCCTACCCGGCATCATCTTGTTACTACTGCAACAATGAGTGCAACTCATAGGAGGATGCCACTCCTTGAGGTAGCAGCAGCCAGTGGTATACAGGCTTGCCAAAGAACTCTCTGGAAAGCCTTCCAGATAGAGGGATACTCCCGGAGGGTGGCTTGTAAGAAGCCTTTCCTTGATGAGTGGAAGAAAGAACTTCGTCTCGCATTTGCGAGGGCCCACCAGGAGTGGACGAAGGAGGATTGGCGCTGGGTCATTTGGACCAATGAGTGTTATATCTGGCTCTCTGGCCATTCAAGTCGAGTCTGGGTAACCCGCCGCCCAGGGGAGGAGTACAATGATGATTGTCTCCTCCCCAAGTTTCCCAAGAAAAACTCCATTATGATATGGGGTGGGATTCTTGGGGGGAAGAAGTGTGACCTGGTTCTCTGGGATAAGGACAACTGGGGAACTATAACTGCTAAGAGTTATTCCGATAATGTCCTTATCCCAGTGCTCTAGCCCTTCTGGCATCAGGAGAGCCAGAAGGCAGGTCATCCTCTCTGGCTGATGGAGGATGGTGCATCTGCTCATAGAGCAATATATACACAACAGATCTGGGAGGGGTATGGTATCCCCAAACTCAACTGGCCTCCTTCTTCCCCGGATCTCAATCCAATTGAGAATGTTTGGTATATCCTGAAGGATATGTTAAACAAGTGGAACCCATGGCCACACGGTTTGGATGGAATGGCAGAGGCAATACAGGAAGAATGGCAATGGATCTCAGAGGTTCATCTTTTGACCTTTGTAGATTCAATGCCAGAGTGGATAGAGGCCATTATTGCGGCCTCTGGGGGCCATACCCGCTGGTGAATGTTTAATTATTTTCAACTTTTTGTATTTATTTTTATTTTTTGATATTTAATTCTTAATATATATTTTGTTTAATATAAATTTTGTTTAATTCCTTTACATATTGAAGTGATGCGAAGAATATTCACTTTTTGATTAATCCCCCCCCTTTTTGCCTATTTTTATGCTAACTATGATACTTTTGCAATTTACAGGGGTAATCTAGTGTTCTTGGCACTGGACTTTCAGCTCCCGGGACCCCCCCTGTGTTCAGTCCGTTCATGCCAGGGACTTGTAATCCATACCGTATTTACTCGCTAGATCCACTATTGGGGATCAGGGCTTGGGACATGCGTAATAAGGGGTTGCGCAATATGGTGAGTCACCGGGAGGCCGGCAATGATACCGAAATTGGAAATTTTGAACATCAAAGGGACAAAACATCAGACATTTTAGGTATGTACAAGTTCAATATCACTGTCAGCATCATTTCCAACCTCTGCTCTTTCATCTTGAGATCCTGATTCTTCTCTCCAATCTCCAATCTCCAAATTTTTAAAGCCCTTGATAGCTAACTCATGATCCAAACAGCCATCGATTGGAAGCGACAATCCCACCTTCCAGAATGAACAGCGAATGACCTCCCCCTTTTCTTGGTGAAACTGGCGAAAGGCATCTCCTACACACTCAGTTGTCATCACCCGGCGATCCCCCACCATCCACTTCTCAAATTCAGCCACAGATTCTAGTTGAAAGATCTGCTCATCAGTAAGATCCTGCATGAGTTCCTTAAATGGTTTATTTACTGATACGTCTAGGGGTTGCACCAGACCGGTACAACCACCTGGGATGAGCGAAGGAGTGATGTTATTCTGGTGGAGGAGATTGAGAACAGCTGGTGTCTTGTGCAAGCCCATCAAGTCAAGGGCAAAAAGGGTAGGTCGACCTTCGAGTACCGGAATTAAATACTGGCTAATATATCGCGTGAATAGTCTGTCATTCATATATGCAGTAGGATTGAATTCAACTAAAACATCTCGATTGTTGCATCGTCTCTCTGCTTGTAAACGTACACCGGTGCCATGAAATATCACCATTGGTGGAACTCGCGGAATGCCATCTGCAAAGATGCAGAGAACCAATGTCGCTTGACGTTTGTCCCACCCGGATCTTGTCTCTTTCACACGTATGGTCTTTTCCCCCTCTTTATTATATGTTTTTCCCTGAAGATACTCAAATGGTATTGGAGTTTCATCTAGATTACATATATTTGCTAACTCATATCTACCAACAGGATGGTCTACAGCCACCTCCCAAAAGTTTGCTGGATGGGGTTGAGAGTTTCGGCGGTTGAATCGGAGCCAGTTAAGGATAAGTATCTGGTAATCGGCTGGGAGTTTCTGTGCCTTATTTGTGATCGATCGAAGACTAATCTTATAGCGACTTAGAAAACCGCGAAACCATCCATTACTGAATGGAAACAATGTGGAATCGATATCAGGATACATCGTGCGGAATTCGAATTGGGAATGTAGGGGAAACCATCCTTGTCGTACTGTCCTCCCTGCCTCTCGTCTTTCTATAAAGTCTTTATAGAGCTTTTCTTCTAACTCTGGCCATAGAACTCTTCTGCTATATCCCAATTCCTCATCCTTTTTCACTGGTGAGCGCTTCCCAAATCTTTCTATCCTATCCTTCTTACATACCCAGTCGCTAATTGTTCATTGAGGTATTTTGTATAAATCGGAGGCTTCTTGCTGGGTAGGTACTCGGTATGCTCCTGCCCAAGCAAGTGGAATCTGGTAGGTCTCGAGGAAGGTAAGAACTCGAAGTCTTTGACTCTGACTATACGTTCTTTCAGGATAAGTGATTGGCTTTAATTCTTGTTCGCTTAATTGGCGCTGGTGAATTGGTATTAGCTTTGGTCCTCGACGCTTTTTTGGTGATCGAGTTGGTGACATTAGAGTAGGTTTAAAGACTTGTGACTTGCTTTCTTCTTTCTTTCATCTGGTACAGTATACTTAATTTTATAGCACTTTCCTTCTATCTTCTATTCATTACTACTTCGTTAATACTAACTTCTTTAATTCTAGTTACAGGAAACAGACGAGAAGTATATGAGCATTGAAACATCAATATAATATCAATGCTCAGATATCTAAAGAGAATAAGGTACGTGCTCCACATATTTCTGCAATCGAAGTACCACTTTCCTGCCATTTCTGGTATTTACCAGTCACTTCAGTTAGTTCAAGTTCGCTCTTTGAATGTTTGTTGACTCATATTAACATTTGACTAAATTGTCAGTTCAATGAGTCTTATATCCCATGTTGTTAAGAATTCTAGACTTTAACTGTGATTTATGAGTCATGAGAAGTGGCATTGAAGCTTCTGTAATCGCAACTAACACAACTTCAAATTGTAGTGACTCTTTCCGCTTGATATTGTCTGTGCGATTTATTTAATTTCGGCATCACTGCCGGTCACTCTGTGTCTTGGCATATTGCGCCCACCCCTGTTCTCTGTGAGCCAAGCCCCGATCCCCGATAGTGGATCTAGCGAGTAAATACGGTAGGGGTTGGGCAGGGGTTGGGCAAGGGTTGGGATGGCGATCAAACCAGTGCCACACACTCAGCCGAATTGTAACTGACACCTAAAACCTACACCTCCTGGTTACCTTGTTAATTTTGCAGCAATGGTGCCTACCAAGCCACATCATTCATGAAATACTCACTCAATCAAAAAATAAAGTTCATAGAAATGAAGAAGAGCAAGTGTCAAGTAGTTCTATTGAGGGTTTCCCTCAATCATCTCATTTATTTTAGAGTGGGTTAACTTTTAATTGTATTCAAACATTTTGGTTGATGAAGGGACCGATTTTAGACACCAGGCACCATCCAACCTTAAGTAACGCCCGGTCTTGGCGGAAAACCGGATAATACGAGATAATACGGTAGAGGAATGAGAGTTTATAGACGGGCGACTTCCTAAAAATGAGTACGGGAAGTCGCAATACTTATAGGCTAAAAGTTCCTTTAACGAATGACACCACTCTGTGGTCAAAACACTCCGACCTTCACACGACGCCCTACTTAGGATAACCTCCCACTCAAGGCTTGGAACTTGTGGGAAGGTCACAGCCCCTTGCAAATTGCAACGCACGCACTCCAGTACAGCAGTCACGGGAAAAGGAGTTTGGGATGGGCCGGTTAACATTAGCTATACTCCCAACTCACCTGCGATTTCCTCTGCCTGTTCCTCCTGGTGTCCTGAACGGGTTGTGATGAAGAAATTGACATCCTATCGTCGTGTCCAGATTGGTGTTCTGATGAAATATTTCATCAGTACACCAATCGGGACACGACTATAGGATGTCCCTTTCTTCGCCACAACACCGCCCAGGCCCAACAAATGAATTCGGCGATGAAACAACGACTGATCCCTTAGACTCACGCAGTCAACCGTCGTCCACGTGTGGGAATCTCCTGCCTCACCGTTACAGGTACCAACACGACTCGGTTTGCACACTATGATCCTTGGCTCACAGGCTACGTGGCACCAACGCGACGAGCTTGCAAATCTCACGTCGCAAAACCTCGAGCTTTCGGAGCGACTACCGCAAATACTCGTTAAATCCACTATCTCGCGGGGGCCTCGTATCTCCACTATCAGAGACAAAACACCCCGAGAAGGGATAGTGTTTTCCAGACGAAGTATACCTTGGGTAAGCCGAACTTCCTGGATCTCATTACCTGGTATTCGTAACTTTGTTAACCTACTCCACGAAGCCTACTATGGTTTAGCACAGCAATTTCCTCTTTGATCTCTGATAGTGGATCTCACGAGTTTTTATGGTAGACCGCGTCCCCAATCTCCTTCAAGATATGAACTCTTGACCATATGATATCCATAATCATACTAGCATAGGACCAAGAACGACCCGCGCATTAGTTGTGACACACCGACCCAGTAGTCTTCCCTTTCTTTTTATCCCCTCTATATCATATCATGTCGTTATGTATTTATCGGACTAGAAGCTCAAAGGGCACATCTCCAGTATTAAACAAACCCCAAAATTTACAAAGCAGGAACAGCAAATAAAAAAATAAAAAAATCTTATTTTGTGAACTAACTTATGCAGCTCATGATTGATTTGACTGGATTTCTACCGTACTTTGTCAAAGAGGGGGTTTGTGTGCAGTGGGAGATTTCTGTCTACCTCCCCTCAACCCCCCCTCCCCCCCCAAACATCCCTATCCTCCCTCAACGCCGCCTTAACCTCACCTTCGCCAATCAAGAACCTCACCCTCCCACCTCCACTACCCTTCTCAACACCCACAACCCCAGCCTCTACAAGGCCCCTGACCGCAGCTTCAATCCCAGCAACCCTTGCTCCACCACCAAGTTCCTCCTCAGCAACACCCTGCGCGCGCACACAATCCTCTCCACTTCGTCCAGCATGTCCCTCAGAACGCCTTCGCCAACGCCCAAACGTCAACTACGCAGTAGCAGTGCGGTAATGAAAATCTTGGATGCGAGGGAGGTGGTTTTTAGAAACATTTGTAATGGGGAAGAAGTAGTTTCTTGAATGGCCGTTTTACCACGGTGATGGTGACTCGGTCGCCGCCAGTGACGTTGGACGGGGATATAGCGCTGCTTTTTCGGTGGGAGGGAGATGATGGGTGTTGGGTGTTGCCAGCGTCTTTGTTGGAAGTGTATTTGACGATTTCAACTACTTGTCTGCAGAATCCAATGCTCTTCCCGCATCGCGGGAGACAGCAGCGACTTTTCGATTGGCGAATTGGACGTCGTCTGGGTCGATGATGTTACCCGGCACACCCTCGAGATGGGATTGGATAATGGTCATTAGTTGGGAATGGGTCTAGCCGGGGAATGTGATTCTTGTAAGACCTATTTTCAAACTTAGTTGGGTTGCTATGACAGTTAGAGGGAAGGGGGGTGAGCGAACCTAATCTCGAAGAGATCTTATTAAAGTCCTCTCCAGTAAGTCCATAGTATTTGCAATTGCCAGAAGAATAAGCTTAAAATGCCGTCCTCCGGTCCGATTGAAGAAATTGTATGACACCTTGACCTTTCTCAGTTCCGAGAAATGCCACATTCAAAGTGCAACCCACCCTTTCAACCGATGCCTACGTCACCAAATCCAGCAAATTTTAACCTCTTTCGACAAGTCTACTAGTCTCCAATTTCAAATTTGATAATTCTTTGAAAGCCTGCTTGGCAAGGGAAAATTTGAAATCCCGTGTCATCACAATTCCAAACGCAGCATGTCAAATTCCAGAAATTTGAAATCGAGGCATACCAAACGGACCCTTAGTTTTCATGTGAGAATAAATTGAGTTGAACGGAGAAATGCTCATGTTTCTAGAGAGAGTACAATAACTGCTAAGTAAAAAAGGAAATTCTCATATCAGAGGTTCCGGTGGTTGTAATGTATGCTGCCTGAGCATGGAGCTCACGGAATTGTTGTAGTCCATCAAAGAAGTTTGCTTATCCAAGGTTTCTTGAATAGACTATCCAACCAGGAATTCCTGGATGGGCTGTCATCATCGAACACTCGGAATTTGATTCTAAAAGCACATCTCATGCTATCAATATTGGAAGATACAGCCGAAATCTCCTGGACAGAATTTAAACAAAGAAGTAACCATTGTTGTTCCTTTAGTTACAATCCCCAACACCACGCCAAGGTAGCAACTATTCGCCAGGGCCCTGGTTCATCAGAATGTCTATCGGATTACAGCTAGATGAGGTGAGAGCTGGTAAGAATGTACCCGCACAGAAAAGGAACAGGGTCAAGAGAATAACAAAGGAATTTAGAAGCTTTGTTGGCAATTAATATATTTAGTTTGCTTCCTCCTTCCTCGAATTCTTGTCGGAAATATCACCGGATACCAGCATGAAAGGAATTCTAGGGAATCAGATGCTGTTTGTTGTGTTTGCGCTCTAAGTTACCGCAGTCACGAGTGACACTCTGTGATTGCTTGAGCCTTGTGCATAAGCCACTCTCTTGGGATCACTTCCTTTCTCTTGAGCCTCTTTTTCTCTTCTCCCTTTCCTTTCTCTAATTAATAACAAACATCACAACCTCAACTCGATATCCGTTTGCTTCCATCTCTGCTCTCGTGATACCTTTCAACACCAGAAAGCTTAACTTGAATCTGCTATACTAAGCTTGCTTGTACAGGACCCGTCCGCCCGTACGGTCTCTACACTCTGGCCAGGAAAATACCGTACTTTTCTTAACCATCCGGCCGGTACATTGAGCTAACCTACATAGCTTGAGGGTACGGTAGTGCTTGTAGTGTCAGGGCTTGGACTAATTTAGTAGCAGCCTTATTGCCCGTGCAAAACTCTACACTTCTATCCCTTTGTCCCGTACTCGTGCCAAGGTTGCGGCGTTCGGCCGCAACCCCCGCATGTTCGCTAGGGTTTTGAAAAATACGTATTTTATTATAAAAATTTAATACGGTATTTTTGACTATAAATTTTATACCATACATACAATACATATGTGCCCTAAAGTTTTTTAACCTAATCTTGAGCCCTAAGCCCTAACCAAATGATAATTAGTTGTAAAATCAGTTCTTGCCCTAAGAGTGTGGCAGAGAATGTTTCTCCCAATCAGCAGATCAAGCGTTTGAGAAAGACTTTTATCATTTGATATAACTATCATACCAAGGATAAAAACACAATCTTTGTGAAAATGGGTCATATGAAGGACCCACAGCTACACAGTGCTTTCGAGACTGTACCTCCTGAAAGCAGTAAAAAGGTAAGTTCTTTTACCATTTAACAAAATAGATATTTGAATTTACTAAAGTTGATATAGCTTGAATTAGTTCAGTGTATTGCATGTGGAAAGACCTTTGCAAAAAGCCCATCACATCAACGTGAGCATTTATCCACTTGTGCCAAATATTAGGAAAAGATGACCCTTGAAGGAAAGCCAAGCATCGGAACATCAAACCTGGCTGCAGGTCAAACATGCATTACTAGCTGAGTTCAACGACTGTCACCTACCGAAAAGCATGACACTGATCTCTCCTTTGCCTTAACCATCTATATGAACAATCTCCTGTTCAATGTCACTCAATTGCCATACTTTTTTGCCCCGTTTCAAAAGATTTCACCAGCCTATAAGCCGCCGAGTCCATTCCTCTTGCATACTATGTTACTCAATCAGACCTACCTTCAGGTAAAAGAGGATGTTGAGAAAGTTATTCAATCTTCCTACTATCTCAATATCATTATCGACGAAAGTGAAAACAAATCTAAGGATCGAATTATCAACATCTCTGTTAATACAGACAGGGGTACCTTCCATTACTGCTCTGAGAATGCAGGATCTATGCAGTTTATGGTAGAGAATCTGGCTTCCTGGTTGATGGCAAAACTTTGTATGTTCATTAAAGGTGATTGGAAAAGGATCAATAGTTTTGCTACTGATACTTGTTCCACAATGCTTCTGTTGTGGCGAATCCTTGCTGCTGACAAAAGATTACAACTCTCCAAGGCACTCTTTGTTTCCTGTGACTCCCATAGCCTTCAACTACTCATCAAGGATTTGCTTGAACTTCCTTACTATAAGATGATCTAGTCCCAGATCATGTTGGTCATCAATATGTTTCATCGATCCCCTCTTCAACTATTGATTCTTCGTGAGAAACAAAAGGCCTCTTATGGAAAGACTAGTGCTTTGGTCCTTGCTGTTATTACTTGCTGTAGTACCCAAGTACATGCTATTGAATCTGTTTACAAGAGCAAGGATGCCTTCAAGTCATATATACTTGATGATCATATTCAACTTGATCATGAGGTTATCCAGCTTTTCTCATCCTGTGATTTCTGGAGCAATGTCAAAGAGCTCCATGACCTTATTCTTCCTATCTACAAGGTCCAAGTTCAATCAGAATCCACAAATACACATCTGGGATTGGTTGTTTCTTGCTGGCTTACCATTTGCAGCCACCTTCAGTATATTGTTACTATCCAGCCCTCTTTGCAGGAAATCGTAGGGTTGTTTGAGAAGAGAATGGAGCGACAAGTCTTACCTCTTCATTGGACAGTCTACTTTCTAACACCAGTGAACATTGGGGCAACTACAACTATGGAGCAACAGAATATAGTTATTGAATACCTTCGCAATGCATACAGTGACCCTACTATCAAAAACTGTGTTCATGAACAATATTACATGTACTGAGCAAATGATGGGCCTTTTAGTCCTCACAATCTTGCTTGGAATATGACTAGTCCAACTACCTTCTGGCATGCCCAACATACCTTTACTTCGGAGCTCTCCCTTCTAGCTACAAGACTATTTCATACTCCAGCCAATTCAGTCTCCAGTGAGCGTTCCTTTTCTGCCCAGAATCTTATTCATAGCAAGGTCCGCAATAGGCTCAGCTCTACTCGAGTAGATAAGCTTACCTATATCTATCTCAATCACTGTGTATTGGACTACAAGGCTGGTGAACTACACCAGTGGCTGGAGCTCTCTGGTAAGGCAGAAATTGAGCTGGAAGATGTTATTGTTAGACTCCAGGACACTATTGAAACTGGAAGTGATGAAGGTATTATAATTGAAATCCTTTTTAATAGAAATACACTTTTTGATTTCCCTATTTACTAATATTATTATTGATAACTTAGAGGGAGATGGAGATGGGGAAGAGACTGAGCTTGAAGTCAACCAAGAAGCAGAACCTACTGCTGACAATTTTTTTCAAAAGTATAACAATGGCCAATCACTTGATATTAAGGCCAGAGGATCAAAGAGGCCAAGGTATACTGTTGATTAATACTAGCTAGCAACAAGCTCAGATTTGTAACTTTGTAGATTACAATTAAAAGTAGTATTCCCCATTTTCTACATAACTGTGCTACTGTACCTTGCATAAAATATTTCGTACCTATTTTAAAACATTGAATAAAATACGTCTTTAATAATAAAATACGGTTTTTATACGGTATTATACGGTATTATACAAAATGGTATAAATACAATCTCAAATGCTAAGTGGGAGGAAAAGTCGTTGCTACCTTAGTTTTACTTCTGGGGGGATTTAAGAGAGAGAGGAGAGAAAAAAATCCTTCTGTGTGAGAAGGAAAACGGAACGAAACCGACTGTGCTTTTTTTACAACCCTTCTAGACAAGAAGGAGACTTGTGTGAACGAAATCTTTTTGCTACGAAAATTTAATTCTTTTTTTCTTTCTTTTTTTGTGTTCTTCCTTTCACCCAGTGCGAACCCAGCTACGAAGTTCAACTGCGTATATCGGAACGGCTATTCGATAACCTTGCGACTCTAAGTTTTCTTTTGTCGACCTCATCGACCCGACGGACCCGAAGCGTTCCAACAGTACCGGTGAGGAAACTTCCTGCCCTGTATATAAAAGCGGGATCTATGGTGCAAAGCATCTAAAGCGTGGACCACGGTGGGTGCACCCATGTAATGCTTGTATTTGTTAAGGGTAAAGGGTTCTAGATAAAGCAAATGAATTTTGGAGGTTTAATGCCCAACTCTGGTCCATAGTAAGCTTTTTTTTTATAATTTTGAAACCAAATGTAACTTAGTAACAAATCCAGTTCGATTGAAGTTAAATACAACCTGCAAATGCTTCAACAAATAGTGTAAAGTATGAACAATAATTTAAAAAAAACTGGATATAGACCAGAGTTGAACATTAGACCTCCAAAATTCCTTTGCTTTATCTAGAACCCTTTGCCCTTAACAAATACAACCATTACATGGGTGCACCCACCGTGGTCCACGCTTTAGATGCTTTGCACCATACTGTACTTTTTTTCGCGGCCCCTCGTAGAATAGGAGTTTAATCCCCACCCAGGCCACCCCCCACCACTTTTTGCTATTCTTCATTCTTGACTACCCTACGGTGTTAGTCACAGAACTAGCTCTGGTTCTGCATGACTCCGCGAAAACGTGGGGAAGCCATGGGCTTTTCAAAATGGATCGAATGGAGGACAAATATGATTATCACGGCCGAGGCACTAACATAAAGAGCTATCATACTACTAAAAGTGGGATCTAGATTGCTCTCTTGTGAGGTCTTATAATGCTCTCAATGTACCATACGAGAAGTCCGACATGCACTGCATACGCCCGACCCAAACTCCGTAGTTCTGCTCTGGGAATTAATTAAATGAAAAAAACGAAAAAAATAATCAAACTATATAAAGCAGCTATATCCATCCGGCAACGCACCTAAATCATCCAGGCTTTTTTCTTTCTCATTTACCTAGAAAGATATGCCTCGCTGAAACCCTCGGCGCTCGGTTGGTCACTCCGCATTAGCTTCCCTAACAAATTCACTCCAACCTTCAGAGAGAGCCTCAATCCATTCGATGATAGAAAGCCAGTCGGAAACTTTGAAGGTCTCGCCTGACATGGTAACCAACCGAGAACCCGAACCCGTACTACCTCCGGCATCACCTTCCTCATCATTACCCCCAACCCTAGTCAACGCTCCCAAATAGTTAACCTCTGTGCGGCAAAGATGACAAGGTAACCACGAGGGCAAAACATCGTCCTCTTCAACCTTCGATTTCCAAATCTCCAACGTACAAGCAACGCACACTCCATGCGTACACTCCCTAAACCTGACATTAATTTCTTTCCTGAAACATATCTTGCATTCTATCCCTTCATCTAGGTCTTTGATAGAGTCGGAGTCGAAATCCGAAGACGTTGGCGGGGGTGGGAATTCCGGGGGATCGAAGTCTGGCAAAGGTATTGTTGGCATCTGCCACATCGGCCCGTTGAGTACACGCGGAAAAATTGGCATTGCAAGGAAGGTATTTACTAGCCCTTCCATGATTTGGAGGGCATCGTATTCGGCGGAGTTGGACATTGTGAAGGTTTCCTCTTGTTTTTTTTGTTTGTTTTTTTCCGAGGAATTGGCGATTTGTTGGGTTGCTGCGAGGAGAGGAGAGTAGCTGGAGTATGAGTTAAGGCGGGATCGTTGCGAGGGGTGTTGGCGGCTTTAACAAGATATGGAATTGCTTTTCGAGATTGTGAGAAATCGGACTCGGGGAGTTGAATGAGTGGCTCATAGATGAACGGTTTCAAGTATTAAAATACCGAAAGAGTTTCAAGTTCTCTTGAATTTTGGAGCGACTGTAGGGGCTTGTTTTGGGTTTTATCTTGGGGTTTTTGAAACCCCATGGTAGTAAGGCTTGAATTTGGTCAACAAAGATGGGGAGTCATAACATGTCACTCGCAGCTTGGCGATGGACAAAGTTCCCAGGGTAAGTTACTGCACAGTAAAAACTAGCGAGAGCCTACTCACTCTTTTTTTCCTTTCTCCTCTTCCGCCCTGCTTGCCAGGGATGCCTCAGGGATGCCGGGCGTGGGGGGTTCGAGCAGAAGGAAGGAAGAAAGGGATCAGATCGATCATAATTTACTATAGGGGACATTACAATATAAGACTAAAATAACTCAGATCCCGCTAGGACGTTGGAGTTGCCACTCCTGGCAAAGTCTGTTGTTTTTTTTTCCTTTTTCTTCTTATTTGTGTCAGTTGAGGTCCGAAAGGCAATATTTTCGCTGTTTCCTCCCCTTAATTCAAAGGGGGAAATTCTGGACGTCCTAGCGTAATTAGTGTTAGGCACCAGCAGAACCGGCTTCAGGACTTGGATCGTTCTTGCGGCTAGAATCACACGAACCAAGTTACTCACAGGCCCAGCTTGCTCGAGGATGTCCACAATGTAGCTCGAGCCAGCCTTGAGCATGCAGGAGCCTACGTTTGTACTTGGATAGAAAAATAAGTGAAAAAGCCACTGTTCATACCGAGAGAAAGGCAACGAAGTGAGGAGTAGCAGAAGTGTAGAAAAATTTATAGGAACATGCACAAACTAGCTTGTTGAGCTGACGGGAGCTCGGGAGTGAACCCAGGAGCCCCGGGGAGATGGGGGAGGAAGGAAAGGATGAAAGATAGAAGAAAGCAAACGGAATATACACCAAACACGACCCCACCATTCCTCGGTGCTCCAAAACAGGTCATCACTCAACCTCCAGGAAACAAATTCAAAACATACCACCCCCGCCGAGGGCTGGACAAAAGCTCATAATGGATTCAATCTTGGACGAAAAATGATTATCATGGCCCAGGACTAACGTAGTAGGGAGCTATATATTCACAGAAGTTGTATTTCATTGTTTCTCTACTTATTCAACTTTCATAGTGCTCTCAATGTACCATACGAGTAGTCCAACATACGTCGCATTCACATCTGCGCAACTCCGTCATCAATCTATGGGGATTACTTAGAAGAAGAAAATGATAAAAATAAGAGTTCAACAGCACACCCAAACCATCCGGACTTTTTTTTTTCTTCTTCGTTTTCTCAGAGAGCTAAGTCTCGGCGGCCTGTTGGGTAGCTTTTTTGTTATTTTTGTTATGAACTATATCTCGAGCGTGGACGTATATATATAGTGGGAACGATAGTAAATTGATGGGGCGACTTCTCCAAAAAAAAAAACCGAGTAAGAGAAGTCTGCTATTTATGTACATTCCCAAACAAACAAAAAACATGCGCAAAGTTCAAACAAACTTCCAACAACCAACTATTTCTCCGTGCACTCACCCATGATCCTTTGTCCATCCTGACATTGCTTTCCTACAAACAATTTAATACCCGTATTCCTAAAGTCCTACAGCCTATATCCTATTCTGTATGCCCTATGTCCTATCGTCATTATCATTTCCTATCGCCATATCCTATCTCCTTCGCCGAAGTCACTACATTGTGATTTCGTCGTCCCATGTAATATCCATAGGGTCACGAGTGATCGTCGGTGGCCCTGTATTTTGACAAGCTTTGCTAACATATTCACCCCAGTCTTCAGACAGACCCTTAACCCATTCAACGATTCTCTGCCATTCGGAAACTTTAGAGGCCACGTCTGACATGGTGACTCTTTCTCGGGAATCCAAACTCGCACCACCACCACCACCACCACCGGCATCACCTTTCTCGCCCCCACTAACCCGAATTGACGCCCCCAAATGTTTAACCTGGGCGCGGCAAAGATGGCATGGAAACCATGAGGGTAGGAGATTATGTTGCACAACCCTAGATTTCCAAATTTCCAACGTACAAGTAGCACATGCTCCATGAGCGCACTCCCTGAACCGCACGTTGATTTCCTTGCAGAAACAAATTTTGCATTCTAGCCCTTCGCCCAAGTCCTCGATGGAGCCTAGAGACTCTGACTTTGGTAGCGATGGGAATTCCAGGGTAGAGGGGCCGGAAAAGGTTGCCTGAGCTAGCCAGCCATCTCCAATTACTATGCCCGCAAAGATTGCCATTCCGAGGAAAAAGTCGACCAGCCCTTCCACGATGTGTTCGGCAGACATTGCCAAAGTTTCTCTTTGTCGAGATCTTTTTTTTTTTTTTTTTTTTTTTTCAAATTTGTTGTTTCCTTGCGAGGAGAGTAACTTGAGTGTAAGGTTGAAGCCGGACCCTAGCAGTTAAACGGGTGTTTCACAGAAAAGGCGGCTTCATTTAAAAAAAAGAAAAAAAAATACTAACAGAATTTCAAGCTCCCTGGAATTTTGAAGGGGCTTTAGCGGCCCTTTTGAGTTGTGCTGCGCAGTTTTTGAAAACCCGGAATGTGCATGAAGTGTCACGATATGTCACTCGCGGCTTGGCGACTGACAAAGTTCCGGGGTAAATTATATTGCTAAAGGAATAAGTCTACAAATCTTGTAATATGAGCAGAAAGTCTTAATTAGTTGAGTCTAACATAGTCTGTTGTTGTGGTCAAGTTATGCTCAACCGCAGGAATTCGGCCCGCCTTGACAAAGCCACTCGCAACCGTATCGAGACCTGAAATATCTCCCGGAAAGTGGTATTTGTTGGTGCACTGTGAGTTTGCAATGGAATGCCCATGTATCCGTGTTTGTGCCAGTTGATATAGTGGCGTAGGATTTAAGTCAATTGCATATTATTTCCGTGCTTTTTATTAATCCCATAAGTTATCACGAAAGGCATAATTCTATTTCTTATTTGATTCATTGTAAATTATTTGGTCTCCCCGTGGAATTTGATAGGTGTTATTGATACAGGGAGCCGAAATAAGTGGTAAGAATTAATGTCAAGGACCAACGATAAGAATAGTTGAGTCGGAGAATATCAATCCCTTGTATACTTCTTCAATTGCTCTCCTCCCTTTATCGACCTCTCCATTTGTGGGTCCTCCATTCTGCTCACCCTTTTGTCACATTCGCCATTAGGTTAGCATGTACAGGATAAGCTCCCGCAACAAGAAAATGAAGAAACATACTAGGCATTCTCTTGGACTTCACGTATAGAAATTCAGTGCTTCCGTCACGCCTCGTTGGGCACACCACCTCTATAGAGAGGCTAAAACTTCTACAAATCTTCACCCAGCTCTCTACAGAAGTGGAGAGTCGATATCGCAAGCCTTGACATTCCCTCAGCTTGAGAAAAGGTTCTGAATAGCCCGAGCGGCCAAGTCTTGGAAGCAGGACCACTTGGTCAATCCTAATTGATATCGATGACTGAACCTGACTATTTCAAGGAGTCCGGTCTAGTCAGGATTAGTTTCAGACCAGTCAGCGTAGCAATACTTTCGGAAGCTTCCAAGTCTAAATGTTCAGTACTAACTGGGATTCCGGAAATTAGATAATTAATCATATCCGGATGAACAGAATTAGAATGGACTTGATCCTACCCAATGGCCTCGGTGCACAAATCGCTTTTTTGGAGCCAGACATGAATACATCTGTGGGTAGTATTGGTAGAGTGATTGGATGTGCTTGAAAGGGGAGGGGATGAGGGAACCCTTTCAACATTTATTGGCAAGGGAGAAAGGTTCATCCAGCGATTGTGTTAGCAGAGTGACCGAAAAAGGATACGAGTTTCTGTTATCGGTTTTGAAACTTGAAGTAACTTGAGTAACTAAGAGGTGAAATAAAGGAGACAAAAAGAAAAAGAAAAGAAAAAGAAAAAAGCAAGAGATGTAGGAGAATACCGAGTGCGAATCCAAGATTTGAATGCATTCAACTGTACACACTCAAACTGCTACCTTCCTATAATGGATTTTTACACTACAATACGATAGTTTCTTCTCATCTCGTATTGGATGGCTATGTCTTGCAAAAGCTCAAATCAAATCCCACTTTTGTTCGATGGCTGTAAACTTGAAAGAATACCGTCATGGTAGCTTGCCGCCAGAGCGCCGTTTATCAAAAGACCGTGCACATGCTATTCCTTGGCAGGTCTAGCCTGATCCACCCGGGAGCAGTGAGTACTGCCAACCATGACTGCCCAGTTAGTCTAATCTCCGCCTTTGGGCTAGACTTAATTTTGACTGTACCACGTGGTCCCGTTCAATGCGCTAGAGGGATCTCCGATGATGCTCTCAAATCAGGTACCGCACGCGGTTGGATAATTGAAGAGATATGAACTTACTTTTATGATGCCTCTTTCGCATCGCATGATCTTTTGTATCCGACAATCACCTCATGTGCGCTACCCAGGCTATGTCGTCTTCAGCGCAACGAAGAGTCCTGCGGAACCCTTTTGTTTTCTGGCCAAGACGGCAGCCCCTGCCATCGTAATTGTGTATATGACACTCGTAGAGCATGTGTGAAAGCTCTGCGAGTACTTTTTTAACAATCTTCTTTGGAGCGCGGAATACCTTCTGGCGCCACTTGAGCCGGTTTATTTTTAAACTCTTATAGCAGGTAACGCCGGGTCCTGGTGGACTTTACGGGATGTTTACATTGTTATGAGTAGTATTCCGGGGGTGCAGGCGTATATATAGTGGGAATGAGATTAATTGAGGGGCGCCTTCTCAAAAAAACGAAGGAAAGGAGCCTCCTATTTATGCACATTCTCAAAGATAAAACGTACTTCTGCAAACTTCAATCTTCAAACAGCCAGCAATTCCCCTGTGCACTTACCCGTGATCCTTTGTTCATCGCGACGTCACTTTTGTACAAACAATTGCAGACTGGATTCCTTATATCAGATTGCTTATTTCCTATTGTTTAACCCCTATCACCATCTCCATTGCCGAAGTCCCTCCTTTATTATTCCGTCGCCCCAATCGATATCCACGGAGTCACGAGTGATCGTCGGTGACTGGCATTGTGGAGTCAGTGTAGCCGTTGATGGTTGTGGTAGAGTTTAGGTGGGGGTGGGGGCGATGATGTAAAAGATGATGTAAAAGTGGAGCGGATGGAGGTTAAGGAGGTTGGGATAAAAATATGGAAGCGGAGGTAGAGGATGTGGAGGGGATCGAGGAGGAGGTAGTGAATTAGGGAAGGAAGGAACGAAATACACACCAAAACATGCCCTCACCGTGCCTCAGCGCTCCAAACCCCACCACGACTGAAACTCAAGAAATATATTAACCAGTATCATAATTTCCCCCACTGTCACCGTTACCTCTACCCCTATGATACCACTACCGTGAAAAGCTGCAAGGAGAACGAGTAGTGTTCGAGAAGGTTCCTGCTCGAGTGCTTGACTAGGCATAACCCCTCGCGGAGCTCTAAGAAAGAATAACTACCTAACCCCACCGCTAGACCCCATCCTCTAACCCCTCTTCTCACCTGCTCTTTCTCTAACTTACCCTCTAACCTAACACCCCCGTCCCATACCAATATTTATGCCGAAGCCAGGTAATTCCTGTTGCAAACGACCGGCGATCACTCGTTTAATTTGGCGGACTTGGATGTATCGGAAATTGGATAAATTGCACTAGAGCATGGAACATAGGATATAGGAGCTAAGCGGGGATAGGGGGATAGGATTTAGGCCGTTTGGAGGATAGGATTTGGGATTTTCTTTTGGGAAATTGTCTCCGGCGATGTTTGGGCGTGTTGTGGATTGTTGTTGTGAAAGTTGTGAGAAGTTTGCATGAGTTTCGAGCACGTTTGTTATTTCCCTGTGTTGTATCGCTCACTCGGTATGCTAGAATTATATCTATATGTATGTAGATTCCCCGCACCCCTTTCTAGGAAATCAGTCCCTTCGATAAACTGCTTTGTCCTCTGCAAAGATACTTTCATATCGGTATCCGCTGCGCATCATTTTAATCCCAAGGCCAGACTAACTTAAATTTCACCATTGTCCACGATCTAATTTTTGCAAAGAAAAAAATCAAGGCAGAAAATACTCAACGTTGTGAATTTTGCTTTTACAGGAGTACGTTGGCACGAGTTCTGGGGCTTGAATGTAGCTTTGCTGGCTGGTTGAATGGATATGGATTCCGTTGTTAACCCCGGCTTGAAAACCACCGTTGCAAAAGACTTTCCCATGATCTTCATTTTAAAGCTTCTTAATGTTCTTAATGTACCATACGAGTAGTCCAGCATAAACACATCGCGTGCACATCACCGCAACTCTGTCATCCAGTTATGCAAACTATTGGGAAGACGGAAAAGTGAAAGAATGAGCGAAGTAAAGAACCTACTTCACACCTATCCAATAGCACACTTAAACTATCTCAGCTTTCTGCGTGTTTCTTGGCTTTCCCATGAAGCTGCGCCTCGGTGGAACACTCCACACCCTATTGGCTATTTCCAGGTTCCGGAACAGCATTGCTGACATATTCACCCCAGTCTTCAGACAGACATTGAATGTATTCGGTGATGCTCACTGATAAGGATCACATCTGATATGGTAACCCTTTCTTGAGAATCTAAACTTGCACTACCATCACAACTGCTGGCATCACTTTTCTCATTGCTAGCGACTCAGATAGACACTCCCAAATGTGCAACCTAGAGTAGCAAATATGGCATGAAAGCCAGGAGTGTAGGGGATTATGTTTTTCAACCTAAATTTCCAAATTTCCATCGTACAAGTAGCACACTCTCCATGAGCACACTTCCTAAACTGGATGTTGATTTTTTTGCCAAAACAGATCTCGCATTTAATCCCTTTATCTAGGAGAGACTGTAATGGAGCCCCGAGACAGTGACTTTGGCAGTGATAGGTATTACAGGGTAGTGACTTTGGGAGAAGTTTCCGGTATTTGCCACATCGTCCTGATTTCTAAGGCCCATGAAAAAGTTGGCAGTCAGAGGATGTTGAATAACTCCTCCATGATTTCTAGTATGATGTATTTCACCAAAATCACTCAAGTTTTTTTTTCTTTTTTTTCTCGAGATACCAAAGTTGATGTAGTAAGGGGTTTGTGGTACCAATATCCAAAGATTGTTAGAAGATATGGAATGCTTTCCAAGCTCAACGGAAACAGCATTCAGGGTAGTCAAAACGATGACTTGTAGCCAGTTAGTTTCAAGGACTAAAATTCTTTTAGAATTTTAACCTCCATTTTGAAGTGGCTCTGAAAGTCAGATTTGTGCTCCATGTCTGGGTTTTTGAAAAGCTCGAATACATATGGTGTTCTACCTTGTCATTGCTGCATCTGGAAACATCAATCTGCTCAAGTTGTAGAATAATCCAGTGAACTCAAGCGTCCAGTCTGTACATCTTCGGGCGCGGACGGGACGGACAGCAGTACATGGAGGATGCCCGGGACGGACGGGGATCTTGGCATCTGTCCAAACCAATACCTGGGATGGACCGGCGGGCCCTGCCGGTGTCTCAAGATATGGAATGTGCCGGGTTCCTACCAGTGACTGCAGGTGACTGTGGGGCCCTACAGTTGACAGCCAGGCCCTGCAGGTGACGGCCAGAGTATGTCATTTGTTCTATCATATCAGAAGACTGCAGGGCCCGGACATCAACCCCTAAGATGGCCATCTTTATGAAAGATGGACGCCGTGCCCTGCCGTCCTTATCCACCCTGCCCGGGATGCCTGGGACCACAGCCCGCCAGAGCCCTGTAGGGCGCCCGGGACGGTTGGGAACACTGGAATAATCTCCTCTGATGTTCTCATATTAGATACTGTGCACAAGTGTACAATTCAGCTGGTATGAACTTACTTTTTCAATCCCTCTTTCACACCACATGGTCTTTCTAGTGTCGAAATCTGCTCGATCACATAATACCCAAACCAATATAGTTAGATCAAAGTGACCTAGGAATTCCTTTAATTTTTCAACCAAGATGGTGTTCTGTGCCATCATACTTGTGCCGGCGGTACTTGCAGAGCATGTGTGCAAGCTCTGTGAAGACCTTTTGTCCACCTTTCCACAAGCATGGAATATCTTCCGATACATTTTTGAGTTTTTTTTTTTTTTAAAAAAAACTCTTCTAACACTGAATGCCAGGTCCCGGTGGACTAACTAGAATGTTTCCAGCTGGCATTGTAACATCAATGTAGTAATCGGCAGTGGTGGTAGAGTTTGCTTCGAATGAGAATGACGATGAAAAACAAATCCAAAAGGATGAGAAGGATGAGATGTACTTGTAGAGGATAGGGAGGATATGTAGGAGATAAAAGTTTTAGAGACGCAGGATGTTAAGAGGGTGAGGAGATAAAATATGTGGGGGAGATAAAGAAGATAGGGTCAGTGGATCTGGCGGGGGAGATGAGGAAGGAAGGAAAGGAACAAAGAAAGCAAACAAAAACAGCAAAATATATACCCAAACACGCCCCCACTCTGCCTTGGCGCTCCAAAACCCGTCACGACTGAAGCCCTAGGTTTAGATCAACCAGTAATTCCTCCACCTCCGCCACCCGCAGATATACAAGTACTACAACCTTTCCTCCCACCCTTCGGCTTCTTCCCGGCATTCCCTATGCATAAACTTGCTAATATTATTGTTATACATCGCACACAGCGGACAAACATAGTCAGTGAAAAAAGACCTGACGAAAAGGATGTAAGGTAAAAAAATAATTGTCCTTGTTTAGTAGTCTAACTCAAAACTTAATGAACGCAGTACTCGGGGAAAAAGAAAAAAAAAACAGAAGTAATTCTGTCAAAGGAAAAAAAAATCCAACCATCATCTCTCCTTCGCCACAATATTCCAAAACAAAGGGAAACAATGGAAAACAAAGTTGGCGAACTTTGTCCGAATCCGCCAAGGCATAGCAAACACTCCCGCTCACGGGAGGTTTCCATCAATACCACTATCATTCGTTGGTATATTGCGCCATAATCTCTCTGGTGCTCGGCCGTACCATGATCGAGTAAATGGCCTAAGTTCAACCACCTTCCAGGATCAACACTCGATACGCACGGAAGATGGGAGTGATTGTTGGTGCATTTGCTTGATGGCTAGTGGCTTGTGCTCGATGCAGATACAAGACTTGAGTAATTATTGTACGGAGAATTATTTTCAACTTGGAAAATTTAATTCCATAAATCTCCCCCCACGCTTTATTCCCAAAACCTCCGTTCGGACATTCACCCCAATACTGCTCCCCAACCTCACCGCTCCCGACCCGAAATTCATGAAGGGCACATAAACAACGGTGGTCCCCTGCCATTGCCGAGTCAGTTAATAAGCAGATAACGATACATATCACAGGAACTCACGGAAGTGGATAATAAGTATACGGCAAATTCGTATTGAATAGAATTCCCGGATCTTCAGATTGGTAGAAACCTAGCACCATAGTCAGCAGACAACAATTAGGGTTGACGGTTAGAAAGACTTACCTGGCAGCGCACATCCCTGCGGCTTAACCGTGACGGAACGTACTACTGTCATTTGGGCGCAGCTAGGTTGTATAAACCCATTAGCCACACTGTTTACCTAGTCCTAGTTCTTCAGAGTACAAACATATAATGTTTGACTTGACTTTAAGGCACGGAGAGACGCCTGTCAAAGCCTATGAAAAGGGGTCGTGTGGTGTGCAGCACCGTGATGTCTCTGATCACAGGTTCGTGGTGAGCGTCTGCCTTTCAGATGTTAACAAAATGCATTCCCTGTAGATATATTGGGACGTTCAGGGAACTGAGCCCGATATGAAAGATATCCTGATATTATATTCCCTTTGGTCACTGAGAACTACTTTCATGGTGGACGTCACAAGTGGAAGTGATATTGCTGATAACGCTTGGTTCAAGCTTCTCCACAGGCTACCCACCACCTCTCGAACCCTAATAAACTCATCCTTACTTAACCCAATAACCCCCAACCCCTGTTCAATGTTGCGAGAGCCTTGACAAGATACATGCCGTCTTCGAGAAGGTTCAAACGGTGTCTTAAAAAAATAGTCTGTGAGGACGTGGTTGCCAAGATTCATACTAGATCACTCGCTTCGACACTTCCTGGTAAGAAAACAGTTCCACCACTGACGGTTTTCCTTCTGAATGAAACAGGCTATCCCGAGGACAGAAAGAAGGCAGAATTTGCTCTCTGGTGTATCTTTTTGAATTGTTTTGACAAGTGAACGGATACGAGTGGTGGGCCATGTTCATGGTGCCATTAATATACAAAGCACGGATTTGTAACGCCGAGATGGAGGGAGGATTATTGATGCTGGGATAGCAGAGGATAGTAAGAAGGGAGGTGATCTTAGCAGGAAAACTATATCCCAAGTAGCCCCTCTCCAAACCCTTCTCTGATATCCACGTTTGTATTCGCATCCTGAGAAATCACGCCGCCGGAACATAAAAACCTTAGTCGGGGGTGCTTACTCTCAGCTCTTGCACATCTTTCTAGAGCTTCCTACCTTTCCGCATAGCCAACCCCCCTTAAAGGTTCGGCACCAGACGAGAATCCCAGTACTGCGTTCAAATCTTGGGGAACTTCGAATATCTTCTTAGCCAAAAATACAGGAAAGAAAGAGATACTCGCGATACATGAGGTGAGGTATGAGAGAGAAGCCAGAGAAATTCAAAGGCTGCAAACTCACTTAGAGCTCTCTTCTGGCTAGTGAAAATATTAGCCTATGGGCACGCTATTATATCCTCGCTGATGACTTTGAAGATTGCGAGTCCAGCGCCCAAAAATTCGAAGAACCTCGTAATCAACATCTAACTCTCTGTGAAGATTTTTCTAGTGAAAACGGTTCTCCATGTTCACAACAGCTTCCGGTTAAGTTCAGAGAAGGAATTCTGGAAGCTGCCAGGCGCATTGAAACCTCTATCTCAGGATGCTCATTAAGATACCCTTCGGCTGAGAATCGCAAAACATATCCATTGATATGTTGACATTTTAATCACATGATAATCAGCATCGTACTTGTTAATTAAACGACCCGGTTCGCTCAGTTCTCTGATGCAGCCCAACCTTCCGGATACATATAAAGCAAAAACAATGGATGAAATCTCATGGACCTCTGGAAATCTCCTTCTAAAGCTCAGCCGCCAGTATCTCCACATTAAAATAGTGGGGTATAAAATTATGCGAAGGGTTATTACATTCTGCAGAAAAATATTGCCAAAGTTGCGGTAGACTGCTTGCGGGTTGGGGATGGTCGTAGATGCTTTCCTATGTTTCCGGGGGCGGGGGATGGATGGTGATCCGATTCTTTCGTTCATTCCAGAGTTACCATGATTTCCGGAGAAGTGTGCTTAAACATGCCTCTCCTGTGTCATCGCAGGAATGCGGCACTATGCAGAGGGGACGGGGACATTCGCAGAGAAGCAAAGATGTGAGTTGTGATGTATGGAAGGATCAATATGCCTTTTTACTTTAGATATTACATACCCCTCTCTTCTCCATTAGTTTGGGGCAAGATAAAGAAGTTCACGACCATGCAGTACCTTGCGCAATTTCAAGTTCCAAGTGAATCCGCCCATTCTACCGCTGCTCCGTTGAATTTTGCTCAAAACATCAAAGGTATCACGTTTGCTGCATTATCAATGACTGGATCTCCCGGATTTGAAAGTCCAGACCTAAGAGATCCCATCCCACACACAACCAAATGGGACATCCCAGATATCCCTGGAACTTCGGGTTAACCCATCATCACGGGAATTCCGTCAACCAATCAGGCAATAAGAGGTTTAGACACAATTGCGCACTGCCCCGAGCACACTGCAGTGGACCGAAGACAGAATTGGGCCAGTGTTAAACCTTCCAAAAGATCAAAAACAAAAAAAAAAAAACAAGCATTATTTTCATACCCTCAGGCGACACAATCGAGGAACACCCAGGTACAGGTGCCCGAGTACATACACAGTCTCCAATGATTGGCGTATAAGCCAGGATAGATCACCAAGACTCAACCACTCAATACCAACTGAGTATTGAACTGGGCTTGTACAAGTATATCTGGGCGTTCAGCGATTGAATTATTCACTAGTAGAATAAGATTATAGTAGCTGCCCAAGGGGCCGGTAGGCAGCTTGCGTACGAAGATTGATTATTGCACCACCTTGGAGTTTTACAGTGGGTAGTAGCACTAGTCCAACTTTAGCATATTTTTAAGAATCGCTCCTTTGCGCAAGCTCTCTGATATCCTTGAATCTCTTTACAAGCAGCTTTACACATAAGAAAACACCAATAGAAGAAATCAAAGCTCATATAATATCATACTCCATCTTGCGCTTTAAGTTAGTCCGGGGTTATAATCCCCAAGAAATTTTAAATTTATCATTGGAAGAAATGGTGGAAACTTTGGATGAACTACTCCTGGTATCCAGACAACCGGGGCTTCCTCTCCTCTTTCTTTACCGTGCACTTTGTCTTGTGTCTGCAATCCTGTACCGGTATACTCCACTGGTATCCCCAGACTTACGGAGATATGCATTCTCGCGGGAACTCTGATTGCCGATCAATCAATCCCATCCGAGGTCTCCTTTACCACAAACTCTAGGAAAACCATAGGACTAGTCTAGGGATCCAACCCGATAACCCTCCTGGGAATATTAGTAGAGCTGCGAAATAATGTAACAGGACTTGTACCAACCCAAACCAGTACAACGTCTCCCACCACTGGGCTATGATTGATGTTCAATAGCAACCTTTCTTACGATAGCAAAAAGGCTTAATCCCAACCTCATTATTATTCCCAAGCCTCCGTTCCCAGGTTTTTTTTACTGTGAACAGTGCCCCTGGATCAAACCCCATGTTATCATACATAAGCTTTGACCAAATTTAACGGTACATTGCGGAATGTACTGTATGCACCGCGATAAGCTAGATTTATTTCTGAGCAAACGCCTTATGCATTCCAATTCTATGTTGGGTATTCATAGAAAATTGAAAAATAAAAAAAAAAGAGAGAGGGAGTGGAAGTGGGAGAGAGGAAGAGAGGAAGAGATTTGTGTTGCATTCTCCAATGCCACGGTACAAGATCGTAGAACTACTGGAAGATATCCGTCCCATTCACGACTTTTTAAACTCACAAAAGTGCCGTAAGGACAGACAAACCACACTCAGCTCAGCCTAACTTAGCCGTGCATAATATGCACTTTTTTCAAATAAAGCCACTATTCCAAACTAGACTTCAACAGAGCAGTAATACAATACCCTCTCACACTGTCAACCGAGGAAGAAGCAACACCCATGACGGGCGGAACAATACCGTATTACGACCCCACGAACTTTATACCTCCTCACCAGTATAATTATGGTATGGCCAGAGCCTAGTGCTTCGGTCATCAAGGTACCTATCCTACTCAATTACAAGTACAACGCCTCACCGGCCGGCTTACTGTGCTCTCATCCCATCCATGCGATACAAGGCAGGGTATGTCAGGGCAGGGCTAATTGGCATACCTTCTGTATGTGTAGGTAGGCCCAAGCTTAATTAAGTCGAGTCAAGTTAAACCAAAGATGGCCAAGTTAATAATTCCTTGACGAGCGAGAGGGACCACGTTTCTGGCAGATGGATACAGTGCTCCAGTGTTGTGCTGCACAATTGATGTCCTAACTGTGCTATACCGTAGAATACGGTACGGTATAATCGCGGTGGAAGAACCGATACAATTCAGTCCAGTCGGGTCAGACTGAGAGAGTGAGTGAGTGAGTGAGTGGGGGAAGGAAAAGGGATTAGGTCAAGTTAATGTACTGTGTGTAGCGTAAGCGGTCAAGCAGTTGCAGTGGATGTGCTTGATCGTAGGAGACCCTAGTGCCTGTCGGGTTGCTTACTACACTTGATGCACGCATGCGGTATTCGTGTGTGGTGCTTTGTAGGATGCTAGAGCTCGTACTGTACTGGTTACTACCGAATGATAGAAGGGAGTGTGGGGTTGTGATTCTGTAATATAAGCCTTCTCATTTTCTTATTTCCGAGAGTACCCTTTCCTCCTTGCACTTCCAAGAATGTTTTACATTTTCCGCGGTACTTGTACCTACGGGACCAATGTGTGAGAATGTACGGTAGTCTTATTTCTGCTTGTGTCCCGGATGGTTCTTGGTTAGTTGGTTTGGCCTGGTTTGGGAGCTGCACAGCCACGAGGTGAGATGCCTGCCTACATGGATGCTGTAGTGGCTAGTTTATCACAAAACAAATAAGGTACAGTTTTGCACTTGCTTGCACCGCGATGTGACCTTGATGGGGATGGATAAGCGAATTCTAGAAAGTGCTTCGATATAGCACGTATTGGCGGATGGCGATGTGAGCTAGTCTTTGTGTTTTGTTTTATTTTGTAAAAAAGGGTATGTATTATAAACTTTTCGTGTCTTTCAAGATTTATGCTTGATCCTGTTTCAACTAGGAGGAGTTGCACCTACCGAACTTGGGCGTGTGTTTATGATACGAGCTGTGATAGGGGGGCTTTGTTTGTTTGTTTCATGACATTGATCATCACAACACGCCAATGTAGTAGTAGAAGCGTGGATAAGGTTAAATGTTTAAAGGAATGTCCATCATACGCCATTCTCTCCACAGATAATTTACGATAGGAGATGGGATGAATGACTTATAATAATAGTGCGGTATTCTGTGCATAGGCTACATAGCTTTGACGTCCATGAGTTCACGACTACAACGGCCCAACTTAGACTACCACACTGAGTGAGATTCTCGGTAGCACTGTTTCACTTTGTACCAAACCTACACGGGAGCAAGCCGAACCTGGACCCCCCTTCTAAGAATAGGGAGGGCCCAGTTATATACCGTAGCCTTAATTCCAATTTCACTGCTAAAGTCTAATTTGGCCTTTGTTTTTGTGCGTTTCTTAGGGCCTTGCCCCGTTTGGTGGGTAAGTGGATGGGTTTGAGCCACATTGTTATGGTTATTCTTAGGAATCTGGGGTTAATTGAGGCTTGGGCTACGGTACCTTATCTATCGAGGATAATTACCGTAATGGTTGCATCCGCCAAGATCTATTACCCGCCCAAATTTGCACTTGAATGGCTGTCTTGACTTGAGTAGGGCTGAACCAGAAGGGGAATCACTGTTTCCCCACTGATACATCTCTATCGTAGTAAGCGCTAATATTACCAAGAAAGCGTAGCACTGCTGTACTCAGACCTGAGATGATGAGAATACAGGGAGGAAAAGGAGAACTTGGCATATACCCCCTTAAAGTGCGAAAAGAGAAAAAAAATATATATCCCCTAGCACTTGAACCTTATTTCCTTCCAGGGTAGGGAGGGCCTGCCTACGGTAGTCCAGTAGTCAGCGCAAGGAAATTACTGGCTACAGTAGGAGAGAATACTCAAACACAGTGGACGAAAAATGGTCCTTCTATAGGCCCTCCGCCTGAATTGGGGATCATGTCAAGGTGCGGCGCTTCCTCAGCCAAAGGCGAGATTAGATCAACGTGGCTGGCTTACCAACGGCCAGCGCGTGCATCGATTGGTGATTCTCGCTCTTACTGCCCCTCCCTTCATTGCTTGGCAATAACCTTCTTTGCTGGCCAAGCAAGCCGGATCAGAGTGTGTGAGAAGTTTGGTAACAGACGGGGGCCCCAAACTTTTCGTGAGGTGGACGAAGGAGCTGCAGAGGAGAGCTTATGGCTGGCTGAAATCAAGCCCGTTAACTGGACTCTACACACGGCCGAGATTTGATTCTGATACATTGAAAGGGAGACTTTGGGGTTATTCGCTTCATGTTCCAAACATCATCACTGACTTTTTGCCCCCCCCCCCCGTGTTGTTTGGACACAAAAACCAGTGGCATTGAAGGAAAAACATCACCATGTGGGTATAGACATCGCAACCGCTAATATCAAGAAGGCCTGATTCGAATCTTTTCCTCGGCATTCTATTCCGTGCCTTGGTGGGTTCCTACCGAGTTGGGATCTCACCGTACTAAGGTGGTAGACAGGTATTGTAGGTACGATATAGGTAGGATGGGTGTCACTCATCCTTACTGCGTGCTGCGGCTGACACCAACCTTCCTTGACCCCCTGCATTTTCTATTGATTTCAAGCCCTACACCGTACTTTTATATAACTTTGGTCACCGCCCCTGGTGGCCCTCACCTTTTACTATTCTATCTTCCTCTCACATATTTTTCCCTTTTTCCAAGTCCATTTATTTCACTTCCTTTCGTTTTTTTTTGTTTTTTTTATCTACCTCACACACTTCACACTCGCTCTGATACTCACAACAAACTAACAGACGCATCTCGAGAAAGAACACAAAAAAAACATTATCATGAAAACTGCTCTTTCCTTCGCCATCTTGGCGGCCGCAACGGTGCATGGAGCTGTCCACAATTCAACCGTATCCGCTACCTCTGCCGCTGACAAGTTCCCCATCATAAACTTTATGGGACCCACCATCGAGGGTGCATCTGTCAACCGCAAGGGAGAGCTCTTTGCCGTGAACAAGACGCACTTCATTTCCCTCAAATCCGGCAATAGTGACCCTAAGAACCCCACACTCGTCGGTCCGGGGGATAAGACCAGCTACTTTTCCAGCTCCCGTTTCACCCGTACCCAGAATGTTCTAATTGGTGATGCCGTCGGCCACTCGATTTGGCAGCAGGACTACGACAACAGTGCCCTGAAGCGACGAATGAACGGAAGGTTTGCCAGGCGGGCATACGCCCCATTCCTCATCAACGACAAGCTCCTCCAGCCAAATGACTTTACGATTAATGGTGCAGAGACATACGTCTACATGTCCGGCATGAACTACACTTCCACCACCCAGCCAGGCGAGCACGGTGATATCTGGTACTACAACGTCAAGACAGGCGCACACAAGCAGGTGTCCAAGGATGTTATGAGAAACGCAGGAATCCATCGTTGCAATGGTATCGACCTCTCCCCCGATGATAAGTACCTCTACGTCACCTCGGCCCAAAACATCAACGACGTCGTGACGAGCACCAAGATCTACAAATTTGAAATCGACCCGGCCACCGGCGAGCCCAAGAACCCGACCATGGAGGTGGACCTCTACCAGGTTCTTTCCAATGCCAGTATCAGGGCAAGGGATATGGGCATGGACCCAGATGGAATGCGCATGGACGTGGAGGGGAATCTCTTCATTAGCTTGAACGGCATTCCTGGTGTCCTGAGATGGAATACCAAGCTCCCCGGTGATGGCACTTACATCCCTCTCACCACTGTCGTTGCGCCCAGCAATTTGGAACTCGGCGGTGATGATGGAAAGACCCTCTATGTCGTTGGACGCTGCGCTGGTCTCGAGAAGGCTTGTGTCGACGTTTACCAGCATGACAAGCCTGGCCGTGCCATCACTAACCTCCGAGGCAGCACCCCTACGAAGCCAGAGACTACTAAACCAGGAACTACCACTGGAAGCCCTGTAACTCCTACTGGAACCCCCGGAACCGGCAATGGTGAGTTCAATTCTTCTCAACCATGTTGCTTAAACTTGACCCTTATATACTAATTTTGATTTCCCCCTAAGGAACCACAAGCCCCGCCCCAACCACAAGTCCTAGCCCAACCACTAGCCCCAACCCACCAAACACTGGCGGCAACACTGGTGGTAGCAACGGTGGCAGCGATAGTCCAACTGACGCCGAGAAGGAAGAAATCAGGAAGAAGATTGCAGAGTGGATCAAGATCATCCAGCAGTACATCGCTACCTGGCTTAGCGGCGGAAACCCAGCACCACCCAAAAACTAAAAATAAAATAAAAAAAACAACTTTATATGAAATTATTTCCTTAATCATGGATGTCTTTTTTTCCTTTTTTCCCTCTCTTTTTTTATTACTGCGAAAACATCTTGTCCGTTAACTACTAGTACATGAACGGACAATACGATTATTTTAGAAAAAGCTTATTACACTAGCTCACGAGCATTGTCTTTTTTTTTTTTTTTCTCTTTTTATTATATACCATTTCCTTTGTTTGTTTTCGTTTTGTCTGTTCTTCCCTCTGTCCCCTTCCCCTAAACTCAACACAGTAATATATCAGGGCAGGAATTTTGAACCCCTCTCCCATCCTGCATTATACTTCACTGACTCACTCACTCACCCCAGAGGAAACTCAGACTGCGAATATGTTTTTTTTTCTTATAAATATCATGTATTGTAGCGTTGCGCATGGGTTCGGCGTTTTATAATATCATTTATAGTTTTCTTCATCTTCAACCTTTCATATCCGTTGTGTGTTGTGTTGTGCTGTGTTGTGAAATGTGGTAAGGGTATGCTTATTAGATTAGATTAGCCTAGCTTACATACCTGCCTGACTGACTATAACATCCCTGCTTGCGGTTTCAGTTGTAATGCCGATTATGCCACGCCACTGGGTTACATGCCCTGCCTACCGGAGGAAGAGTGAGCGAAGCCGCGGTCTTGCCGGTAGGTGGGTTGGAAATGCTAGTAAGCCACGAACGGTTGAGTGGAAATTGAAGATTGGGCTTCTTTGTTGGGGGGATTGGGATAATGTACGTGCGTTCTTGTTGTGATGGATGGGTTCGGATACTGTGATGCTTTTTGTCCATTTAAACCTGCACGTAGGGAAGGCTTCGGTGTGGACGGGAGTAATTTTTTTTTTTTTCATTGGGGTTCGGTTTGGGTTGTCTCGATTTACCCCGTTTCGACATGGAATGTCACTCGGAGAATGGCTGATGAGGGTTGAGGTGAGGTGGAGTAAGGTTTGGTATCATACTTGGGTGGTCGGGGTGTCTGGATTAGTAGGCAGGCGGAGGTTTTAAGTAGGATGTTGAACGTTTAACTTGGGAGTAAGTATGTTGATGTGTAAGTTGGTGGTTTTGAAGTGATTGCAGAGGCCACTTGAGTCAATCCCCAAGGCACATACGATAATAATATTTTGCTGTGCTGTGCTGTGCTGTGCTGTTCTTTTTTTTTGTTTTTTTGTTTGATTTCCCTCTGGTACCAGGTGTACGATAACCCAGCTCATAAGGCTAGAATTCAGAAGGAAGTCCATAGATTTGGTGAGTTGAGTTAAGGTTATCGCACTTTTCCAGCGTCACAGTACTGTACTTGTAGTTTACTGCCAGTTCGGTAGGTCGGCTTCTTTTTGTACGCACTTAATAACTACAAAGTCATCCCTCGGGGAAGAGGCCTCCGAATAAATATTGAAATACAGTAACCCGAGAAAGCAATTGAAGGAGTATTTGCTTTGGCCGGGATAAGGCAATTCTCAAAATTCTCACGGATTCATACTCGAAAGGCTAAACCAGGGTTTCGACACAGAAAACTGTTGCCAAGCCTGAACGTCAGGACACAAACACGCCGCCCAGTTACCCTACCTGCGGGCAACAACGGAATTATTTTTCAACTTACTCTGCTCCACCGACCGCCAGTCATTGTATCACTCACTCTTCCACTCGCCCGCCCACCACCACCCCTTCTTGCACTCCCGCATTCATCCCACAATTACCTCCGCAACAGAGGTATCTCAAAATGACCCTCAGAAGCCCCCTCCTCCTCCGCACAACCCTTCAATTCCGCTGTCTCCGTGCACCCACCACTTCTACAACATCCCGACATTTAGCAACCACCACCTCCCCCACCAGCAATGGCAGAAAACGCCAGCCAACAACCTTCACAGACAAACTCAACACAGGCCCCTCCTTCACAGACTTCGTCACAAACGGGACAGCGCCAATCACCACGCCCGAAGAAGCGCTAGAACTCGCCTCTGCCACGGCAAGCGTAGGCAGTAAGCCCCAAGCCTTCGACAAGCACGGAAACCCAATCACCCGGCTACCAACCTGGCTCAAGACACCCGTCCCCACCGGCGCAAACTTCACCCGTATCAAGAGCGACCTGAGAGGACTCGGCCTGCACACCGTCTGCGAAGAGGCGCGATGCCCAAACATCTCCACGTGCTGGGGCGGCACGGATAAAGCTTCCGCTACCGCCACAATAATGTTAATGGGGGACACGTGTACCCGCGGCTGCCGCTTCTGCTCCGTCAAGACTTCGCGCAACCCCGCGCCCCTAGACCCCCACGAGCCCGAGCACACCGCCGAAGCACTCCGGCGGTGGGGGCTCGGGTACGTAGTCCTCACCTCCGTCGACCGCGACGACCTACCGGACGGCGGAGCGGCACACTTTGCAGAAACCATCGCCAAGATCAAGCAGCGCGCGAACCACATCCTCGTCGAAGCCCTCACAGGCGACTTCACCGGCGACCTGGACTGCGTGCGCCGGGTCGCGAACAGCGGTCTAGACGTGTACGCGCATAACGTGGAGACGGTGGAAGGGCTGACGCCATACGTGCGCGACCGGCGCGCAAACTTCCGCCAGAGCTTAAAAGTCCTGGAAGCGGCCAAGGCGGCGCGCAAAGACCTCGTCACGAAAACGAGCATAATGCTAGGACTCGGCGAAACGGAGGAGGAAGTGCTTGACACTTTACGAGGTCCCCTACCCCCCCTCCCGCTCCGTAGCATAGCTAATTAGAAGTAGAACTCCGCAAAGTGAACGTCGACGTCGTAACCTTTGGCCAATACATGCGCCCGACAAAACGCCACATGAAGGTCACAGAGTACATCGCCCCGGAAGCGTTCGAAATGTGGAGGGTTAAAGCGCTGGAAATGGGCTTCTTGTATGTTGCAAGTGGACCCCTCGTCCGGAGTAGTTATAAAGCTGGCGAAGCCTTCATCGAGAATGTGCTCAAGAAGAGGGCTGCCGGCGGGAATGCTACGGCGCTGGAGGAGGGGAGGAGGAGGGATGAGCTACTGAATGATTGAGACTGCTATTTTCGGGATTCAACACTAGATGTCATAGCTGGGGGGGGTTTTTTTTTTCTTTCCTTTTGTGTAATTTTTGGCAAAACATTGTGGCGTTAGGTACTATATTCATTAGGCCGATATCGACTGGATTGTGAAATAGTGTGAGGTGATCCGTTGCTGAACACGCGAGTATTGGCGCTCGAGAATAAACCTGTGATTTGAGGAATAAAAACCTCTACAAGAGGTACAGTAGTCCATTATGCTCTCAAGAGGGTATTAGCATGGGTTGTCATTCGGAAATTACTACTGTGTCGCTATGTATGGCAAGCAAGCAAGCAGGGATTTTGAAAGTCTCAATGGTCTGATATGATACCGGCCCAAGCGTTTAGATTGGTTTTTTTCTACTTTTATGAGATCTACAACTTTGCCTTCTCCTTAACCCCCTCCCCCAAGACTCTCCTCAACCAAGCTCACAGCTTCCTCCGCCATTCCGTAACTCGCTTGATCTACCACCACAGTCAGCATCCATACCCCCCCCCCACACGATAGATAGAAACATACACCCAAATCCCCCCGCCCCATAATTATGCACAACCCTCACCCCCCCAATCACCTCCCTCTCAACCCTAGCACCACCAATCCTCAGAGGCCTCAATCCCACTCCATGCCGAATCACATCCAACCCTTCAACCCCTTCCCCCTCCTTTACCAACTCTGGACACCACTGCACAGCCCTCTTCATAATCCTCTCGGCAGTCGCCATGTCGGGAACCCCATTCCAATCACCCTTCTGATATGTCCCGCCCAGAACCGTTCCTCCGCCGGCTGCGCGGGTCATCATGTACATTGCCTCATCATCGCCATCGTCCGTGCCCGACACGCAGATCATGAAGGGCGCGGTGTTGCGGACCAGGACTATTTGTCCCCGAGCGGGGATGAGGTTTTGGTCCGTGACTCCGGCGAGGGAGCGGGAGCCCAAGCCCGTGCAGTTCACGACGATGTCGGCAGTGGAGTTTTGGTGGAGGTTTACCGCTTCACGGATATGTTCCAGTGTGCCCCTGCGAAAACTTACCCCCCGCTTCAGGCATTGAGAGAGTAAGTAGGGGAGGTATATCGCTGTGTTGACGCACATGGACCTCCACCTATTCCCGAAATCCACCCCGTCTGGAAGCTCTGATTTTGGTATGGTTCGGAACTATGCCGCGTCAGTCGGTGCTTGTCTGCGCGTAGGTGATGTGTGTGTGTGTGTATAACCTCGGGGACAAGGTCGGCGAACCAGGGCTTCTCATTCAATAACTCTTTGAACCAATCTGCTGTTACGCTCTTTGCATCCTTCTCTCGACGGTATATTACCGCGTCTTGGAAGTGGATGCCAGACTCTGGGACTTGTGCGGTTAGGCGGTGGAGTTCTTGGAAGGTGATGCGGTCCCAAGTTGCTTCTCGGGTGTTTGGGGATGAAACGCTACATTTCTTCAGCGGGGTATGTACGTAAAATGGGATGGGGGGGGGGATTGTAGCTTACGGAAGGTAGTTTGCTCCCGCCCATGGGGAAGTATACTCTACATCGTAGTCGCCGGGCATATGCTTCGCTACGACAGCCACAGAGTGCCCACGTTTGGAGAGGAGGAGAGCGGTTGTTAGGCCTGCTACCCCGGCACTATTTGCTAATGTGAGTTGGAGGCCCTAATTGTGCGTTTGACCTACCTACCTACCCAATTACAACGATTTTGCTCTTCTCGCTCATTATTGCTTCGTTTGTTCGATAAGTGGTTTTCTCTCGTGGGATTGGAAGCGGTGGTGGGTTATGGCAGAACCGCGATAACGTGTGAAGAATAACACTGGCGCATAACGTATCACAGAAGTATGCTAGTCTGCCGTCAAGTGCCGAAATCAGCGGCCGGTCATGGATAGGGTGGTACAGAGTAACAGATAACCTCCTTACACCCCTCACCACCAATTTTCTCAGTGATCAGCGACTCATTAGTCAGGAATCTCGCGATGGTGTGCATCCTATGATATGAAGATCTGTCTATCCCTATCGTAATGGGAACTGCAGATATCGGCACTCAAGCCACTGTACTACTCTACAATACAAAGGATGTGATAGCACGCCTCTTCCCACTTCTGGTTCGCCCCATAATCTACCGCCAAGACCGGCAAACCGGTACTTGATAACAAGTGACATGTCATGACTGCAGGGCATAGGAAAGCAAAAGAAGCTTTATAACACATACATACATATATGCATACATACATCCCGAACACAAAATAATCACACAAGATGAACTCAAACTCCGCGGAAAGCTCTAATAGCCCCAATAGATCCCAAAAGTATAAACAGTTGCAGAAATAACGAAGGAAAATAAAAATAAAAATAAACAAAAAGTAAAAGGC
Source organism: Choiromyces venosus 120613-1 (assembly GCA_003788595.2). Lineage (NCBI taxonomy): Eukaryota > Fungi > Ascomycota > Pezizomycetes > Pezizales > Tuberaceae > Choiromyces > Choiromyces venosus. Next base: position 591,513 of record ML120373.1, read on the forward strand.
AGAAGGAAGTCTATCTAAATAGTGTCCAAAAGACCGTCGCTCTCGAGGAGGAGGATAACCTGGTGGACAATGTTGCGGACAGTCTGCTTGCTGACGTCAACGACAAGGTCAGGCTTGACAGGATTCTCATATGGATCGTCGACGCCAGTGAAACCCTTGATCTCACCGCTGCGTGCACGCGCGTATACACCGCGTTTATCCGTCTTCTCGCAGTACTCCAACGGGGTAGCGACATGGATGAGGTAGACGGAACCGAACTGCTCGATCGTCTGCTTCGCCTGCACACGAGAGCCCTCGAAGGGAGCAATGGGTGCAGCGATGACAGCCGCACCGGCACGGGTCAGTTCAGCGGCCACGAAGGCAATACGCTGAATGTTCTTGTGACGATCCTCCCGGGAGAACCCGAGCTCCGCCGAGAGCTCGGAACGGACAGTCTCACCGAGGAGAAGGGTGGATGAGCGGCCACCCTGCTGGTTCAATGTGACTTGCAGAGCACGTGCGACGGCATCCTTGCCACTATTGGTGTATCCCGTCAGGAAGACAGTGAAGCCTTGCTTGTGACGGGGAGGGTGGGATTCCCGAAGGACTTTGACGACTTCGGGGTATGAGAACCACTCTGGGATGGGCGTTCCTGTGCGGAGACGGCGACGGAGTTCTGGGAATATCAGCATATATCGCTTAGCTTGCTCATCTAGCTTGGAACACTAATCATACCAGTTCCGGAAATGTTCAAGGTCTTGGTTCCTGGCTTGACCTCATCGATAGGAGCATACTCGTCGGTGTCGGGGAGATATGTCATCATTTGGAATGGAACAACCTCAATTCCTAGCTCACTCTTATACTTTTCAACGGCGTGCTGAGCGTCGTAGGGGCCGTAGAACTCGACACCCTTGGAGTTGCTTCCGGGGCCAGCATGGTCTCTTCCAACAATGAAGTGAGTGGCACCATGGTTCTTACGGATGATGGCGTGCCAGATGGCCTCACGGGGTCCTCCCATACGCATAGCAAGAGGAAGAAGACCAAGGACAGCCATACCATTGGGGTATCGGGGAAGGAGAGCCTGGTAGACACGGACACGGGTGAAGTGGTCAATGTCGCCTGGCTTGGTGAGGCCGACAACGGGGTGGATGAGGACGTTTGCTTGGCGAGCTCTGGCGGCACGGACAGTGAGCTCTCTGTGCGCCCTGTGCATGGGATTCCTGGTCTGGAAAGCAACTATCTTGGACCATCCCAACTTCTCAAAGTGCAATCTCAATTCGGCGGGAGTGTCTTGTTCACCGTTAGTGCCTCACAATATTGTCGCGCGAATTCGGATCACCAACATCTCAAGCCGACGTAATCGTAGTGATTGAGCCTGTTAATGGCTTCAATCTTTCCGCCAACATAATACTCCTGAGCAGTGCTGAACAGATAACGAATGGCAGGGTGCTCCTCATCACCGCCCAAGACCTCCTTGGCTTCCTTTTGCCTATTCGCTTGTCAGAAGGTGTTCACTCACAAGCTCTCACTCTTAACATACTTGTCAGGTTTGTAGACATCTTCAACGGTAATGATGGCCAAGTGGCGGTCATCACGGAAATCACGGAGTGTGATCCTTGTGCCAGCCTTAATGCCCAAGTCGTCGATCTGAGCCTTGGAAACATCCAAAGTAATGGGCATGGAGAAGAGTGTTCCATCGGTGAGGCGAAGGTTCTCAACAACTCTGCTTTAATGTCAATATCCATTAACCCCCTCAATTCCGAAACGTGCGGAGACAAACCCGTTGTAATCCTTCTCGTTCATAAACCCTATTCACACTAGTTAGAAGACCCATGCCACAAGACACAGAAAGAAGCAATTGCGACTAACCCTCCAATGGAGAAAATCCACCACTCAGAATCAGCTCCAAATCGCAAAGTTGACGCTCAGCAAGGACCAAAGCTGGAAGAGTATCAGACTCAGCTAGAAGCTCATCGTGCCTAAGAAGGTCCCTGGCGATCAAGTCCTTGAGGACACCTCCATGGGGCTGCGGCAAATCCGACATTCTGGTAATAGTGGTAGGGTAGTAAAATCGATCAAAAGTAGAAGCTAAAGATAGTAATACCTTGACAAAGCTGGGGAAAAAGAATGAAGACTAGGGGAATGATGGATATAAGTATTCACGAGAAAAAGGGCAAAGTTGTTTATTATAAATTGGCATTTCCCTTATGAATGACGTGATTTTGCTCTGGAATTGCAAACTATCCCAGCTGGCTCCTTTCGTCTTGGCCCCCGAAGCTATACTACGAGCGATAAGCCGTTCTCTCTCCGTGCAAAAGGAGGATTTCTTTTTTTTCTACATACAGTAGCGGTATGAATAGCGGGGTGCGGATTAGAAACCGTTTTTTTGTCATTTTTTCCACAAGGGACTGGGGTTGGGTTAACTTCAAAAATTGGTGGGGCTCTGCCGAGGCATGAAACTTGATAAGGGTTGAAAAAACCCTTGTTCTAAATTATTTCCGCCTTGTGATCTGTGTTCCTGGGAAGAAAGGGACCGCGGATAATATCTCTTGGCGTGGTGTGGAGATCTCATCTGGTTTCCGCAGAAACAACGTTGGCCATCAACATCACTATTCTACCCGTCATTCTATTATGGTTGATACAGCGTTCCAAGCTAGGTCTTTGGTATTCCCCTACTTCTGCCATTCTCTTTTATTCTCTCTCTTGCTCCTTTTGATATCAAGATGAAGGACTAACAATGGCCATGACGCACTCAGTACCGCAATCTTCTCCGCTTCTCTAACCGTTTTTCTTCATACAACTTCCGTGAGTACGCGAGGCGAAGGACTAGGGATGCATTCCGGGAATACAAGAATGTCGAGGATCCAAGGAAGATCCAAGAGCTTATGCAGAAGGGATTGAAAGAGCTTCAGATGTTGAAGGTTTGTTTGTTTGACTACTGCCGGCTGGTGGCGATTGTGCCACTAGGGTAGGTCTGTGGGCAGTGCTAATTAGGGATCGGGGGTATCTAGAGACAAACTATGATCAGCCAGTTCTTCCAGATGGATAGATTGGTCGTCGAGGGCGGCGCTTCGGTATGTTTCGCTCCATGAAGTGTAATGTCTAATCCAAGTTAAAAATTGAACAGGGCAAACAGAAGGGTAGAAGGGGTGACATTGTACGACAGAAGGAGCTTGGGTGACATCTCCCTCTATACTGCTTTCGTAGAGCTCTGCTAATGACTGTCGCAATAGATGGACTTAAATCCCCACCTCTTTTCGCTTTGCTTCATGTCATGTTCATAGAAGGGATTCGTTGGTTTGGTTAATTCCGCAGCATCACCCGTCACTGTACGTGCTGGTCATTGACAGCCTAGATACTTGCAACGGGTGGACTGTGTCACTAGCTTATATATAATTGCTCCTTTTGTTATCTCTCAGAAGCCCAACACCGTATTATTTTCCCAAATAACGAACAAGGCCAAGCTGGAGGTGGATGCTAAGTATGAGATATGAGTTCTTGGCCTCCTGAGTATCGCGTCTTTCTTCTTTGCGTGCATGATTGCATGCCAGGGCTGATATCTTCCACTCATACTTTCAGACTTCATATGCGCCTCTAGCCCGGCAGTGTCATTATTTTCGAAATAATATCGCAGTTCCATGGTCCTACCCTCCTCTCTCCATCGTGAATGCAGTCCGTTGTGAAATCCTGAAATTATTTGCGTCATCTGACAATGTCAGCAGGGTAACTTCTTGTCCTTGGCACCGGTATTGCACTTTTGCCAGTGCTATAGCCTTGCTTGGCTCTTGGGGGTAGTTTTGAGCACGCAATTTGAATATGAAGTTCGTGATATTGAAGTAATCTTGGTGTCGAGCTCATGGTGTGAACAGCTTTCGATTTGATGAAGAAATGCGAATTCTCTTGGTGTTTTCGTTGGCATTCGCGGACGCGGGGATGAAGGGCAGAAAGAAAGAAAGAAATGATCGAGCCAGGGCTCGAATAACTGCTTGGCTGGCAAATTTCGCCGTTGCTGAAAGGGGTCACGACAAGCTTAGCTACTTTGGATATACGATAACAGAGAACTCTCCAGCTTGTAAGATCAATTGTTTTCGACTTGCTACTGCATCATGTCTTTCAGTCCTTGACTTTGAAACGCGCAGCATACCATAAGTTACCGTATTGGCTAATCCTGATACAGAAAATGCCAAGCCTTCACATCCTCGCCCAGTCTTGGTTGCTCAGCGATCCCCTTTTCCACCGCCAACCTCTAACCTGCACCCATCGACAAACCAGAGATCAAACCTACTGAAAAAACACGTCAGTCCAAGCCTAGAGCCTCAACCACTGCCAAAACAACCAAAACACAAAAAGTCAGGCTGCCACAAGCACCACAACTTAACCTATCACCTTCGACCCGAGAAACGCGAACGCGTGGTTCGTTGGGAAGGCAAGAAAAGGAAAAGAAAAAAAAATGCCAGCACGTATTTCCTTTGTGAGCTCTCCCCCTTCCCTACGCTTTCTTCATTCACCGTTTTACTGTTAGAACGTCAAACACTTGTGCCTTCTTCACCGCTATTATGAAGAAAGAACCCTCTGCATCTGCGCCAGCAACTAACACATCACAGTACCGCCCCAACGGGCAATCCCGCCGTCAAGCGCGCTCCGCACACGACCACGACGTCTTCGAGGGCCTGCCAGTCCGCCGATGGTCCAAACAATGGGTTCACGTCGGGAAATCCGCACCCCCACCACCCCCAGAGCCGGAACTCCCCCTGCCAAAAGAAACGCACCTACTGCCCCCAATGTCACAGGCCCTCCTCCAAGCCGCAAGATCAAGTTCGCAGGGCAAGCCGACGGTTAAACCACCCCATATCCCGGGACAACAACTCTTCCAGACCAAGCGCTGGATGCAGATCCCGCGTCACTTGGAACCCCCGGAACCGGTGTACTTGGCGAAGCCTCTTGGTGGAAAGCGCAAAAGGACGGAGGTGGAGCCGCCGCCGCCGCCGGTTGTGGCGCCCGTTAGACGGCGTGTTCCCCCGCCGAAGAGGAAGGCGAAGCCGAGAGGTCGCCGGCCAGGTTATAAGAAGACCGTGACCTTTGCTGCTGAAGGGGCTGCCGAGGGCGTTACCGAGTCTGGGGCTATAGTGATTGATCCCGCGCCAGTTGTTGAAGCACCGCCAGTCCCCGCTGCTGTGATTGAAGTCCAGGAAGTGGTACAGGTCGTGGCCCTGGTACCAGGCTCGGAGAAGAAAAAGGGTCCAAAGGGGAAGAAAAAGGGCCTGGGAAAAAAGAAGGATGTTGCGGGGAAGAAGTTGAAGAAGGCAAAGGGCGCGGTAGGGACTAGTACCCCCGCCAAGGGCAAGAAAAAGGGTAAAGCTGTAGCAACACCTGCCCCCTCCGCACCTGTAGCTACCAACGACGTCGACGACGACACCTCCATGGGCGGCACCGAGGCTCCCCCGGCCCCAGCCGAACACGTCGCCCCCGTCAGCACGATATTGGACGACGAGAACTTGACGCCGAAAGTCTGATGGATAGATGGATGTGGGGTGGTTAATGTCGGAGAGTGGGTTGATTCTTTTTATTATTACTATGCCACGGCACTTTCGAGTTTGGGGGATGGGTTTATTCTGTTTTTATTTTTATTTTTATTTTTTCCTTCATGTTTGACTATTGTTGTATTGTTATGTTACCGTAGGCTTGATTCGGGGTTACTTTTTTATTCAAATTGATTGATTTATCGATTGGATTATCCTTGAATTTTTTTTTTTTCCCGTCGCGTTGTTCGAGTAGTGATATCCCGGGGGGGAAATACGGTACGGTAGCAGAAGGGGGATGCTCTCGTAAGACGGGCGTGGTGAGGAATGGATATTACATGTGTATCGTTATTCGAAATATTCAACTTGTGTCGTAAACACTTTGGAATTCATTTCATAGGTACAGGTAATCCAGCAAAGTATCAATCATAGTAATAAAAAATAAAAACTGCTACTCTGCGAACAAATGAACGGATAGATTATTATGGGAGGAATAAAAGCAGTCATTGTTGTAGAAAGTAGATGTATTCCACAGCCCTTTGTGGTGACGTTTAACTTAACCACAGCTGCCGTCACCGCACCCGCTAGATCCGCGAATGCTATCGACCGTGCCCAACTTCTTTCCAGATCCAGAACCCGGTGGGCCCGGGGGAGGAGGTGGGGGTCCACCCGGACGCCCTGCACCTCCGAAGCCGCCGAAGCCAGGCTTCTTCTTCTGCTGCTCCCTCGGTTTCCCGTAATTTGCAAACATGGAGTTTTCAGCGGCGGGGATGGCGTCGAGCTATCACCTATTAGCTCACACCCTCACCGCAAGATAAGACAAACACTCACAGAAAACAACGAGGTAAAGTACAACCCCAAAAACATGATAACAACCCTCAGCACACCCCTAGCCCACGCTCCAATCGGCAAGCTATCGATAACCCTCCCGTCAAGAACATACCTGACCCCTCCACCCCCACCCCCACCAAGCGGGGGGACCACAACCCCCGGATCACCCCCCAACTTGTACCCCTTCCCAAACGCCCCCGACCCTCCAGCTGCCCCGGCAACAGCAGCCCACTTCTCCACCGCCCCCATCAACGCCCCGCGATTCGCGCCCGTCACGCGATCCGCCTCGCTGCCGCGCTGCAGCACCACGAACGTCGGCATTGCGCGCACCGAGTAGGCGCGCGAGACCTCCTGGCAAGCGTCCACGTCGCACTTTGCGAACGCCAGGTTCGGCGTTTTCGCGTGCTTGGCGGCGAGGGCTTCGAAGATGGGGGTTATGGCTTTGCAGGGGCCGCACCAGGTTGCTGTGACTGGATTGTGTTAGTATGTGTGTGATAGGGGAGGGGAAGGGGGGTGGTGTACAGTCTATGATTACGATGGCATTTTTGGAGATTATGGTGGAGAGGTGGGAGGGTGAAGTGATTGTTTGGATCGTTGTCATGTTTTTCTTTTTGTTCTTGCGTTGGTTGTGGGTTTTTGGTGGTGGTGGTGGTGGTGGTGATGTTGGGGGGAGGAATGTGGCCTCTTGGGGATGGATTGGTAATTGATTGATATGGTAGGAGGGTGGCGTTATGAACGCAGGCGTGGGGATGGGAAGTACGCTGGGATGGGAAATACTATGGCTTGGCGTACACTAACCTGCCGCATTTTTCTGATTGAGGCGTCTTTTTTATCACTTTTGATACTAGTTTTGGATCCGTTTAAGCTGGGATTACTTGAAGTGGAAGGTGATTGTATCGGTGGAAATGATCCGGGTTGGCGTTTTTAAAGATGCCGACGGTGCGTGCGTGCGTTTGGGGCGGGGGCTTTCGAGTTGGAGAGACTAAACGAGTGATATCCTCAGAATGGGCCATCGATGTATGCTTTCCGAAAGACTCTGGGTCTTCTGCTTTGTATTTAGTTGAAGAGCGTAAACCTTGCGATCGACCATCTGAGTCTAATATATTGCTTGTGTGCGTATCTTGACTCCTATGATGAATACGTTGCTCCATGGCATATGTACTAACACAAGTGTAGCCAGAGTTCCTTTTTAACCCTTTGCTTGCCCCTTTAATCTTTAAAGCTCTCTTTCTAATCCCATCATTTCAAAAATCGCTCGTACCATCCGCCCCCTCCTACCTAGTGACAAACTGACCATTACTGCCCCACCTGGGCACCAGATACCAGTACTGTACGGCGCCTTAGAACAGTGCCTCCTCAGAGAAACTTAATTATGTTTGATAAAATCTACCCTGCCGATTAGAAGCTGTGATTCAGCTAACCCGCTCAAGATCTCGCGCTTCGGGATAAGCGGATCCGAGTGCCAAAGAATATCTTAATCCATCCAGTGTTCCCCATTCCATAGATAAATCCACGTAGGTGCTATGAAGGATGTACCATACCTAGCCCATCTCACGAGCAAGTATCCCGACACCGAATCCCTACCAGAATCCAAAGTCAATATAAAATAAAAAAAAGTCCAAAGAATATACCTGCCGTTGCGCGGCCTAAAACCCTCCGGAGAAGTGAGGACAAAAGGCGGTGCTACTACGGAATACATCCCCACCCCGAATGGTCCCCTTCTAGCAATGCCTAAATTACCTTTGGCTCGGGGCTAATACCCATATCCAGGATTTGCCCCTTCTGTTGTATAGTACCTGAAGCACTTATTTCCGGTTATACCTCACGAGCGATATACCCCCCCCCAATGACATTCGGTCTTCGGGCGAAGCTGGATCATTGCTGATCACTCGTCTTCAACGATTATCGTCGTCGCGTGCGGTGAGGTTGCTATTTTTTATTTATTTTTCACGTTAGAGGGTTCGAAATCGCGACGGCGGTACGGAAGTGAAGCTGTCTCCTGTGTTCAGCTCACATATGAACAGTTCTACCATCTAGTAATACGGCCAAAACGGACCAGAGTTTTTGCGGGAGGGTTCCACAGCTTGTGATACCGTATGAGCATTGGGAAGATCCCAGTACCGGTAGTCAAAGGATCCCAAAAGCACCCTGGGATGATCATACCATACGGGCATATTACCGACACGTGGGGTCCTTATTAAGGAGTTACTGACGAGCACACGAGCAAACGGCCAAGTCATTGGGAGGCTGCCAACTTACTCTTTCCGTACAGGTTCCTGCATACGATAGTGCCAGACAAACACAAAAGTCAATATCACGATTCGGCAAAGCCCATGATGACAAGAAATCTCAATTTCCATTTTGCACAAACATCTAACTTTAGCCTAGAAAACGAAATGGCCAAACAATACAATACAATCACTAGCAAATTCAACACAATCATGGCATATAGCATGAATGCGTATATACACCCGTGCGCGCGCCCAGTCCTCCAAAGCAAATCACTTCATAAAACGGAATATTACAGTTTGGATACAAGGAGAGAACATCCCAATGAAAACAAAGGAGATGAAATGGAGTAGGATGAAAATGCCTGAAATTCTTGGTAGAGAGATGGGTATCTGATATCTCGCGGAGATTATGGCTGATAAAAGGAGGAAAAAGGACAGCGAAGCAATAAAAGGAAGAGAAGAGAAAGTAAGGTTAATAAGAAGGTATGTAATTGGGAAGATGAAAGTAATAGAAGGAAGAAACCAATAGATTCTCCACTCAACACCGACAAGAGGAAAAAGACAAAGAAATGTAAGAATTCAATCCCAACCAAACAGCAAACAAAAGACTCACGATGATTGGAGAAAAAGGGAAAAAAATGAAAAAAAGTGGCAGCCAGAATATAAAAAATGAAAAAGGAAAAAGGAAAAAAATAAATGAGACCCCTAATAGTTTGATTTCGACACCCCAATTCGACAGCCGTCAACCACCCCGCGCAATCATTAATTCCAGCCAGGGAGTTTATACTCGTGATAAAAGGCAACGCAAAAAAGGGAACAAAACGTCATTATATCAAACCGCCTATTACTACTGGTTGGTGCTGAGCTTGCAGGTGATTTTGCTGCTGAGACCTCAAGATAGGACTCTGCGCCTCATCTCCTCCTCTGCTGTCGCTCCTCTTCGCCGCGTCACTCTCCTCTTGCTGCAACTTTTGTCTCCACATGGCAAGACTGCTCGATAGTTCTCCACCTTCGGTGGAAGTGGGTGTTTTCTCAAAGTCAAAGGTACTGCTGAGTCTGTAGTTCTTATTGGTGTTCTCCCAATGGGTGCGGAGAGCGTCTAATTCCGTGGCCAATGAATCCAAGGCAACACTATTCCTTGCGTCTGGCCCAGCTCCGTAAAAACTACTCCTTGCAGATCCCGACTCAATGGCTCCATTGGTACCTTCCAAGCGAGTGCTGCGACGATAAGCGTCTACCGAATCCTCCACACGATCGAGTAGGAAGGAAACTCTCTCCTCTGCATCTTGGGCTCGTCGTTCCAGCTGGTTGTTTTCGATCTCGAGCTTCTCCACCATTTGTTTTGTTTCGCTGAGTTGTTGAGATGCATCCATGAGCTGGAGTTGCAGCTGGTTGTGGCCAATCTTGAACTGATCGCGCTCTTCTTGGAGGGTGTCGAGGGTTTCCTTGGTTTCGCGGATCTGCTTGTCGAGGGCGGTGGCGGATTCTCTGACCTTCGTTCGGAGGTCGTCGATTTCCTTCTTGAGTGATGCCCTCTCGCTTTCCCAGTTCTCTGCTCCGATTTCGGAAACTGATCCCTGTCTAGAGTGTTCGCTGTTCTTCCTCTGGGCCTCTTCGAGCTCGAGGTGGAGTTTGGCGTTCTGGGCCTTATTCTTAGCAAGTTCGTCCTTCATACGCTTCAGAAGTTTCTCGGTGCCCTTAACGTAGTGGACGGCAGACTGGTAATCGTTTTCGAGTTGTTCGAGCTTCTCGCGGAAGTGCTTCTCAGCCTCTTGTGCTTGCATCTCCGCCGTCGACTTGGTCTCACGGTGAGCACGGAGACTCTCTTCCAGACGAGTCTCAAGTTCACGAAGGCGGTTGATCTGCTCGGGGGTTGCAGTTCCGGAAGGACTGGGGCTTTGAAGGTTGTGGGAACGACGCTTGTCATAGCCGGCCATACTTGAGCGTTCAGCGAGGATCTCCTTGAGAGCATTATGTTTAGTTGTAATCGAGTCGACTTCTAGCTGGCGGTCAAGCAGACGAGCGTTGTTCTCGGCATTTTCCTGCTTAAGTCGCCGAACTTCGTCGAGAACTTCTGCCATCCGTCTGCGAAGAGCAATTGCGTCTTTGCTGGCCTGTCCTTGTTGGAACTCCAAACCGGCAACTCTCTGCATGGCTTGTGCGAGTTTCTCGCCAGTTTCATCGGCTTGAGCTTTGCTCTTTGAAAGCAGGCTACTGGCAGAGACGACTTGCTCTTGGAGAACTTTGACACGTTCGTCGGTGGCGCCGGTGCCGCTCATGATTTCCCTCTCGGATACCTTCTGAAGTCCTGCAGCCATTGCCGCGCTAGCAGCTCTAGCCTCTTCGGCATACTTCTCCATCAGCTCCTCCGTGTCCCTTAGTCGTGTGTTGGCACTTGTGAGATCCGCAACCTTTTCCTCGTATTCGCTCTTGACCTGAGCCAACTTTCTCTCCAAACCTTCTTTGACCAGTCGCTCCTCTTCAAGTTGCCTGGCCAATGTGGTACTCCTGTCACTGCTAGCTTCCATGGTCTTCTTCAACTCCCCCATTGAACTTTGGTAACCACTATTGTCCTCCAAAGCTTCTTTGAGTTTCATTGATAGTTCGTCCTGGTCAATCCTTAGAAGTTTAGCCTCTGCGGTTGCCTCGGCACCTGCGGCCGCTTCGTCCCTAAAAGCTCGTTCAGCATCAAGTAGTTCCGCCCGAAGGCTCTCCATCTCCGATGCCGCACGGTTTCTAAATTCATCCAATTCGGTGACACGGCTTTGCGCAACAGCTGCAGTCTCATCGGCGAGATGTCGAGCTTTCCTCTCGGCGGTGATCTCAGCAGTTAAAACCTCGACTTTGGCACTGAGTTCTGCCTGGGCTGCTAACGAGGATGCAAGTTTTCGGCTCATATCGGTCATCTTTTCGGCATCCATGTTGGCAATGTCTACGGCAGATTTGTCGCCGGTGGGTGTAGAACTGCTACCACCCAAGGCCGCTAATTTCGCTTTCGCATAAACTGCCTCTTGAACAGCGACGTCTCTCTGGCGTTCTACGTCCTGGATACGCTTGGCGGCCAGAGCGGCTTGGGTATCTACTGAACCTTGGACTCTAGAAAGCTCGCCCTTAAGCACTAGCATAGCTTCAATGAAAGGTCTATCGTCCTCTGCTAATGATTCGTTGGCTCGTTCATCTAGCATAGCATTTCCGTTTGTCTGAGGTGTGTATCCCGCTCTTCTAGCAAGCGCAAGCTCTGAGGCATACCAATCGTTCTGGTGCCTGAGTTGTTCCATCTCTTGGCCTGGGGTAGAGTTCTTTCTCTCTGAAGTCTTCGTAGGCGGGTCGTCGGTCTCTGTTACGGGGGGTAACCCTCCTAGGGACGGTGCTGTGCCGGATGGACTATGAGGGCTCGTAACCGCTGATCGGCCATTGGCAAGATTGCTCGGTTGAGAGATCGGAGAGTGGTTTGGAGCTGGTGATGTTGGGGAGCGATCGTTATCAACATTCTGTTGTTGCTGCCCTTGAGGTTGGACCGTCGGCCCTTGCTGTCGAGATCTTGACCTCTCCTGTGGGGCTAGCGCAGTGCCTGAAACAACATCCGTAGACCCCTTTCGTTGTTGCGCTGTAGGAGTTCTCCTTCCATTCATTGCACCAGTCGGGCCATCACGTGGTTGAGGTTGTACGGGGGAAACAATGTCCTTGGGCTTGTTGTTATTGCCATTGTTATTGTTGCTCATGGGCCCACCCGGCGATCCAGTAGGGGTCCTACTTCGTGGTCCTGGAGGGACGCCATTTGTCCTTGGTGGTGGAGCCTGCTGGGTCGGTGGGGGTCCTGCGGGTGCCTGCGACATAGATGCTCGCGGTAACCGAGAGTTTACGCTGCCGCCAGATGTGTTATTACTAGCAAGTGGTGTTGATCCGGCAGAGCCTGGCGATCCAGAAGCGGTCACACTCTCTCTTGTACCTTGTTTCACAGGCCGATTTCTTGGGTCGCCCGGACCGGGTCCTGGTCCATCCACCGATCCATTCCTTAGTCCCTGGACCCTCTTATCAGTGGGCGCATGAGTCCTATCTGCTGGACTACCTTGCTGATGATCGGTAGGATATCTGATTTTCGCTGTATCGAGAACATAGATGAACTGAAGCTCCTCCTGGTTTCTTGAGGGCACACTAGGCTCTCCACCAAGTACGATAATCTTTTGTCCACATGTTGTCATTGAATGTCCTGAGCGCCGCGATGGCGATGGTCCCATGTTCTGGAAGGTGTACCATCTCCGTGAAGAAATCCTAAATGCAGCCAAATCGCCCAGGTCCTCCCCTTCTGATGTCCGACCGCCAAAAATGTACATCACATCTCCCACAAGTGCTGCTGCATGTCCTTCTCGGGGTGAAGGAATGTAGCCGATGCAGTCGAGTTGACTCCACGAATTGGTTCTGGGATCGTAGGACCAAACATCATTAAACCACGTTACTCCGTTAGTTCCTCCAAATCTAGCCCACGGTTAGTTTGAATCAAAAATTGACAAGATGAGGACGCATACAAGTAGAGTTTGTCCGCCCAAGTAACAATTGTATGGTTTGTTCTGCTTGCTGGCATATCAGTCCCCGCTTCCTTCGCTGGTACTAAAACTTCCCATCCCGATTCGGCGCTCTGCAATGTGTTCAAATCAAAGGCGACCAGGTCGTTGAAGAAAAATCCATCGACTTGACCTCCAAAGATGTACAACTTTGAGCCTAGTATATTTAAGGTATGACCATATCTTCCAGCAGGTCTTGGGCCGTTGGGATTCGCACGAGACCATTGGCGAGTTGCTATTATTTAATCAGTTGACGGCTCTGGTAGTAAGAATTAAGAATATCGCATACAAGTATTTAATAGATAGAGAGTTTCGTCAAGAGAGTCCTGAGGATCTAATTTTGTGTCGCCTCCAAATACTAAGAAAACCCAAGATTTGTCAGTAAGTGCAATTCGTGCAATTCCACGGCAAATGCCATTATTGAAAGGAAACGAACCGATAAACGCATTTCCTACTAATAAACTGGCGTGACCGACACGGGGCCCTGGGCCTTCACTTGTGGTCATTACGGGGTACGCAGCTAACTGGGTTCCACCTCCTTCGATCATCCATAAATCGCCGCGCACAGTTTGAGAGCGAATGAGACCGCCCATAATGTAGATATCGCCATCTTTCCCGGCGACACCATTAGCTGCATGACCGTAGCGTGGAAATGGTGATGGATGCGATGATGAGAGTGTTAATCGCCGTTGCGACCACGGATATAGAGCGACATTTGCAGGATTTACTCCCGAAGGCGATTGCTATAATTTCCAAAAATTAGTTCAAACACAATCTTTGGAATGTTTCGGAGATTTTAAGAGGGGAGGGGGAAAAGACCACCCGTGCTTGAGACGATGGAACATTCTGCTGAGGACTCGGCGTCTGATTTTCTGGAGGACCTTGCTGTTGTAAGGCTTGTTGTTGTGGTCTTGGAGGACCTGTTAGAGCTCCGGCTGGACGTTGATCCGGACTCGATGTCGCGCCGATACTCCCGGCGAGACTATTGAGAGAGTTATTGACGGAGCTGGAGGGGGTTGGACCGCCAGGACCACCTGGAGCGCCGCTACCAGGAGCACCGGCCATGGGAGGAGGTATCGGGCCGTTAGGAATTCCTTCTCGATGACCGTGTGCACCCTTTTTCTTTCCGAATAGAAAAGCCATAATCTAAGATGTTTCGTTCAAGCTTTGTTGTTATTGTTGTGGTAGTTGTTGCTAGCACAACTCCTGCTGCTTCTGCCCTCCAAGGTTCCGTTGCTGGCTAGCTGGTTGTTGGAGATGCAGACAGCAGAGTTATCGTATCGTAGGGGATGCGTGGAAAGAAGAAGGTATGGTATGGTTTAAAAAAAAAAAGGTTTAGGGGATGGGGTCGGTCGCTTGGGACGACGCCCTCCGTGGTCTATCAGAGTTTAATTCGCTTGTGGGAACACACGGATCGGTGAAGCACAGTTGCAACAGAAAACAAACGAGAACCTTTAGAAATAGAAACAAACGAACGAGAAAGAACAAGCTTCTTTTCTTCTTTTCTTCTTCTCTTCTTTTCTTCTTTTCTTCTTTTTCGTAACTGACGTGAAAGGTGATGCAGGAAGGTGTGTGTGGAAGTGTGGGTGAGTGGATGAAACGAATGGCTCCAATCAATCAATCAATAAGAGGGTCTTGAGGTGTGTTGCCCTGGTTGTAGTATGTAGTGGTGAGCGTACCGGCAACCCGCTCTATCCAGGCTAGGTAGGCAGTTGAGTGGAAGGGCAAGAGAAGGGAAGGGAGGAATTAAGCGTAATCGTACGGTAGTTCGTCTGTATCGTGAAAAACAAAAATGCAAGAAAAGGAAGAGAGGAGAAAAGAAAAAAAAGCTTGAAACGCAAAAGACAAGAAGGTTGAACCCCTAAGTATGGTAAACCAGTAGATTGACTTCTCTTTGCTTGGTGATGGCAGGGGAGTGGTATGAATAGATAGACCAACTTAAAAAAAGGTAAAAGAAAAAAGAAAGGAAAGATCAGGGCACACAGACGGACGATGAGGAACAGAAGAAGTGCTTTGGCGCAGGTATGTAAGTTAGGGCGGGATAGGGTAGAGATAAAAAGATATAAAAAAATAAAAAATAAAAAATAAAAAATAAAAAAAATACAAATGCAATGCAATACTTCCCCTTCTGCAATTCTGTTACTGTAGGCTTGGGATGACCGCACGGCACCTGTCGAAGGGGGAAGTAAAGATTGAAGTGAAGTGAAGGGGGGCGGAAGGGAAGGGAAGGGAAGGGAGGAAGGGAGGCTCGTCCTACCGGTGGTACAAAACTGAACCCCGGTACGTTATGGTATCTAACGAGCTAAATAAAAACGAGAAAGAAGGGAGGAGGAAAGAAGAAGGAAGGAGATAGAGAGAGATACGGTATGTAATGTAAAGCCACCCACGGAGTATGCTGTATGATAATGTGAACCGAAGGGGAAGAAAGAATCATGATAGAAGGCAGTTAGGGTACCATGGGGAGAAAGGGAGTTAGATTAGTTACCGTACCGTAGTTAGCTTTTTTTTTTTTTTTCTGCGTAAAGGGATGGTTGGATTGGATCAGGCTGTTTGGGAAACTTTGGTTTGGTTGCTTGCCTCCTTTTTTTTTTTTTTTTCCGAATGGTGGTTGCCAGCCTGCCAGCTACCGTAGGTCACTCACTCATTCAGCTGTCAGTATGATGCTACGGTACGGTGGGTTGTGCGGTGTAGCTATACCGTACCGGCATCAGCACGTAAGAGCGAGATGGGATGAGGATGGGTGGGTGGGATTGAGATGGGGGAGACAGGGTGCGAGGGATGTCGGTTTGGTTTGGTTTGAAGTTTCTGGATGCACGAGCAAAATTCATCTCTAGTTGAATTGAATGGGAATAGTCTACCCGTAGTGCTGTGCAAGTAATTCGACTTCAACAACAACACATTTGCATGATCGTGCAAACCCTCATTTCTTGTCTCTCGTCTTCGAGAAAGAAACGGCCGATTAGAGTTACTGTCAACCCTACCCGGCTCTTCCACAATTGTGTGTGCGCGTTTCAAAGTCGATCTTCGGCTTCTTGTTTGGTTGGGGGTGGAAAAGGGGGGGCTTTCTGCTTGTCTTATTTTGTCTTGTCTTGTCTACCTTGCTTCTCTCACCCTTTTGCGATACATCCAGCCAGCCAGCCTTATTTCTGCTACAGCACCCCAGGGAAGTTAGACTATGGAGAGTGTGCTGAAGAAAGAAGAAGGGATAATGATATTATGATATGTGTGTGCCCGGGAGCTGTACCGGTATGCACAAGTATGTATGCATATACCGTATCGAAACGGTACGGTAAACCGCACACCCAATACCCACAAGACGAACTATCTGCGGCGCAACACTGCGGCCCAACGTCGAGAAGAAAAGAAAAGAAAAGCCAGAACTGGCCGCCGTCGCCGCCGCCCGAGTCCTTGTCTCGCTGCGGTTTCCTACAGGCTACCGTACAGTACCGTACAGTCTTCACCGGATGGGATGGAATGGAAGTCCGTTGTGATTATGGCTGGTGTGCACCGTACTATACCGTACCATAGGGCATGCCCAGGTACTCGTAATTCTCTGACGTTTGTGAACACAACTGCTATTGCATATGGGCAGAAAATCGGCCGGAGCCTCAAGATTTTGGGGCATGCAATAGCAGCTGTGTTCACAAACGTCAGAGAATTCCGAGTATGCTCGGACACCGCGGCATCGTGGTTATTTCTGAATGGAAGCCAATTGGCATTCGGTGGTTTTAACTTGGCTCTCTACCTTAGCTATCGTAGCCCTACCATAGCCTAATAGTGGTGCTGGAGAAGAAAGGAATAACTGTGGCGAATCAGAAGCTGTGATTGGGACTGAAGCCTAAGCGTCAGCTCTCACAATTATCAAAGCAAAAGCAAAAAAGTACTGTACGTATATGTGCCCTAAAAGTTACTGCGCGCTCCCCTTATGTATATGAGTTACATCACGAGAGCAAGCTCCTACCTGCTGGTTTCCGAGAGAGGTATATGTACAAGTAATACTTGGCTATATAGTACACAAATAATTTATCATTAATAATTGAGTAAATCTGGGGATTGTGCAGGGCGGATTTTTTTTTTCGTCAGTTGGTCAGACTAAAAGTTGACGGCGATATACATCCGTCTTAAGCGCCCTGCCCACCTTGCAGGACAGTGCGATGTGCGCAATTGTGAAAGCTGGAGGTGAAGATTATCTACACTTTCAGCAGGTGGCGAGGTGGGCTTGTGAAAGTATTATATGGTAGCTCACAAGTACTGTACCATAAGCAGTTCCGCCATCTCTATATTTGCTTGTGCAAGCACAGTACTGTACTCGGGTGAGGGGGAAAATATTGGGACAAGTAGGGGGGTCAAATGATTTTTTTTTAAATAGAGGGAAAATCCTGGAATGCACCCTAAGGTATGACCTATTAAACCTTAATAACAAAAGAAACTTCCCAAGCACTCCCACTAAAATAAATAAACAAAATAAAATTTCAAAATCATCAAATCATAAGTCCAAGAGCTAAAGACATTAAGAACCCAAATTGGAACCTTATGTTAATAGAAATCCTTCAATCTTAACTGGAAAACTAACTAAATTCAATGAAATAAACAAAGAAAGTTTTGCAACCAATTCCTTCCTCACTTTATTGTGCTTCCATAGAGTTGAGTCTAGTTCTATGTTAAAGCCTTCTGGATCCTGGTACTTATATTGTAATGTAAGATTCTGGTAGTTCATTATTATATATCAGAAGTATTGGTAAGCAATTCCATAGTAGTCATACTTTGGATCACTGTCTTGACTAAACTAATCTGATTGGGTATTCAGGTAACTCTTATTAGCTCTCATTTAGTGTATCCTTTCAGCTTAAAACTTTAGTAGGAGTATAAAGTTCCAACATTTCCTAAAAGACTATCTGTATAGGTAATCTGAGGGGTACCTAAGCTTAGCTCACTTCTAGTATATTTTTTTTATACCTTTACCTTTAGCTCTAGCCAACCTTTTGTACTATTTTCAAAGATAGAAGCTAGTTTATTTGGCTTCTTAAGGAAAGGCTATATTTTAAAGATAGTCATAGCCCTCATACTTACTTTAGCCTGAGTGATCAGGAGATACCTTTAGATCCCAGACTTGGAAGATGAGTTCTACATTTTCAAATAAGTACTTTCTATATTCATAAAATCGTGCAATTTATTTGTAGACATGTTAAAGTCACAGAGAAAGGAGTATCCACCAGGCAGCATTACTGTAAGTATATTATTCTCTAGTAGTGTAGTTGTGATCTAGACCACTATAATTTGAGAGATCTATTTAATATATAACTCAATAGATGCAGAGAAGGCCTTGGCTGATAAGATAACTTTATTTGTAACATATTTTTAATTCATCTTACTACTCAATTCCAAAATATTTACATCTTCTTCATCATTATTAATATGGGAGCCAAGATCTTAGTATTATATAATAGAGTTAGTAGGATAATCCTTTTTGTAAAACTCTAAACCCTATAAGGGAACAGCCCTTTACCAGATATCAATAGTCTTTTATCCTAATAAAGGTATTCTGAACAAGTATTAACTATTATGGGGGGCTCAACTAAAGAAAGAGGTAGTTGAACTTGAACATTTGCAAGATGAAATAACAAAGATCATCAGGTAGGCTTAAAGAAACTCTATTCATTAAAACTACTAAAAGCTCCAGAAGTTATTTATGTAAAAGTATATAAATGTAACATGTGTACATATTCTAGTAACTATATACTAGTTATGCTTATATTTTCCTTGTTATATTATTTCATTTAATTTTGCTTATGTTGATTGTTTGTTTGTTTCACTACCAGTATTATTATGATTCTGGTGACTTGTTATATTTTGTATTAATTATGCTTTTGTAACAGCAAAGTTTTGCCCTAGGGATTCCAAGGCAAGGAATGGTCATATATACCAGCAGTAGAGATAAGGCTTAGGTAGAGGATTGCCTTGGGCTTTTGGGATTCTGGTAGGATCACAAGATTCCGGTAGTGTGCACTTACTGGTAATGACAGTGGTTGCAGGTTTCCAGAAACCTCTACCTTGGGTGGAGGAAATCATGTATTTAAGACAGCCTTTCTGACTAGCAGGAAACACCAGACTTCAGACAGAACCTAGATAAGAAATATACTTAGTTGAATGGTGATTCTCTTACTCCCTTTCCCCTTCGATTCTTCTAGGACCTTCTTGTCTTTACCTCTCTAGTCTCTCTTAGGAATTGAATGCTAGCTGGCCTACCACTGATCCCTATTATATTAGTTCATACAGGTTACCACCTATTATAGTAAGAGTAATAACTTAATATATTGATAAGATCACTTCTCTATTGCTTGATGACTCTAATAGCTTAAGAGTAACTTAATATTTATATTCCATATCTGTATACTAGTGAGCTATAGCTAACTATCATACTAAGTACTTCCAGCAAAAACTTCTTATTATTCTTAAGTATAAACTGTCTTTAACCTTGAGAATATTTCATCCTATTTAGCTTTTGATTTCCTCAAACTCCTAATTTCTCTGAAGGTTTCTAGTATCTTGCCAGTAGGTTGTCTCTAAACATTCTACCATATTGAACTTAATTTGAATATGCTACCTCAATGTTAATTATATTAATCATTCAATCTTGAAACACAGTGATTAGCTTTGATATTGCAGTATAACTATTGCAATGTATAATTAGACATTACAAAGTTCAATGAGAGTAAGTATAATCTCTTTCCTGAATCAAACCAGTAGTTCATTGAGTAGAAAATTACTCCCTTACTGACTCTCAAGTAGGCTAATTAGAGTCTACTTCTTCTAAAGCAGTGAGTTCTATTATATAGTTATATCTTATAGCTTAAGTACTATAGACTCACTATATCTAAGTTATAGTACATCAGTAATAAAATTGTATTGCATCCTATGCATCTGTTGTATCAGATGCACAAGGTGAGTCTAATATAAACTCCCATTATAGATTGGTCTGTCTGGTCTCAATTCATCTTGATTTGGTTACCCTCTATTCAGATGCACAAGATGTAACCTAATATAACTATAGTCTGTCTAGATGCAACCTAACACAGTCATAATCTGTCCAGATGCAACCTAATACAGTTATAATCTGTCTATTAGATGCAACCCAATACAGCCATAATCTGTCCAGACACATAGGATGCAACCTAGAAAAATGATATTTTCTAAATGTAAATGGTTTCAGTAATGAATTCTACTTGTTTGCACATGGATAAATATTTCTAAAACTGATAGGATTGTAAATAGAGGTTTAAATATTGTAGTAGTAAAAGGATTAGAGACTACTACCTACTGGTAGAGAACTGGGACACCCTCAGATAAATTAGGAGTTTGATGAAATCAAAAGTTAAGTAAGGTAAAATATTCTCAGAGCTAAAGAGAGTTCCCACTTAGGAATAATAAGAGGTTTTTACTAGAGGTACTTAGTATGATAGCTAGATGTTGCTTGTAACCACTCAGATATAGAATATAAATAACAAGATACTCCTAAGCCATTAGAATCATCAAGTGACAGAGAAGAGATCTTACTAGTATCAATATATTAATATAAGTTATTACTCTTAAATACTTATGTATATATGATTACTTGAACTCTTAGTCATTTTAGTAAATAGAGTCTCTTTGAGCCTATCTCACAATTTTTGTTATTTTTCTTCATGAATACCCAAGTTCAATTAGTACCTCTTCCTTCAGTTGAGCTTCCCCATAATAGTAATATAGTTGTGATACAGTGATGACTCCAGGTCTCTACACAGGAGCTACAAGGAGGTGTTTGGACTGTAGAATATGATAGGTAGGTATGAGAGGTACCTGCTATCCATATACTTAATACTAACCTCTTTGTGAAATGTATTGTAGTCTCTGCATTATCAGATAGCTAGAGGCCCAGTCACTTCAATGTGTACCCTGCCAGTTTAACAATGTGTGATTATATAGAGACTGCATCCTCGGGCCAGGTTCCCCTTTCTTTCAGTATACACCAGACAGGGGGGAGCCAACTTGAAATGTCTGTATGAAGAATATAAAAAATGTATTTATTGGCATTTGAGGCATGGAAATATTGGAATTGATTTATTAAGGAAAGGTATTTTACATTTTTAGTTTAGTATGATATCTTTATTACCTCTTTTGTGGTATATGCACAGGCCTGTTCAACCCCTGCATGTCCCAATACTTCGCCCCCCCTACCCCAAGTATGTACCGCAAGTAGCATTCAACCACTCTACTGTTGCACCTGGCTATAATGAACCCCTTTATAATGAATATTTGGCTATTATGAACCGGCTCCTGCGGGCACGCTAGTCAATTTACACCGGAAAACAACTTGCTATAGTGAACCCCCATAGTAAAAATTAGTGAAGGCAGCTTTGAGGTCCTGATTCTTGGCGTTCATTATAGCCAGGTGCAACTGTACCTCCCACAAATACATGAAACCGCCTATGACATCGATTGATCAATGCGTTCGATATTTAACTTACTGTATTATGATACATAGCATTATACCGTGTCAGTTCGACAATATGATTATTACCGTACTTGTATCATTCCACCTTTATTATTCGCCGTTATTATCCCACCGGCTAAAATATACAGAATCGGGCAAGTTTTCCAGAAGAAAGGGAGAAAAGCGTATGACGGGAGGGTGCAGAGGCGAGGTTTTGAATTCGTATCGTACCGTACAGTACATCGTATCGTAATCATAGGGCGGATGTGAGTTGAGGCCCGGGGGGGTGGAGGGATAGCTGGATGAATGCGGTAGTCAGGACGATGTAGTACGGTATTGTAATGATGGATACGATAGATAGATGGATGGGTGGATGGGTGAATGGATGGTCAAATGATCGGTTATCGCCGCTGCCAACACATCAAGGGTCAATATCACCGCCGGAGAAAGAGAGAGAGGATACGAGTGAGGAGAAGAAGAGAGTAATTGCCTCAGGTATGATATGAACGAATGGAGGAATTAATAGTCTGATACAATGAGCGATTGTAACTTTACGATGTTTATATATATAGAAGGAATTGGTTCACGTGGAAAGAATACTGCCTTTGGAGGTGGAGTCATTGGTGGATTTTTAGGTATACACAAGCAGACTGCTTAAGATGACGGGGTTGATGGTTGCAGACATTCTGTGATTCGATAACTTTATTGGAAAGTCCGAGTGCTGGGACGAGGTACTTCAGTGGTATATGGGGTTTGTATGAGCTGCTGGAGTACTTTATATCGGTCAAGCCTTCAATATACTCTTTCTCAGTGTTCACTTCAGCCTCGTCATAATCAGCAACTCCAGGCTACAGTTCAGCCCGTCATCCATCAAAACGAGATTGACGATAAATCAATTGTTTTTATCCTCAACCTCCCCTCTTCCACTCACAACGAAAATCTCCCCTCTCTTAGTATTTGGGAAGATGCGGTAGTAAGGTTCTGCTTAGTCTCAGCGTTCACCTGACCGGGCTCCTCTCCTTCTTCCCATCTCCGAAAAGAAAAGAGAAAGAGGAATGACGGCCGTTCACCTCACTCCAGACCCTCCTCGTCACCGTTCTCAACAACCGCTTCTAGGACAAGATCAACGACAACCGCAACCCCCTTCGGCCTCGGCTTCATCCACCGCTGGTCCCGCTAGTGCTCATCACGTGCATCAACGCGTTTCGCTCCCTAAAGCTCCTCAACCTACCAACATGAACGCTGTCGAGCCACCACCCTCATCACAAACAACGTCTGCACCCCCGAACGGATACATGATGGTTGACGGCGCGATTCCCAGCCATACGAATGGTACCAACGCAAATATACACATCGCAAGAGAAAGTAACATCAACAATAACCATAATAATATATCTATCACCACAAATTCAACCAACCCTTTAACTACATCACATAATACCAGCACCAACCTCCGTGTCAATGGGAATGCCACACACCCACATCACCACACACAACAAACTCATAATTCTTCTTCATCCCACCATCAACTATATCCGGCGAATGGTCCATCCACTCCCACTACAGCCATCTCCCGCCAAAATTCTTCCTCCTCAACCTCTTCCTCAATCAATCCGGTTGGCGAGTCTCCCTCCGCCGAGCTGTTGCGACAGACCTTGAATGTTGCAGTTACGGTTGCTGGTGCTGCTACCGCTACTTCTCCGAACCCGAATTCACCGCGGTCGACTAGCAGAACTAATTCCCGCAGGAAGCCTCCTCTAAATATTTCCACAACTAATAAGATTTCCGGCCTCCTCACGCCTGCTGGCTCCGCAGATAATTCTGGCGCAGAGAGTCCTGACGAGGAGGTTCATGATCACGAAGAGGGGATGAGGCATGGTTTTGCGGAGGAATATAATTCCGAGGCTTATCTAGCTGTGTTAGAACAGGTTTGATTCTCCTTCGAATTTTTTCCTTCTTTCCTTTTTATTCCTTTAGTGACGATTGAGGGGCGTGGTGTGTATGTTTTTCTTTTCTGACGTGGTGGGAGGTAGGTTTTTTACATGTACTATACCGATAAACGTCATGAGACAGGTGGAAATCCAAAGGAAGAAACGCAAACCTTTCCATTACAAGAGTGGAGAATGAGGGACCGACTGAAGACAGTATCGGCCGCGCTGGTTTTATGCCTGAATATTGGGGTGGATCCTCCAGGTATGTTTTCTCGAGTTTTACGGCGCATGGTTTATGTTGATGTTGGAGCAGATGTCGTCAAGACGAATCCATGTGCGAAATTAGAATGTTGGGTAGATACTACTGCCCACCCTGCAGCAAAGGCTTTGGAGCAGATTGGGAAGAATTTACAGCAACAATACGAGACGCTTAGTATCCGAACAAGGTATAAGCAATACTTGGATCCCTCCGTCGAGGACACCAAGAAGTTTTGCTGCTCGTTACGTCGTAATGCTAAGGATGAACGTATCCTTTTCCACTACAACGGCCATGGGGTACCAAAACCAACGTCCAGCGGCGAAATCTGGGTATTTAATAAAAATTTTACTCAGTACATACCGATTTCGCTATACGACCTTCAGAGCTGGCTCGGCGCACCGAGTCTGTTTGTCTATGACTGTAGTGATGCTGGGAACATAGTCGCCAATTTCAACCGGTTTATTGAAAAGCATGAGCAGGAGAACATGGAGCTACGGGCCAAGGACCCCAATGCTCTAGTTACCACATCATATAGCGATTGTATACAATTGGCTGCTTGTGGAAGTAAGGAGACTCTGCCTATGAATCCGGATTTGCCGGCGGATCTGTTCACTTGCTGCTTGACGACTCCGATCGAGATAGCGATTCGTTTTTTCGTCCTTCAAAACCCACTGCCTTCTACTTTGACAGTCGAACAAGCTATGAAGATTCCTGGGCGTCTTCAAGAGCGTAGAACGCCACTTGGCGAGCTGAATTGGATCTTTACTGCTATCACTGATACCATTGCCTGGAATACCCTCCCTCGACCTTTGTTTAAGAAACTCTTTAGACAGGACTTAATGGTGGCCGCGTTATTTAGAAATTTTCTGTTGAGTCAGAGGATTATGAGAGTTCATCAATGCCATCCAATTTCCTCGCCTCCTCTACCAGAGACACACCATCACCCATTATGGCAGTCGTGGGATTTAGCAGTGGAGATGGTGCTCGCGCAGTTACCGGCATTGAATAGAGCTGCTGATGGTGGTCCCGCATACGAATATCAGCATTCCGGTTTCTTCACTGAACAGCTCACAGCCTTTGAGGTCTATCTCTCTCAGGGCGCGATTGACAGAAAGCCCCCAGATCAACTTCCAATTGTTCTCCAAGTTTTGCTGAGTCAGGTGCATCGTCTTAGAGCACTTATTTTACTCAGTAAATTTCTCGATTTGGGACCTTGGGCTGTGAATTTGGCATTGAGCATTGGTATTTTCCCGTACGTGCTTAAACTTTTGCAGTCAGCGGCACAGGAATTGAAGCCTGTGATGGTGTTCATTTGGGCAAGGATATTGGCCGTCGACGCTTCCTGCCAGGCGGATTTGTTGAAGGATAATGGGTATAGCTATTTCATCCAGATCCTTAGTCCGACCTCAGGAATCCCCGTTGGAAACGCGAGCGAACATCGTGCTATGTGTGCATTTATTCTCGCCATGTTCTGTAGAGGATTTCACCAAGGCCAGGTGGTCTGTATGCCTCCGGGTGTTATGGGTGCCTGTCTTGCCCACCTTGGAGACGAGAATCCATTGCTGAGGCAGTGGGCGTGTCTTTGTTTGTCACAACTTTGGTACGACTTTGCCGATGCCAAGTGGCAAGCCATCAGAGAGGGTGCACACCTAAGGTTGTGTGAACTTGCTACCGATAATGTTCCGGAGGTCAGGGCGGCAGTATTGTACGCACTTACAAGTTTCTTTGGCATCCCGGATATGAGCGAGGAGGTTGCAAAGATCGAGCAAGATGTTGCGGGATCCCTCTTGATAATGACTGCCGATGGAAGTAATATGGTCAGGAAGGAGCTCGTGATATTCCTTAGTATGTTTGTCAAGAGGAATGAGGGAAAGTTCTTGGTTGCAGCATTCGAACAAATGGTCCAAGAGAGGGATAATCTCGCTGGCTTTGCGCGCACGCAGACGACTGGAGGATTGAGGCCGAGTACCCAGCCAACTGAGAGGCATCATTATAGAGTATCTTCTGGACCTGGAGCATTGGGAGCTGAAGGGGCGAACGGGTCAGCCAAAAAGAAGGACACTCTCGGTTCCATTTCACCCAATACCATCTTCTCGGCAATATGGCAAGCGTTGCTCATGTTCTCTGTCGACCCATTTCCAGAGGTTGGCCAGGCCGCCCAAATTGTTGTTGATTATGTTCATCTCGCACTCTTGCAGAGCCCACTCGGCCAACATGCCCAGGATGTCATTGAAGAGATTTCCTGTGCCAACCTGCGTAACTTTAGCCTTACGTTGCCCACTAATTCAATGCCGGAGAGCAAACGTCCTGTGTCACCTGGACCAAGTAAAGCTGAGGGGTACTTTACTACCTCTTTGCGAAGATCGGCGAGTATTGCTGCTAGCTTGAAGCAGATGGCCTTGGGATATGCCAGTGGAGAAACGACCCCTATTAACCCTGCACCTGCAACACCAAAGACGTTGAAGGGCAGCTGGTTAGCTAATGGCAGTGCGGAGAGAAGTCCCGAATGGAACAGACCCCCAGATGCAAATGATCCACAGAGCTCATCCACGAGCTATCACACCGCAAAAGAACCGATTACCCGCAATTTCCATGCCAAAGGAGCCGAGAAAATTCCTAGCATCCCACTCAAAAGCCAATTTATGGAATGGTCTATTGAGGTTTGTTATCCGTGGCGATACATGGAAAGCCCAACTAACCTTGAACAGTACTTCCGCGAGCCTCAAATGAAACCGAATGAGGCCGACGAACCGGGCAGTGTTGATTATAACCAGCGTTTGTGGCGTAGAACGCGAAATGACAGGATTATTATCGAGACACAGACTCAAAAAGAGCGAGCCAGCAACTCAAGATGGGATCATAACAAGGGTGTTTTCAACAACGGGAGTCTTCCTATGAGGCTGCTGTTTCATCAATTCGAGAGTCATCTCATAGCTGTGGACGAAAAGGACGGTGTATCGGTATGGGACTGGGAAAAAGGGGCAAAAACTAACCATTTCTCAAATGGGAATCCAACAGGCACAAAGATTACTGAAATTAAATTTCTCAATGAAGACGATGTTGCCCTGTTGATGACCGGTAGCGGGGAAGGTGTTGTTCGTATATACCGGAATTATGAGAATGATGAAGTTGAGCTGGTCTCTAGCTGGAGAGCTCTTACCGATTTATTGCCTTCTAGGAGAAGCTCTGGGTTGGTTGCTGAGTGGCAGCAAGGAAGGGGGACAATGCTCGTTGGAGGAGATGTAAGAGTTATCAGAGTCTGGGACGCACCAAGGGAGATGTGCATGAGTGTGAGTATTCCCCTTTATTTTATTAGGAATGTCTACTGACAAGTAGCATAGGACATTCCCGCACGCTCTGGGTCCTGCATTACCAGCTTGACGTCTGAACAAGTTGCTGGTAACATCTTCGTAGCTGGCTTCGGTGATGGGGCAGTCAGGATATATGATCGCCGTCTGGCACCTAGAGATTCGATGGTAAAAGTGTGGAAAGAACACAAAGCTTGGATCGTAAAAGTGCAGATGCAACGAGGTGGTATGCGTGAGTTGGTATCTGGAAGTGCAACAGGCGAAGTTAAGCTTTGGGACATCCGCATGGATAATCCTGTCAGGGGATTCCTTGCACATACCAAGGGCATGAGAAGCTTGAGTGTTCATGAGCATGCTCCTATCATCGCCACGTATAATAACCCCACCCCCTTTCCGCTATTTATTTTTCTATTTTTATAAGTGCTAACTATTCAATGACAGCGGGTCAACCTGGCACGATGTGAAACTCTGGAACACCTCTACTCCCAAAGACCTCTCCCTATCGACAATAAAGCCCTACAGCAGCTTCCTACACCAGAATCGCAGCAATCCCGTCACCGGCCTTGCTTTCCACCCTCACCGGATGATGGTAGCATGCTCCGGTGCCGGAGACAACCATATCAGCCTTTACAATTGCGATTCCAAAGGCGGGATATAGAGTCGCAGTCTATGTAACTCGACTTTTTTTTTTTTTTTATTTCTGCAGGTTTTGTTTGTTATAGTCATAATAGCTTTTTAACGCAGGCATCGATTGATCGAGATTTTATTCAATAATTTGTTGATTGATTGGGACAGTGCTTTGTGGGGCAAAGAGAAAGAAAAAAGTGTGTATTCTAGATCAGTTGAGTAATTAGGGAGGGGGGAACTGGACGGGAGTTTGGTGCTTCTTGCTTATAGCTGCTTAATGGGTTATTTTTGTAATTTTCTTTTTGTGTTTGTTTGCTTGCTCGATTGATTGATTACTCTTTTTTTTTCGCTCTTGCTAGCTTTTGTCATGATAATTGCATGAGGGTCGTATATGACAGTGACCTGTTTGATAGATAGATGGATCAATGGATAGGCGGAGGTGATGAGAAACTCTTGCTATTGTGCAGCACATCACAATCAGTTTGCTTCTGAGGTTCTGTCTGCTGTAGTAAGATGAGGAAATTTTCGTTTAAGGGGCTAGAATCCCTTTCTGCCAGAAATAATGTTTCAAACATGGTGATTGTATCCGGCGACCAAACCCGGCTTTGTATAAACTCCATTTGCGTTTCAGAAATGCCGTGAATATGTAAGTGAAATTAAGAAACCGGGGAAATGAAATAAAAATATAAGGCTTGACCTAAATTTTTGAATTTTGAAGTTGTAGGTGCTATGTTTTGACTTACCGAGAGACATGTCATTGCTTGTGCTCGCACAGTAGAACTGCGTTGTTCCGAAAAGCCAAAGGATAGAGTGTTGGTTCGGTACCGCCTAGAAAACATCTCCCAGAATGCAATGGCGGATTAAACTTTCCTGGAGGCAACCCTTCATCGAATGATGGTTATGTATCATAATTAGTGTAAAAGCTATGGCAATATTGTATACAGTAGGATTTGCTACTATTAAAGTTATAGTATACAGTGAAATCTTGCAGAAATGTCTTTGATTTCCTGATGTATATTCGTGCAGAATAAAACCTCGGTCTGACCGTCATAGCACCTCACTCGAAGACGTACCAAATCTAACCAGCCAACCAGGTTTCCCAAGCACCCTCACTGGCCAATTTTCCGCGCTAAGAAGAAAAAAAAAATCAACCCCCAAACCCAAAAAAAACCTATGAGGGGCAACAACCACAACCTTCGCTTCCACCCCACCACACTTTTCTGTCCATCATCTACCGCCACCACCACCACCACCACCACCACAAATACCCATAGAATATACTAATACATAGAAAATGTCTGGAAATCCTTCACCTTCGCCACAGGCGAGCCCGGACCTTGATGATACTAAGACGGTTATTGGGATTGCGTTCGGAAATACCACAAGTTCTATTGCCTATACCACTCCGGTTTGTGCTTATTTTTCTGTTTTCAGGGGATTCGGGACTGACGACGCATAGGATGGCAAAGCAGAGGTTATCGCAAATGAAGAAGGAGGTTCGATTGTTATGGATGAATGAATTTTGATGGGATGAAAGGCTGACAAAAATAATAGATCGACAAATCCCTTCGGTACTGTCATGGGTGGGCTCTGAAGAATATCACGGAACACAGGCGAAGTCACATCTGGTTCGGAATGCAAAGAATACTGTAGCGTACTTTCGGGACTTTCTTGGGAAGCATTACTCCGAGATCGATCCTACGAATAGCCATAACTCTGCTCACCCAGTGGACGTCGATGATGTGCCATCATTCAATCTCCAGCAAGCGGATAATGAGACTATTTCCACCGTTAGCATCAATGAGATCACCACAAGACACCTTATCCGGCTTAAGGAATCCGCGTCGGACTTTTTGGGACACAAAGTTACTGGTGCAGTAATCACTGTTCCGACTGATTTCTCGGACGCCCAGAAGAAAGCGCTTGTTACCGCGGCTAAGGCTGCCGAACTTGAGGTTTTGCAGATTATTCACGAGCCTGTGGCAGCTGTCCTAGCTTATGCTGCTAGACAGACCCCTGAAGAGCAAAGTATTGATAAGAATATTTTGGTAGCAGATCTTGGTGGTACTAGGTGTGATGCCGCGGTTGTCGCATCGAGGGGCGGGATGTATACCATCCTTGCAACGGCTCATGATTATGAACTTGGTGGGCTGAAGCTTGATGAAGTGCTTGTGGACCACTTTTCGAAGGAGTTTATCAAGAAACATAAGGCTGATCCGAGAGAGAATGAGAGGTCGCTTGCGAAGCTGAAGTTGGAGACTGAGGGGACCAAGAGAACTTTGTCACTGGGTACCTCGGCGACCATCTCTATCGAGTCGCTTGCTGATGGATATGACTTCCATTCTACTGTAAATAGACTGCGTTACGAACTTTCTGCAAAGAAAGTATTTGACCAAATTGTATCACTCGCGGAGAATGTTGTAAAGAAGGCGGAATTGGACTTGTTAGATATTGGCGAGGTTTGTCCCTCCTTCCCTGTTCCCTATTTGACTATCTTGCTCTAACCATGATTCAGGTAATCCTTTCAGGTGGAACCTCCCACACCCCCAAAATTGCCTCCCGCATCGCCGCCCTCTTCCCAGAGTCTGTACCCGTAAACGCCCCGGCAACACTCGCCACGGCACTCAACCCATCAGAGCTTTCGGCCCGCGGTGCAGCAATCCAAGCCTCCCTAATTGCCGAATTTGACAAGGAAGACATTGAGCAATCCACCCACCCGGCAGTAACCGTAGCCCCCCACCTCTCATATCCAATCGGTGTCGTAATCGGCGAAGACAACAGCTTCCAGACAATCCTTGAAGCCCAGACCGCCGTTCCGGCTCGGAGGATCGCTCAGTTCGACGTTAAAGCTGACGGCGACGTGATCGTTAGAATCTGCGAAGGTATTAGAGAAATCGTGGTTGAGAAGGTAGAGCGACAAGTCAACGGTGAAAAGGATGACGATGACAGCGAGGACGAGGAGGAGGAAGAGGGGGAAGATGAAGAAACACGCAACCGTGTACTGAAGGTGCACAAAGTCATTGCCGAAGCAGCCATCAAGGGTGCCAAGAAAGGCGGGAAGGTCGAAGTTACCATCAATGTCGGCTCAGACCTTGGCCTGAATATTGCTGCCAGAGTGGTTGGCACCCAGATTGGAGCTAGGGGAGAGGTTAAGCCTGAGGCTCGATCTGCCTAGTAGTCTACTCCTGTGGTTATATGTGCACGGAAAATTAAAATAACAAAAGTTTGGTTGTTTGCTTGGTATTAAGGCGAGATTTTCAGTTATTTCCCTTTTCCCACTTTTTTCTTATTTATTCCCTTTCATAAATTCTTCGTCTATGTGTGCTTTCTAGTTGCTATTTTTTTTTTTCTTTTCCAATTCAATGATAGATTGTGTTGATTGATTTGGACGGGTCGGTCATTGGTTATCACTCGGAATTCGAACTGTGCTTGTACAGATCGCTACGCTGCATTGATTTTTCCTTCGTCTACCGGTGACGCATGAAAAAAATAACAACAACTGGATGTACTGTGCGTGATAAATGGAGACTGAGGTTACTATTCGAGCGTATATTTATTCCGGTAGAAATCCCACATGATTCCCGGACATCTCTGAATAATACCGACCATATCGGGCCGCCGTGCAGGAATATGCTCACTTGATCTACTGTTTTACCCATCTTCTTTCATTCATTGAGCATGAGCTTTGCTGTGCTCAACTTGGCGCTGAAGCGAAAGAGAACTTGGATGAGTATAAATTTCGATTAGTATTTGAACTTCCGGGCCTCCAAGCTCATTGTATTCTGTAGAGGCAAATCCACTACACTAAACAAAAAGCGCCAATCCACATCGCTGCCGTGAAAACCGAGTGATCATTCATTGCAAGGAAGCTTCCAGATATCTCAGACAGGGAGGGGTTTTGTACATTGGCTTAACTACACCCCGTTTGAGCGCAGACCGGTCCATACTCTAGGGTGCTGCACGTTACTTCTCACACTTTGGTCGCCCCGTCTCAAACGGACGGCTTGAAATCGCCGGCGGGAAGATAAGTACTACTGAACTTCATTCAAGGTTTGCGTAACTGGTGGTATCATACTTGAACATACACACCCGGGCGCTAGCCAAAAGAAAGGAGGAAAAAAAAAAACCACACTGTGTTACCTGTATATTACTTGATGAGCCCAAAATGCACATGACTAAGAAACGCAGAAAATAAGCAGACAGTTACGCGGTGGAAGGAAAAGAAGAGAGAAGAGAGAAGAGAAAAGAGAGAGAGAGAGAGAGGGCTGGGGGCAGCACAGGAGGATGTGTTTTCGGAAGTTCGTGTGGTTCGCATACTAACTATGAATCACTGGCTCGTGGTCACAATATATCACTCGAGAGAACACAAGCCATCCTCAGGAAACGAAGCTCAACAGTATTATACCTGTAGATAAATTGCTTGACTTATACTTTATGCTCTCTAACGGACAGAAACATTCACCAACATAATACACAGTATATCCCACGAGAGTGACGTCGAATACCCTATCACTCGGAGCACACACACCTCCGCACCTAACGCAAATCCCGAAATACAGTACGGTGGATGGAAACCGACGCTAAGCACTAGTTTTTTCTAACAATCATTTCTCCCAGGAATCCCCTATGATAAGACTATGTAAACTACGATATCGCTCTACCCCCGGAAAAAAAAAAAATAACATGCATGCACCCGTTTAAAGCTTCTCATAAAATTACACCCATCTATCATGGCTCAATCCTCGTCATCTCCCCGCACTACTACTACATAAATACACATACCCTCCGTCAACCAACACACAACGAACAAGAAAAAGAGTTCAGTGAAGAGGGAAAGAGGAAAAAGATGCAAATGTGATAGAAAAAGAAAGAAAAGTAGAAGTGGGATAAAAGGAGTCAAGGAAAATAGCAATACACGTTAATTAAAAACAGTTAGAATAACCAGTTCTCCAGTCTATGTCAAGGCTTCATCTGGCTCCCATGGAACCTTAGTCCTTAATTCGGCCTCTTCCGCCGCATGCCATTGCTCCGTCTCTTCTTCATCCGCGTTTCTCTTGGAAAGTCTCTTACGATCTCTCTCCCATGAACTGCCCTCCTCCAAAGGTGGGGACGAACTTCCTCGCCTGGGCATACCAGGTGAGACTGAAGCCGAAGCCGATAATGATTCATTCCCGGGAAACATCATATTAGACACCAAGCTTTCATTTCCGCCCCTCCCTAGGTAACTGTCGCCCTCTTCGGCCACAGCAGACGAAGGCGTTGTGGGTTCTGAGTCAGGTGCAGGAACAACCAACAGTTCATCAGACCCTGCTGGGCCGGGGTTTCTCGGCGGAACAGGCGGAGGAGGCACTTGGCGCTTCGTATTATTTCTGGTGGGTAATAGTGGAGGTGGGAGCGCTTTCCTCTTGGGTACATTGATGGGCGCAGTCTTCTTAGCTGGAGGGAGTGGGATTTCTGCTGGCGGGAGTTTTCGTGCGCTCTGAGTCGACATATCCGTGGGAGCTTCTCCAGACACATTTCGGGATTTATACCAATTCCTCACCGCTGTAGTTAAGGTGCCAACAGCTGCCACTGTTATCTTTTCAGGCGTAGTCTTGGTTGGGCGCCGGTTAAGTGAGGAGCTCGAACTCGATGCATTTGTCATCGTTCTTGAAATAAAGCTCGGAGTAGGGCTATCTGATAGACAACCATTTGGAGTTGAAGGGCGAAGCGAGTCCTTATCAGCTTGCGTCGCAGTTTCATCCGTCTCAGCTTGTGAATGTATCGAGGAACGACTGCTCTTTTCCGATTTCTGGTCATTCGAAATCTCCACAGACGATTCCGAGTTTTGCGATAGTTTGGTTTTGGAAGGTGGTGTTCCCGCTGGATGAGAATTGGTCGAAGGCGAATTTGGACTTGAAGACGACCGGGAACGACTCATTGCCATTACAGCAGAGGTTGCAGTACCCTTATCGACAATATTGTCTTTGCCCCATACTGCTGTAACATTCACCGCATCAGTACCCACAACTGGTGATGGAGGTGCCATGGACGTTAAAGATTGTGCTCTGCTCGACTTCTTCTTCTTCCGCTCACCATTACTGGACTTCAATCCAGGAGATTTTAGCCCACGTGAGCCTTCTGCACTTTCGCTTAGGCCAATTGTCGAAGCTGCCTTCTTGTTATCTATTCCGAGAACTGCTTGTGGGAGGGATGGCATGCTCATCGACTTGTCAAGAGTCTCTTCAAGGGTTGTATCGGCTGGTGTTTGCGATGCTTCCCCGTTATCTTCCTTCTCTGCACCATCAATAGAACACCTCTCGGCTGCGGACTCTTCCTCCGAAGGTTCAGAGGGGGCAGGCTCTTCCCATATGCCGCCGCGAAACTCTTGAAATAAGGTATCTGTAAACGGAGTGTCATCGTAGTGAGGGAGAACCAGTGTTTCTGCTATTACTTCACGTATGCGGCCCTCGATAGTTCGCAGCACGGGACCCCAAATGACCTGCCGAGAACCAACAATAGGTTCAATATCGAGCTCCATCTTTGGCATAGTTTCGAAAGCAATCCATAATCGGTTGCTTGGTGGGGGCTTGATTCTGATCAAAACGTGACCCTCCAGTCTTTTGAGTGTAACACTGAGAACCAGGTTGACCTCTCTGGGTTTAAAGCGAGAGGCCAATTGTAGAGTAGCCTTGGCAGCCACCTCCTATAAGATCATGTAATAAGTAAATCCGTATGTAATAATAGGGGAAATTACTATTTAAGCTCACCAGCCGGAAATTTCCATCATATGTGAGGTCTGCCTCTGCACAGAAATCACCATCAACCGTCATTTCCTTTAAGCGGGGGTTTGTTATGGAAGGAATCCCTTCACCAACATGCACCTTCTGCAGCACTATATTGGAGAGAAAATTGGGTTTATTAACTCGTGCTATCTTTTTAGTTATCCTTGCCCGTATGAACTTCTCAACATCGGAGGTCTTGTAGATGGCCAGGAAGATGCGCCCAAATAATCCATTCACCCAGTTAGTCTGTAAATGCTCCTCCGAGGAGTGTAGCCGCTGCACAAGTGATAGGATGTGCTTCTGCTCATACCGGAGAGGTATAGGTGGAGCAATGGTTTCATCAGACTTGTCCAGATTCTTAAGAAGTGCAAAATAAAAGTCTTCCTTGAGAGAAGAGTTTTCCGAGAACAAGTAAAATGGCATAGCATTTTGACCTATATCTAGTGTCTTGTCAACCGCATTGCTCTTCCTTGAAAGGCATATCGCATTCCGACGGATGTAGAGCTCGCCCTCCGGTATTTCCTCGCCTCCGCCGTAGATGCTAACTGAATAGAGACTCAGCGAGATAACATGTCGAACTTCAGACTGATCCGAGTCGTCGTAAAGCATAAGGTAACCATGTCTGCAGGAGTCAGTAAGGGATGGGGGACCAGATAAAGCTTTTAAAATCAACACGCAACTCACCTAAGAACAACAAAGAACTCATTGCGTGCTCTACGGCCAGCCTTCTTCGCAGCATCGGCAGAAGCGGGGCTACCTTTTCTCTCGAAAAGGCTACGATACATTGTTTGATAAACAGAAGGCGTTTCGCTGACAGGCTGGGTATTGCCAGCCGGAGAGGTTCGTTCCGGAGGCTTCCCATTTACACCACCCGGAACGAACTCTCTGGTAACAGCAAAGTAACCGGCAGCTACATCAGCAGAGTTATTGAGGCGTTTGACAAGCTTCTCGTCGTCTGTTTTGAAAACCCTATCGTCATCAGTGTCTAGTTTGAGCTCTGGAACAGGTTCATCGAGTGCAGCTAT
Organism: Choiromyces venosus 120613-1; assembly: GCA_003788595.2. NCBI lineage: Eukaryota > Fungi > Ascomycota > Pezizomycetes > Pezizales > Tuberaceae > Choiromyces > Choiromyces venosus. Next base: position 627,019 of record ML120373.1, read on the forward strand.
TGGAAAGGTAAGGTAAGCATATAGAAGTGGGAGCCCCAACAAGAGAGGCAAAAGTGTAATCCCTCCGAGCAGGTAAGCGATAAGGAAAGACAGAAAGGAGCTCATGACTAGAGCTGGACGTGTTCAGTGAGCATGGAGAGCTCGGCGGGGAAGCGAATGAAGAAGGTAAACAATAGGAAAACGGGAGATGTGGTCTGTATATTATTGTTGGGAGAGTGGAAGGATGTGGGGTGGGGAAAGGACGGTGGGATAGATAGGATGATCGATGGAGGAATGTTTTTTTTTTTCTTCTTCTTTCTGTTCTCGGAGTGTAATGAACACTGTCACGGAGGCTGGTGTCAAAGATACGTATTGCACGGGTATGGTATGGTACAGAGCACTGAGCACAAGATTGAAGAGGACTTTGAGATTGAGGCAACGATGCAACGAAAAGCACGAGTAAACGTTATTCTATGTAGTGACACCGGTGACCCTAGCAACTTTTGACTGGGGAGTAGTGGCTTAGGGTACAGTATTGGATGTCATGTATGATATGGTATATATAGGGAATGTTAGGGCAGTGGAATACGGTAGCGAAAGACAAAAAGATACATACGCCACTGTACCGACAGGCATCTGCAGCAGCAACAAGCATCATGGGGGAGGAACGCCTAAACTTTTGGTCAGTCACAATTCAAGCCACACATCACTATGAATCACGCTTTGACTTGTTGAATGCATCCTAATTTTCAGCCTCATAAACTTGAAAGAACCTGTGGCTCTGGGGAAGCGCCACACCTGGATGAGTTAGTAAGTTGAAATGTTTAACCCAGCTTGACGCCAAACACCACAAGTCGGGTCAGGACGAGTGAAACTCGCCCCCTTAAACACTGGTCATAGAGAGACCTGAGCATAACTCATAGTCTCGTGCCCTATAGTCTAAGTGATCATCCACGAAAGTATACCGGTAATCTACCCTACCAATCTGTCTTTACGTGACAAGACTACGATGGTTTCTTATAGCGGCGGCGCACATGTATAGACGATGGCCCAGCATGACAAGATATATCAAGATTTTACTACACATCATACCCATACTATATAGTCGAAATAAGTGGATTAAACTCTATTGTATGATAGTTGTCCGCTACTACTATATCTCTGGTTCACTTTCTCTCATCTGTATCAGTGATGTGTAAAAATTTATCCGAGCAACTCCTTCCACCCATCCACGTTGGGGGTGCAATCATCGAATCACGGTCAAGTCCACGTTGGAAAGCGCTTTCCACATGGGTTCAACCCAATCATGCTTGTTGCCACATTGAATATTTACAGCAGGAAAAGAATATCATATCCCATAGTTGGGAAAAAATCAAGGAGACGAGGGAATGAAGCAACAGTTAATTGACAATCGGCAAGGAAATTGATAGATTCTCAACTCATCCCACTTCCTGTACTGTACTGTACTGTACTCTACTCTACTCTACTCTACTCTACTCGTAGCGATCCAGCCAGCAGATTTTAAATAAAGTACAACCATCTCACTCGCCGCTTATCTGCATCCTTTTTGTTTGTTTCTGCTGGAGATTCACTTACGGTAAAAAGTTAAGACTACTTTTACTCTGCTGCTACAGGATTGTCTGCTCCTACTACTGCCCTACAGTACCCTACGCTATCCTCCTATTCCCTTTCTCTCTCTACAACTGGACCAGTGGAGGGCAGCGAGTGGCCGTGATCCTATATCCGCCAGTCCTGTGGACGTCGTACCGTTGCAAATCTCTACTGCTTGCTTTTACTATACTACCTTTTCTTTCCCCTTTTTCTCAGCCCTTTCACCTTTATTATTTTTTTAATTTTCTATTATTTTTTTCTCTCCTTCCTTCCTCATCCTTAACAAACGGGGAGCGTCTCTGGGTCTGCGAGCCAACTCTTCTCTCTTTCTCGAGCTTTCGGTAAACCCTTCTGCAGCTTCCCCATCTTTAGCTCCCGACGTCTTGCCATCTCTCTGCTTCAGCCATACACAGACTCCCACTCTACACCCCCATCCATCCAAACTTCATCCATCCACTCAACTACACAATCACCCACCCACGATCTAGCGACACTGTTTGTCCAGCGACGTCGCCTCCTAGACACAAACTTCAGATCTGCTCACCATCCTGCGACTCACGCAATACACATACACACGCCACTTCACAACCTAGTAAGTTACCATAAAACTCCAGGGCCCTCTTTTTCCCTTAAACTATTTTTCCTACCCTACCTTACCCTACCGCCACGCCCTCCCCGGATCGCCAAAGAAATTTCGTATCATCCCTTTTTCATAGTGCTTGTGTTTGGTGTGTTTGCTTCCTACGTGCCCCACACTCCCCTACCCACCTTCCTCCAGACACATTGCCCCCCCCTTCGTTCCAAAGAAGAAAAAACGCCCGTGGCTTGTGGTCAGTTCCCTCTCATATCATACCTCAATCAAGCACCGGTATCATACTTCGTCTTCCTATTATACAAATTTCCACTTCAAACCATCTACCACCTCCCCCAAAACTTTAAACCCTGATCATATCTTTACACCCAAATACTATACCTTAACCGACAAATATTATTTCTTCTGTTATCTGAGGATCATATCTTGTCTTCCTCCCTGTCGCCTATGCCCTCCTTAACCTGAAGCGAGTTTTTCTGACGTAATATCCAGATTTTCAAACTACAATCCGCAAGTCCAACTTGAAGACGTACGCGATATCCGAGCCAAAAACCACCAAATTCTCAAATACCCCCCCCCCGGGGTTCTAGCAAGGGTAGCTACTAACTTATCCTCCCTTCAGTGTTTTAGCCGGTAGACAAATTCGTTTAGTCTTGAACTCTCTTGAGTCGCTCATTCACTCATCGCCCTTTCGACCGCACATTCGCGTGCGGTTACATAGCAGCGTATGACCGCCGTGGCTCAACCACCGAATTTTCATTCTGTTCCTAGGCCATGGAATGGGAGTGGACACAGTAATCACAATTCGATGACCGCCGACGACTTTGCGCGCATCATCATTAAGGGCCAGCGCTCATCAAGTGTGTCTTCAGTCTCATCCTCGACATCCAACACATCCAACAGCTCTGAGGCTTCTAACGGTACTTGGGGGAACTCTGTCAACGGGAAAAAGAAGGGGGTTGGTCGCGCTGCTACTAGAGGGGCAAACGCCACCTGGGCTACAAAATCTGATATAATGAGGGTACCTGGCGGTTCAAGTCAACCACAGGGAGGTTCGTTGACGGGTTCTAATTCCTCGATCAATGGCAACCACCAAGCCATGCCCATCCTACCCTCTCAACATCTTATGTCTGGACAAACACAACAAAATGGTGCTTCACTTCCACCTTCTTATTTAATGCTTCTTCCTTTGAATGGGACTTTTGATCGCAAATTTATTCCACTCCCCTATTATCCCGATACCCTGCGTATTGGGCGTCAAACTAATGCTAAGACTGTACCAACCCAAAACAACGGATATTTCGATTCAAAGGTGCTTTCTAGGCAGCATGCGGAGATTTGGGCGGAGAAGTCGAATGGCAGGGTTTGGATTCGCGACATAAAATCCTCTAATGGAACTTTTGTCAATGGGCAACGGCTGTCGCAGGAGAATCGGGACAGCGAGCCTCATGAGCTTCGAGCGGAAGATGTTTTGGAGTTGGGCATAGACATCGTTGGCGAGGACAACAAGACAATTATCCACCATAAAGTGGCTGCAAGGGTTGAACATGCCGGTTTGCAAACTCCGAATGTTGGTAACTTCGACCTCAACTTTGCAGATATCGACCCTATGAATAGCGTCTCCATGATGAACTCTCAAAATAACTCTGTCCCTCTCCAGAATACTAGTATTAGAGGGCGCTCCGGATCCCAAGGATCACGATCTTCGATAATGAACGGAGGACCCGTCAACCATCGGCAACCTCAGATGATGATTGCGCCAGTGACGATGGAAATGGTTGTGAAAAAGCTCAATGTAAGTGGATAGCCAATATCTACGCCCGATAAAAACTTGACTAATTATCAACCGCGTAGTACGAGCTACAAGCAGCAAAGCAACAGTCACAGGACTTACAGAGAACTTCAGATGTCTTTGATTCTCTGTTAAGCTCTAGGCCGGTTGTTGCTGCATCGGGACATATCGCCCCAAGCGCAAATCCGGCGCCCACCGAGCCCCTACCGGCTCCCCCGGTCCCTGTGCATACAGGGCAGGCCCAGAACCAGGTTTCGGCATCGTCACTAATCCCACTTTCCACTCATATTCAAGAGCATTTGAAGGGCCAGCAAATATCTGATAATAGCAGGAACACACCAAAGCTTCGGTCAGAAAAGACCGAGAAACAGGAACCGCCGCAACAGCTGCATGGGCTTGTGGACGCACTAGAGGAGGCCCGCAGAGAGCTGCAGGCCAAGACGGTTCGGGTTAAAGAGCTTGAAGAGACACTGAAAAAGGAAAGGAGTGCGAGAGAGGTGGCTGAAGTTCGCGCTGCACAGCTTGAGAATGCCTCAAGATCTGTCCGAGGAACATCCCGCGAGAGAGGCTTCAAGGAATTCGACGCCGAAAAGATACGTGCCGATGAGGCCATCGGACTAGCGGATGAAGTTCAGGAGCTGCGAAATGAAAAGTTGTTGGATGGACAGCCGGAAGCATCAGACGAGGAGGATAAGGATACCTACGATGATGATACCGTGAGTGTCAAGGTTGATCCCTCTGCTCAGGCAGCAGCAGAAGCAGCAGAGAGACTGCAGCGGCGTGTTGAGCAAATGATGGCGGAATTACAGTCGGCTAAGGAGGAGATCGAACGGTACAAGCGGCAAGCTGAAGTTGCGGAGAATGAAGGTGTTAAATCGAAGAAGACGCTCAGTGAGATGGTGGAAATGATCCGCAAGGACGAACAGGCCAGAAGGTTGTTACATGAGAAGGAGGCTGCAAGTCAAACGGACTCGGTGGCAGTCAAGAACACAGGCATCCAGGTCTCGAGCGAGAATATGGAGGAAGCAGGGGATGACTTCCACTTGAACAACACTATCAAACCTACCGGGGGTAAAGTTGCAGCTCTGAACGGCAGCAAAAGCTCTGGCCAGATGGTTAGCAAACGAAGCAAGGAGACCACCTTGGCGATATCAAAACGGGATGCAGCTCCCTATGCTAGTATCATTGGGGTAATGCTAATCGGGGTTGGTTTGATGGCTGTATTGAACAGATGGCATAAGGCTGAGAGTTAGAAAATTCTTGTCCATTTTTTCTTGGGAGAGTATTCTTTGGGGGAGTTTGTTTTTCTTGATACATCTAAATAACTTATGCATTTAAAAAGTCCGGGGGGGGGGGGGTTTAAGAAGGAGGAACTAGGGACGCTCAGGCTTGAGAAGTCAATCTCTTGTTTTTTTTTCTTTTTTTCTCTTTTTGTTTCTAACCTGCACACTATCCTGCACACTATTGCCTTACGGGCTATATCAACATTTTTTTTTCCTTTGATTGTCTCACTGTATTCGTATGTTTGTCTACTCACTGCACTTGACTTGTCTTTTTTTCCTTACATTCCGCCAACACCTTGTTCAATTTTTTGCTACCCTCCGGCCATCACCAGAGTCATTTGCTTAACTGCGTGTTTTTTTGTTTTTTTTTTTGTTGCGTCGCGGCGTTTTCCTTTCCTCTTCCTCTGTTTCGCCTCTTTACTTCCTTTTCCTCGGGGCTCGGTTTCTTTATGGGGATGGGGGGTTTGGTTCTGGAGGAGGGATGGACTGGTCTGGCTATGTCAAAGTAGCTTAAGGGAGGGGTTTGTGTTGGGGGAAAAGTGTCATGCATGGGCGATTGGGTTAGAGCATTGTTGGAATCTTTTTCTCTTGTACTTTTTTTTTTCTTCTGCTCCTACGATACTCGCTTAGTCGACGGATTGACTTGCTCGTTTTCTTTTCGATATTCCTATTCCAACTTCAATTATTTTCTTTCCCCTTGTTTCTGGTTCTTACAATTATTGTTCATGTTTGGTATATTATGTGGGTGCCTTTTTTTTTATTATCATTCTTATATTCTGGTTCAAGGAAGGGGGATGATTGGTGCGCAGCAATGTAAAGGTGAAAATAGTACAGGCGCGTATATACACTGTAACATATGGCTTCCATCACACAATTGCGGTAGTAATTTTTGTCCAACTCACCTCTATAACAACTCGCCAGACTTCCCCAGCAAGTCTGACGGGATATCCTCCCGAGACTTCTTCTCAACAGAAGCACAGCCCAAAGACTCTGCCATAGCCTTAACAAACCTATCCCCAACCTCCTCAACACCAACACCCACGACCCCCTCCCGGACAAAGCTCGTCGCCCCCTTCCCTTCAAGCCCGCAGGCAACGATTCTGTCAAACCACCACAGGTCCGTAGACACATTAAGCCCCACGCCAAAACTGCTCACAAAGCGGCGCATGTGCACGCCCACCGCGCCAATCTTCCTCTCAGCCGACGTCCAAGCCCCCGTATCCTCCGTCGTGAAGGCGTGAATGCCCCAGTGCGCGCACGTCGTTATCAGCGCGCGCTCGAGCGCGTGGATGTAGCATCTGGGCGTCAATCCGTGCCGCCGGAGATCGGCAATCACGTATGCCGTGAGTTGCCCGGGTCCATGGAATGTGGTGAGTCCGCCGCGGGGGGTGTAGTGCAGTTCGGAGGCGCGGGTGCGCAAGTGCGCTTCTTGCGATGGGGTTAGGCGGGAGTGGGATTCGCGACGGCCGAGGGTGTAGACTGGGGGGTGGAATTCCGAGGTTATGATTGTGGGTTCGGGGGCTTGGAGTGCTGGAGTTGATGAGCGGGATTTGTGCGAGAGGTGCGCTGATACGAGTGATTTCTGTAGCGCCGCGGCGGATGCGTAGGTAGTTTTTCCGAGGTGGAGGTGTAGGAGGCGGGGCGGGGACATTGCTATCGTAGGTATGCTGGGATAGCTTTGGGGAGGGGGAGGATTTGGGGAGGGAAACGGGTGGAGATGATGATGGGATAGGCTTAATTTCTCTCTCTCCCCCACACTTGTGGATGACTTGACTGGTCCTAGGATAAGATGGGATGGGGATGGGGATGAGGATGAGGATGGGATGGAAATATATGAGCCCATCTCATCTTCACCTCATCCATTCACTGTAGTCTAACCTCTACTGTATGATAAAACCCGGGCCCCAGACGATAAATGCATCAGTTGATCAACCCGTTGGTAATCCCGCTGTCAAGCCAATCAGCCGCCTTCCAGACCAAGACAGAAAATGGGGAAGAAGAAAAAAAAAGAAAATAGCAGAGCCTCAGGGTCCAACCACACACTTGAGACCTTTTCATTGCCTTTTGGAAACTTTAACCAAACACCCGCTTCCTCCTGACTCACTCGCTCTTTCGCCATCTACGATATCCATTCCGCCACTACCCAACCATGTCCATATAAATAAATAAATAAATAAATATCATACACTACATAAACTCATATTATAATACCCCCTTCCCTTTCCTTTTTTTTTTTTTTTTTTTTTTTTTTTCCTTCACAACAATGACTTCCAAACCCCCACCCCCCACCCCCGCCACAACGGGCCCACACGCCCTCTTCACTCTCTGGGCCCGGGAGCACGGGATCCGCTTCCCAAAACTAATCCCAGCATATCTCCCCCCCGCCGGTCTAGGCATAATCTCCACCTCCGAAATCACCGGTCCGAGCATAACGCGGCAGGGAAAGACTAACATCGTCGCTCCTGGAGAAGTAATCGCATTCACGCCCACCTCCCTCCTGCTTACGAGGGAGAATGTGGAGGATTTTAGTCCCGGGTGTGGGATTGGGAGGCTGTTTGGGGGAAAGAGGGGTGGAGGGGAGGGGTTGAGCTCGCACGCGGGGTTTGCGGCGGCGATAGCGAGGGAGGCTAGATTGTTGAAGGGTGGGGATGGGGGGAATAAGTGGAGGGAGTGGATGGATGTTTGGCCGCGCGAGGAGGAGTTTGGAATTAGTATGCCGATTATGTGGAGTTTGGAGGAGTGTGCGCTTTTGCCGCCGAGTACGCTGCGTATGTTCCCTTCTTTCTTCTTCTTTTCTTCCCCCAAGGGGGGGGGGTGAAGGGTTGGCTGGTGTTAATGGATGGTGGCGGAATGGACAGGATTATTGGAAGAGCAAAAGGAGAAGTTCAAGAGGGATTACAAAATGGTCTCGGAGAAGGGATTTGAATTCTCAAAGGAGGAGTATATGTGGGCCTGGATCGTCGGTTTGTCCTCCCTTTTTCTGCAACGCATTCATTCATGGAAAATCACTCGATGGACTAAATTCTACGTGTTAGTTAATACCCGAACATTATTCTACAAACCCCCATTACCAGCATATACCGACCTTCCGCGCGAGGACTGTATGGCGTTATGCCCTTTTATAGACTACTTTAATCATTCCGACGACGGGGTACTCCCTCCCTCCCCCACAATCCCCCCCCAAACCCAACTCTTCGTAACCTACGGCTGCCACAGCAACGACTTTCTCCTCATAGAATACGGCTTCACCCTCCCCCTGGCCAAGAACAAGTGGGACGAAGTCTCCATAACCCCCCTCCTCCTCCCCCTCCTCTCGGAGGAGCACAAGCGCGTCCTAGCATCGGAAGGCTTCCTGGGGGAGTACGCTTTCGATAAAGAAGCATTCTGCTTTCGCACGCTCGCTGCCGTCAGGCTCTTACTCATCCAGCATCCGGAGGCGGACGCCAGTTGGAGGAAGCTCGCCGCCTGGAAAGACTTTCTGGCCGGGAGGGATGATGGGGAGAGGGAGAGGTGGGCTGTTGAGGAACGGTTGCTGGGGTTTTTGCGCAGGATTGAGGAGATTGGCGGGGATGCGCTTGCCAAGGTTGAGGGGTTGGGGAGGGAGGGGGTTAAGGAGGTGGTGAGGATGAGGTGGGGGCAGGTACTCAAGATGGCGAGTGATGTTAGGGGGAATATGCTCGGGGAGGATGGGGAGGGGAGGGGGGGGAGGTATGTTATGTGATGGGAAACTTGTTGGGTTAATAAAGGAGGGTTGGAGTAGCTTTTTAATATCCAATGCTGTTATGATATGTTGGTTGGTTTGGTTTACTGTATTATATCATCAGGTCACGATTATGTTTCTGATAAAATGAAATGAAGTGGATGCCATAGTTGCCATGACACCATGAATAAATGTGAAATCTTTTGGTTTATAATAATGCCCTACCCACCCATGCATCTATCTATCCCACTCCCCAAATAAACAAAAAAAAAAAAACCAACGCCCAACAATTGAATCAATACATACATACATATATACAGCAGACAAACAGAGAACCTGCATGTCCAACCCAAACCTCACTCCTCCTCAACCCCCACAAACGGCACCCCCCCCCCAGCCCCCCCCTTCACAACCTTCCCCCCCCCCTTGACCATATTAACCAACAAATAATTAACCGTACACGCCAGTTCCAGATCGCGCGCACGATCCAGGACATACCCATTAATATAGTCAATCTCCGTCTGCTTCCCGGCGCGCACATCCTGCAGCATACTCGAGTGATTGCCCGCGGTGAGTCTCGCCACGCGAATGACAAGATCGTATAATCTCTCCGGCGAGAGCCGGGCATCGCGGCCGGGCATCGCAGCGAGTTCTGGCAGTGTGCAGAGCACCTGCGAGACTTCCCAGAGGATCAAGCGCATGTTTTGGACAATGTAGAAGTTTTCCAGGAGTTCTCCGTTCTTGCAGTTTAGGAGGACGGTGAGGGGGTTTATGACGGAGTTTATGGCGAGCTTTTCCAGTTGGGCGGTCAGGAGTTCGGTTATTGAGAGGTGGGTTGCTGAGAGGGGGGTTGCGGAGAGGAGGCTTGAGAGGAGGTAGTGGGTTGTTGGAGGGAGGGTGGGGAGTGGTGGCGGTTTGTCGGGGTGTTCGCTCGCGGGCGGTGGGGTTGTTGAGAACCAGGATTTTATCATTCCTCCTCCTTCTCCCTTCTGTGCGTCGGGGTCGCGCTGGACGTAGCCGAGGGAGATTGTCCCCATTCCTTTCTGCATCAGCGCGAATGGGCCCTCGGGGTATACCCCGTGTGTCGTTATCCCTAGGAGAAAGTTTGGGCGTGAGGATGGGTCCGGGAAGATCTCGGCTTTGATCTCCTCCAGTACTCCCATCCCGTTTTGTAGTATCAGGATTGTGGAATCCCTTGTCAGTCGCTCGCTAATCGGCCTTAACGCGGCGATTGTCTGGTGCGCTTTTGTCGTGATAATCAGGTTTGCGATCCTCCGCTGCGGCAGTGGTGGTGTAGCTCCGGTGTTTGGGTCAACGAGTGCCTCCGGAGGTGTGTTTGCCGCGACGACGGCATTCGGAGGCGGTGTGAGCTCGGCTTCATAGCCATGGGATATGCTGACTTCTTTCAGCGGCCGGTGTAATGCGATTCTGCTGCCGTTGTTCTGGAACTCTTCTAATTTGGAGAACTTATGAAAGAGTAGTGTCACCGGCGGCGGGTTCGGCAGTGTGCGCAGTGAATGGGCGACAAGGTTTCCTATATTCCCGCTGCCGAGGATGTGTATTCTTCGGGGTATTAACGGTTGAGCAGTATTAGTGGCGGTGGTGGTATTGGTGGTAGCATTACGTGAGGAGGAGGTGTTTCTCGAATCCTGTTGTTGTGGACCGGTCCACCACTCCGCCCTCGTGGACATTCTCCTACTTTGGACAGAGCTGCAAACGAGAAAGTGCGGTCTGACTTTCGGAATTGCGGCGAGTATCATAGCCGGGCCGGAGGTTCGTGCGAGCAAGCAGTGGGACACTTGGCGGTAGAATTGGCCATGGAGAAAACGATTAATGGATTCTCCATGTATCATCAATCCTGTTCGTTAGGAAGGGGTGGGGCAGGGTCGGGTTTGGGCCCTTCTCTTTAATTTTTCTCACCTCGTGTTCCAGGAATGGAGAGAAAAAGTGATGATGGTGGAAAAAGAAAAGAAAACAAAAAAAAACTCAAAGTGGATAATTAAGAGTTATGCGTGACCTACTGCATGTTATCATAGTGGGAGCCTCATTTCTTGGCGGAAGATGGTTTCACTTTAAGTTTGACTGCAACCCTTTCTCTATCATCTAACTCTTGTCATATCTACCAGCTACAGTACGTGATTAACGACTTCGCTCCTTACGCATAAAAACAAAACCTTCACTTCCTCCTTCTCAATATGGACTCCTCAACAGCGATGGAACTTCTAGACCTTCTCGATGAGCAAATCGATGACCTCAAGCCCGCGATCGAACCCCTCCTAAAAGATACTATCGCCGGAGCCGCTATCAAACTCCCTGTCATTGATAAAGCCAAACTCTACGTACTCACTTCTTACGTTCTAGAGTCTCTCTTATTCTGTAATTTTCCCCACCTCCAAGCGACTGTACAATACGAATACTAACCTTCTTTCTTCTCCTCCTCCTCCTCCTCCTCCTAAGCCTACTTAAAACTAAACAACACCGACCTAAAGTCCCATGCAATCCTCACAGAGCTCGCGCGCGTCCGCAGTTACATGACAAAGATCAAGGAAGCCCAGCCAGGCATGCACAAGCGCGAAATGACCATCAATAAGGAGGCCGTCCAGCGAATCGTCAACGCCGGATTAGCCGGGAACGACAAGTGGGATGCCGAGAACGCTGAAGCGAAGGATAGGGAGCGCGCGGCGGCGCTGGCAAAGCTCAATGCGCTGAGCGCGAAGTTGGAGGGCGATACGAAGCTGTCCAAAAAGCAGAGGAAAAAGCACAGGAAAGTGCTGAAAGAGGCCGTTGCGGCCCAGAGGGAGGCAGAGTGCGATGAGTCCGGAGAAGTTACTGCGATGCACGATGGCGACGAGGTGGTGATGGAGGATGCTGGGAAGGGAAAGGGAAAGGCGAGCGGGAATGCAGAAATTGCGGTTGAAGGAGCAGATGATGAAGCCGAGGATGGAGAAGTGGTGGAGGAGAAACAACCCGGCCCCTCCAAGAGGAAAAAGCAATCAAAGAGTCATTTGAAAAAGCGTCGCAAGATGGCCGCCGCGGCTGGGAAAGAATAATCTCTCCCGTCGTCAGTTTCACGATTCAACAAAACACAATGCAACCTTACCTGCGATATTCCACCACAGAGGCTTTTCTTTAGTCTTTATTTATCCTGCTTTTACTTTACTTTTTTTTTTTTTTTTTTTTTTAAAAAAAGTATCTTTCCACTGGGTCTCTCGCACTGTTTGCGGCTATTTCATGTTTCTGTACAATAGATAACTTTACGGCCTTGGGGGACGGCGTCTTTTCTTCAGCATGAAATTTTATTCTTAACTTACCAAACTCACCCAATGTATCTCACCTTATCCAACACATAAGTTAATTCCCAACCAAAAATTTCCCTTTCTCCCATAGTATTAAACAGTCAAGTTAAGTTAAGCTTGCCTAAAAAAAAATTCTAGACCAATAATCCAATCACATGACACCAGCACAGTACAAGTAAACCAAATTTTTTTTTTCAGTCTTGGCAAGGAACAACTTCCCTCCCGACGCTTCTCCCATCCCCTTTCCCGCAAACTCCGTTTCATCTTCGCCATCTCCATCCATCCATCCATCGCTCGGTATAAAAGTCCCCCCCCCGCTCCACGCACCCCAACTTTCAAATATAATCCACCAATAACTCTCTTTGATCTCCCAACCAACCAACCAACAACACAACACAACACATTTTAATTGGCAGAAAAAAATGGCTCGCAATCGCGGTCCCGCTCGTCCTGCTCCGGCTCCCCGCCGTGCTGCCCCTCCAGTCCGGCAGCAATCTCGCTCGGCGTCTACCGCCACCGTCCCCGCTCGCACCGCCGCTCCCCCAGTGCCGGCAACTGTGCAGGCACATCCTCCGGCAGCCGCTACGCAGGGTCAATCCCCGGGCTTGTTCGGTCAGGTAATTATCAGACCACTTCATTCCATCTATCCAACAGATGGATAGATAGATAGACATGCCATGATGTGGGAGTAACATTTTGCTGACGAATCGTTGATTGGGGGAACAGATGGCTTCTACCGCGGCAGGAGTTGCCGTCGGAAGTACCGTCGGGCACATGGTTGGGGCCGGGATCTCTGGATTGGTGAGTTTTCCTTTCCTCCCCTTCCCTCTTCACCTTTACTCGTACCGTTACCGTCCTGCAAACCAGCGCAGTCCGGACCTGCATGCTTGATTAATGGAGTGATTAACTGTTGCATTTTTTTCCTGTAATAGTTCGGTGGATCCAGCGCCCCTGAACAACCCGCTGCCGCTGAGCCCATCAAGTCGGAGTCTGCTTCCTCCGGTAGCTGGGCCTCCGCCCCCTCTTGCGAAGCGGATGCAAAGAGCCTCACAAAGTGTCTTGATGAGAATCAGGGCAACATGCAGATTTGCTCTTGGTACCTTGAACAATTGGTAAAACTCTTCCTCCCACATCCTTTGTTCGTCCCGGCTTTGGGACCAACCACGGACTTATATCCAACAAAAAGAAAATTTTCTTTTCTTTTGAGGAGGGTGGTAACTGACTATATGTGCGAAAACTATAGAAATCATGCCAGAACATGGCCAAGAACTATTAAGTTCACCTGCACTTTCTTTTTTTTCCTGATCAAATATTCTTTTTTTCTTCTTTTTTTTTTTTTTTTTTGTGCTCCTAAATAGAGAAAGAAAGCTTTCTCGGATAGCTGTCTGTCTATTAGAGCCGGAATGGACGTCATTACCACTCACCCAGTTCTGTATCAATAAAACCTTTTTGCAGTTAGAATTGTAACAAAAGTATATATCTTCACTCACGAATCGAGATGCGCATCGGTCGGGATTTTATAAAATTTTGTTTCATTAGTTGGGTGGTCGGCTCGTAAATAAGCAAATGTCTCTCCAATCATTCGACTCTCTTCCCCGCCTCTACCGTAATCTACCTATCTACCGTACCGAACATCCATCGCGCTAGCCTTCCCACCCAACCTTTCGCCAATTCCTTTGCTTTTCCCTTTCCTCAAGCTTCAACTTTTTTTCGGCATGATGGATGGGACGGGGTTAAATCTATCCAGCGCACGAGATTTGCGCAATCTCCGCCCCGTTTTTTTTTTTTTCTGTCTGGGGGAATTGCATCGAGATCATACCCCTCATCGTCACAGCTTATGAAACGTTTCCAGGATCGCACTCAAGCCTCCCCACCCTCCCCCGTTAAACACCCCCCCCCCCGCTCCCCATCTCTCGGCTCACTCAGTTGGGATTTAGCCAGGCTGAACATGATGGACGATGGAAGTGATGATGATGATGACCAGAGAAGAGGAAGAGAAGAGAAGAGGGGTCCCGGTGGGGGGAACAAAGGGGAGGGGAGAAAGAGAGAGGAGGGGAGGGGGGTCGAAAGGAGCGACGCATTGCCACGTCAGCGATGTGAGTGCAGCATGAGAAGAGAGCGAACGAACATTTTTTTCGCGGTACGACCGAGAGGCAGCCAGAGCTTTTCCCCCCCAACGAATGAGAAGCCAGAGTCTGGAAAACAGTTTCTCCCTCCCACGTTAGTCAAGCCCATCAATTGGAGAGGAGGGACTTGAGTTGTTCGCCCTCTCCTCAGGCAGAGAGACTGAGGCAGCATTGGGCCCGGAGATGCAGTGCAGTGCAATTCTCACGGACGTCGGCCACTCACCAAATTTATAGTTTGGACCGCATACACTACTGTGCACAATAATAAACTCGATATGACTACCGGTATTAGGCATGAGATATGCGCACACACACCTACATGTCTGCTGTCTGCAACCCTCACCCAAGACCTCTGCCGATAAAAAGATTGCGGGCAATCTCTCCGTCATCGTTGTAATTTGCAACACAGGCCTCTTCCGAGTCTTTCTCTCGTGCTTCTCCCTATTTTTCAATTGTCTTCGTTTCCCCTCCTTGAGTTTCTCAGTCACCCCGAGGCCCGGCGAACTTGTGACCCGCCATGCTGCGATCGCCCTTCACCTATTTCTGCAAGATATAGCAACAACTTCTGCACTCAATGGCCCCCCTCTGCGAGCAAAAGTTTGTGGGCGTCCATGCATGCCTCTCACCTTCTACTGTCTTTCGGTCCAATGATTGAACACATGTTGCTTGCTGTACTTGGCCCCGTGCAGACTGTTCCTGGATTATGACCGACTCTCTCCTCATGAGTTGACTGTCTGAACTAACGGACGGGAGAGTATACCTGGGGGAAGCAACAGTAAGGTCTTGAAAGCGTATGCCGGATTGAACTGGGCCCTTCCATTGGAACGAGCCGGTTCAGCTTATTGTGCAATCAAGGAATGGGGATAGTACTAATATATATTCATTGCCTGGCACGGAAGGAGGTTGGGCGCTGTTGTTGGCTCAATGTCAATGGAGTGATTTCATGCCCTCTCCGGCAGTACAGGTAGTCCCCAGGAGACGAGTGATGGTCAGAGAACCAAGCATGCAGCCACGCCCACTCCCGGGTGCTTCCATTGATAGAGGCGGGTAGTAACTGTCTGTCATTCGCTCTCTCATTTCTTCTAGAGCCCATAACACCACATCCAGGCATATTTTGGCCAACGTAACGTGAGATACCGCGATGCATGCCCCCAATATGAAGAAAGGTGAGGATCATACATGCTAGGCTCTCACAAGGCGAGACTACTGAGGTGTCATGACTGCTGCAAGCATCGATTCAAGAATTATATCAGATTAAAAAAAATACAAACTAAAAAACCCGATGCTGCACGCCTTCCGTTGTTTCAATCATGGACCGAAAGCTTGGAATTATTAACGGAAGGGTGGGGACAGGACAGACAGGGTGAGGAATAGGGCTCTGATCTCACCCCAGTGCTGCCAGCGAGGACTACTTATGCGCTGGCATGATTCCTGTGTTCCTGCTTGAGTTCAATCCCATCGCCTTCTCTTTCGCTATTGCAGACAAGTACTCTCTGCCCCATTCCACTTGTTTGGCTTCGTACAATGTCCGAGAAAATCGATATCGAATCGTCCGTGAGTTGTTCCTTGAGCCTCTGACATCCATTCTTTTTTTGCTAGTCATGTGACCGTGTGGAGGATTTTATTTGATGGTGGTCTGATTCCCTGAATAGTCCCTGTTGCTGGATACGAGTAGAGACGTTGAACCCGATATTTGGGCACTTGGCATCACAGAGTAAGCCGCTTTCTTTCCCCACCGGTGTTCGTCGAACGGGCTTCCAGAATATCCACAGAACATAGGCTGACCTGCCGCCGGAAGGAAGTCAATCTCAGCTGAGGTCGTTGGGAATCCATACAATCCTGGAGATCTCGATAGGTATGCGTCGAATCGAACAGATATATCTTCGAGCACATCCGTATTCGACCTCTCGCTAATGCTATGTGGGCGGAGATAGGGCTGATCCTGGCAACGATGCACAACCGAATGATATCCCGCAGGAACAGTTTGACTTCATTCATATCCGGTACAAGAGCACCGGAGTTACGGATAGCCCACGAATATTCCGTTTAGCTTATGAGTATGTGTCAATTTTCTGAAATATTGTCCCTCAATTTTTGCATGAGTTTTCACTTACAGTTTGCCCTGGGTACTTCTAGACAGACGAAGCCCGGAGGCTGGATTGAAGTCGTTGAAAATGCCCCCTCGTCTTACACCACTTGTTCACCCTCAGATGATGGCACTCAAGGGAAAGGAGGGGTGACCCCAACTAGTCGGGCGGTCAACGATTTTGGAACATCTAAGATGGCGTTCTGGATCAAACAGCAGCTGGTAGAGGTTGGGTTTGTTGAAGTGGAGGAGAAAGTATGGAGGGTACCAACTGGCCCCTGGCAGAAGATTATTGGAATCGGGAGGTTAATCTACTCTCTCCTCAGCTTGAGTTGGAGTAGTACTAGTAGAATGGTAGATTCAGGGGATACATACTCAGTCTCTCGTGGACCAACGTAAGTTTTGACACTTCATTTCATGTTGTTTGCGTACCATGAGGTATCCGTGTTGACAACCCTTTTTTAGGGTATTCGTTATCGCAAGGAAACCTTGAATCCGTCAGAGAGATATTGAGTGTTTTTGATGGCTAGAGAAAAGGGGAAAAAGTATTGAATTTGGGAATGTGCAAGAAGGATCCGGTTACCTGTTTTTTCTTCTTTCTTTCCTTTTTATTTACTACCATACGGTATTGGTTTTTTTGCAGGATTCGGAAGCTCAACGTCCTCCCTCTTATTTAATGAACTTTTACGAAATGACGTTTAGCGAAGATATTACGATCTCTATTCAGCATTACTTGGGGTTATCTTTTTTTTTTATTTTATTTTTTGTTGCCAAAATTAAAATAAATATATCTTTATATATTTTTCAAAAGTTTTTTTTTTCCTGTTCTCCCCTATTTATTTACTTCTTATCATATCTCTGTCTATCACCTGCAAAGTGCCGTCTAGAAAATCTAGTCAGGAGACCGCTAGGAGCCCGGGTCCGTGGGATGGCCTCAAAATAAGTGAAGGAGCAAAAGAAAAGAAAGGATGTAAAAACATTTTGTTCAAACCGGCGAAAGCCGATTGTAGTGGACTAGGTTTCCCTTGCCCTGCGGGGCAGTATGGTACTGTGCGGTGGTCTATGTCACTGATGACCTTCCCCCCCCCCTTCAACAACAACCTTTGCTGCACTACACACCACATCAAAGATTTAGAAAAAGCGGCTCCACCTTTGTCTCAGGTTTTTCACATCTACGATAATTTACCATAGGATGCGTTCGAGCGAAGACTGGAAACTTGCCGTCAAGGCCAAGATAGATGAAGTCTTGGCCAACACAAACTCCGCAGAATACCCTCCTCCAGCGTCTCTTCCAGTTACTATTGATCACACACTATTAAAACCCGATGCAACACCAGCTCAAATCAACACATTGTGTGATGAGGCCATCAAATATGGGTTCAAAGTATTTAATACACCATCCATTTTTTATATTGGAAAGGAGGGTGAGGGGGTCGAATGTTTTAGGTGTTGCTTTTTTATATATACGAGTTATAGCTGACGATAGTACCGTAGTCGTGTTGTGTGAATGGGTCCTATATCCCTCAGGTTGCCGAAAGGCTCCAAGGGACCGGGACGATTCCGTGCGTAGTCGTAGGCTTCCCACTGGGTGCAATGAAGCCAAGTGCCAAAGCATTGTGAGTTTTTTCTCCCCAACCATGTCAAGCAAACAGACAAGCAAACAACCCCTTCCGAAAATGGACATGACCTGGTAATAAGTTCCTTTTCTTCTTATTTTCCGCTCTCCAGCGAAGCGCAGGAAGCCGTAAAAGATGGTGCAAAGGAGGTGGACATGGTGCTGCACATTGGTCACTTGAAATCCCAAGACTACCTCTGCCTGCACGCAGACATAGAAGCCGTCGTCAGAGCGTGTTCACCGATTCCCGTCAAGGTTATCCTCGAGACGGTCTTTCTTACTGATGAAGAGAAGATCGCCGCTTCGTTTGTTGCCGCTGAGGCCGGCGCTGCGTTTGTCAAGACGTGCACTGGATTCGCCGGCGGTGCGGCCTCGTCAGGAGATGTTGCTCTCATGAAGAAGACTGTTGCGTATAAAGATGGGGCCGTGCAAGTTAAAGCATCTGCTGGAGTCCGAACCTATGAGAAGTGCCTTGAAGTTATCAAGGCTGGTGCTGATAGGATTGGAACGTAAGTTTGATATCTGCGAGGAAGCGCTGAACGAATGATCGAGGTGTTGATATCTTATCCTTTAAATTTAGGTCCTCCGGGGTAGCTATTATGGAGAAATCCGATCTAGTGCCGGGATCTTACTAGGGTTTCCCGATTCTTTATAGGGATCAATTGATTCTTAGTTCTAGTACCTTGTGTAAGCTAAATGGTAATATGAGATATGATGGATTGCAACTGTGGCGGAGTCAAAGGTATCGAGGAGAAAGGAACCACCTGATGGGCTGAGAGTCATTTCTGATATATGAGTAGGGGAACCGGGAGCAAATAACGTGTTGAAATTTAATAGGCAAACTTGAATGGTATTCCACGGGATCGAATGAATACTGGCACTGTGAATTTACACCCTTTGACTGGAACGAAACTCCATGCGAGCCTATGTCAATTGCTAGTGATAATTTTTTTTTCTCATGACTCGACTTCCAGTCAATTTAGTAATTCACCATGCCCTTCCCTCAAGAAATGTGTCTACCCGCTCCCCCCTCTCTCTCATGCTATCAAAGAAAGGACCACCACCATAAGGTATCCCAACCCCCCATATGCTCCTCGCAGCGATGATCCGGAAGAATGTGTGTACCCCCCCTTCTTCCTCCTCCACTCATCGGGAGTCGTCTTGACATGGAAAGGAAGGTACTTTTCGCCTATAACTTCCGTCGGTCATTTCTTTAGATGGGCTTAGTATTGTTTTCCTTTTCCTTTTTCCTTTTTTTCCCCACCCTTTTTTTTTTTTTCACCTTTTCACTTTTTTTTTCCTTTTCCTTTTCCCACTCTGTATCCTTTTTTTTTTTTCCCTCCTCTCGGGGCGCCAGGGCAATTCTGCCGATACCTGCTTGATCGATCATATGAGCGGGAGGTGATTAAATACCGGACACGGATTATCGTTGTCCCTTCTGGATAAAGGTTTCTGCGACTGGCATGCTCAGATATGTGGAGTGCGGGATTCTAGCCCATGATATGGATCTATTTTCAGCCCGTGGGCTTTCTACTCGCATTTCCTTCTCTCTTGGTTGCCCGAGTCATGGCCGATGACCCTGATAACTGTTATGTATAATTATATGCAGTTGCTAAAAGGTACGCTCTCTCTCCTTTTTTTACTAGGTAATACCTTGAAAGGCCTACTCGTATCGTACGTGGCATTTGCAAATACACTGCGGTAATCCATACCAATTAATGCCAGGGGGGTTGATGGAAGAGGACATAATAATTATTTTCTTATTTTTTTTTATTTTTATCATACCTCGTTAACTTAAACGCCAATTGAACTCCCCCCCCCTTTACCTTACCTTCTTACCTTCTTCTCTTCACCAGTTGAGCCAGTATCATACACGAAGTCTTATACGAACTTTACTTAAACTCCCATGCTATGCAAATATGTGCAAAAATGTAGGTAGTCTTTAACCTAAAGTCTACTTGCCAAAAAAAAAAAAAAAAAAAAAAAAAAAAAAAAAAAAAAAGAAAGAATTCAAGTTCCATGTCTTAGACTTGTCGTTCCGGTAGATTTTTACGACTGCTTGGCATGCATGAGACGGGAGGCCTTTCTATTTATCGGGGCTTGGTCCATACTCGAATACCGGACCCAATTGGGTTTAGTTGAGCGGGAAGTCAGGCAAGGCTGGATAAAACCAAAAATCCTTCGTGCCGGTAGCTGGCCGGTGGTTGATGGGGGATGCTCAGTGCAGCTCAGATGCTGGGGATGACATTGGGGGCCAGTACATTACAGTAGAAGTTCAGTTACAGCAACCATCCGGTACCGGTAGATGTTTTGGACCTAACTTAGCAGCAGAGACTTGAAAAAGGGTTTGGAACCCTTTCAAGACCGCACTATAGACTAACTGTTACTTATCTATATAAATTAAGAAATGGAAAAGAAAAGAAAAGAAAGGAAAGACTACGAATATTCATTATCATATGGGTACAAAAACTCGTATGATGCAGCACTCTGGCTAATGCAAGCCGCGAAAAGAGCTCTAGGAGGGATCAGTTGAACGAAGTCAAAGCTAATGCTCTGTGCCTTCCGTTCAACGAGTGGGTTTGCAGCGGGCAGAATAGTGCAATTCATTACGGATAGTGTTCCATTGCTAATAGAAGGTCAGTCTGAGTTCATCGGGCTTGTAAATGAGGGGGTGAATTTGAAGATCTCGACAAGGTGATGGGAAGCACCACACCGGACTTTATCTACAGCTAATAAAACTCATTACCGCACTAATATTGGGTCTGGATAGCTAATAATCGAGCTACTAATCATGATTAGAATACTGTAGCTTTGCGCAGTCAGCGACATTATTATAATGTGGCAGTTTTAATGTCTTATAGTAGGGGTTTAGTTGGAGCATTTTTGTGAAGAGGCATGATAGGATTAAATCGGTAGTCTGTTATTTATTTATTTTTTCTTTCTTCCTCTGATTCCCTTATTTTATTTTTTTTACCACTTTCTTGACCACCCCCCCCCCCCCCGAAAACACCAATCCATAAGTAGCATTTATCGAGGAACCGACCCCAGAAGTAGGAGCGAGCGCCAAATCCGATGGTATCTCGTACATAAAGTTACCGATGGATCAGAAGAGTGGATCTGTTTTGTCAGCTTCTATTATCAGGTCTAGAGGGATTTCCATCGATCTCCGATCCCCCAATCATGAACTCTCACTTTCCTATTGAAAACACCAAATTCCTTAAGAATTAAATATCATTTTGTGAACAATTTCTCGCTTAAGAGCACATACATGTGATATCACATTATTATCTTGGGTCGGGAAAGTTCTTTTTGCCTACGATTCCCATCCATTCCCACCCCTTCAAGCCACATATAATAAAATGATGGGCGAAGGAAGCATGGATCCGATAGCGAGGAAGGAAGAATAAAATAAAATAAATGGGATGGGATGGGATGGGATGAAAACAAATAAAAAAGAAATCCGTATTTTAGAGCGAAAGGGTAGCTGCTTACATACATCTCGTGACAGACTCCCTGTCCTGTGAATTCCCGGGGGAGTGAGAGGTGGTGGAGAGTAAGGTGGGGGGTAGATACCGTAGGTTGTGGCAGTATTCCCTTGAGCGAGTGAGAATGAATGTGGGTTGGTGGAGAGGACACACTTTGCTCCGCTGAGATCCTTGTAACAGTAGTCCTTTTTTCTTCCTCCAAGTTATTCACCTCTTTGATGGTGCTACTGTACCTACTGTGGGTAGCCAGTATGTAAATCTGCCGCTGACATCCTCCCGCCTTCTTGGTCCCTTTCTCTTAACTCTTCCTTTTCCTGTCCACCTTCCTTCCCTCAAAGAATCTCTTTTTTTTTTTTTTTTTTAAAAAAAAAAAAAAACCAAAAAACATTACTCCCTCTTCCCTTCCATAATTTATTTTATCAGGGAAAAGGAGGAAGCCGCTACGAACTCATCTACCCGCTCGCAAACAAACGCTCTTTTTATTTTATTTTACTAGGCTGTTGAATAAGGCAGAACAAGAAGAAGGCCGGAGGATAATGACAAACAAGCCCCAGGGTCGTAATTGGGTGCATCTTGGCAGCGCCCCGATATATGATATTTGAGGCTCAACATTTCACCCCCACAAACTAGAAATCCTTTAATCCACCCCCTCCCCCGCCATAACTCGCCGAAAGGAGAACCCAGCTCCTGATCGTCCTCCTCACTCTTTTTCTTAACTAAAACTACGGGGTACATCCATCAAGCATACAACCACCCCCTTCCAACTGTGCTACATCTCCTTCATCTCATCGGCACAAGGAGCTCATCTCACCGAACCTCACCCCCCCCCCCCCCCAATTTTCGTCCCATCATCACACTGCTACCTAAATCAATTCACTATGGAAGGCTCTTCCAACATAAATGGAGTCAATGACTTTGACGATATAGATACATGGACACAACAAGTCGAATACCAGGATATTAAGGCGCAGCAGCAATTGACAAAACAACATTATGGCTCACCAACCGGTTCACCAACACACACCCCTCCTGCAGCCGATGATGTAAAAGCAAGTTTGGCAGGCCTGGAAATAGCACCATCGCAGGATTTTTCGGAGATGGAAAAGCTATCTAGAGACTATCAACCGGATCTTGAGGTTTGCCGTCTTGTTTCAGTTTGGGTGGGCTTGGGTTGATTGTTTTAGGGTCCGCTTGTTGGAGCTGTGAAATCTAGCAAGGCTTTGGAGGTGGAGTATGCCAGCGCCGATCCAGCCTTCGTGAGAAAGACCGTTGTATGTTTTCTCCTGCTGGTTTATTGATTTTGCTAATCCGATAGGCACTTTCCCCTAAATATCCATTTTATCGCACCATACTCGGGGACGGTAACTGTGGATGGAGAGGTACGTACCTGATTTCACGAAGCTAACGCCTCACGTTACCTGCTAACGTTTTCCAGCTGTTGCCTTTGGATTCTTTGAGCTTCTTTTAAAAACTGGAGATACAAATCATATCGGGATGCAGTATGCTCGTATTGCATCTTTGAATGGTCTTATGATTCTCGCTGGTCTTCAACCTTTCATCTACGAGGATTTTGCGGAAGTCACCTTTGAGCTGCTTGGAGCTATCAACAGCTCACCAGCAATCGATACCCCATGGGATGTCTCCATGATTGCAGAACGATTTAATGACCCGGAAATTTCAAATGCCATTATTACCCATTTTAAGGTCGGAGTTTTGATCTCAGTACTGTTTGGGCATCGGCTAATAGATGTATTCAGTTCCTTACAAGCTCTTGGATGAAGACTCGCCCGGAGTATTATCAACCATTTTTGGATCGGCCAGTTAAAGACTTTTGTGAAGCTCAAATCGAACCCTACGGGATCGAGATTGAGCATGTTGGGCTCATGGCTTTGATTGATTGTTTGGTTCTTCCTGCTGGGTTTGCGGTTGAAGTGTTTTACCTTGATCGTAGCGCTGGCGATGAGGTGAATGTGCACCGTTTTGAGGACCTTGGAACTGATGGCGGTATTCCAACACCTCCAGACGCACCAGTGTTGAGGCTTCTCTATAGACCGTAAGCAGATTCTTACCATATTGGGGCGTTGGATTTATTTAACAAAAGCAGTGGTCATTACGACATAATATACAAAAAGGGAGATATCCCAGAGGCACCACCCCCATCGATTCAGGTTTCTTTTCTCTCGAGTTTGCCTGAGCAAACATTTGCTCCTACACCCTTAGGTAGTCTATTCCATCAAATTCCTGCCTGCAATGTGGACTTTTTCTCCATGGAACCTGGCCCATCGAACTTCCGCCCCTCCATGTTCAACTTACCCGCTTTTCAACCTTCTCCCCTTCAGTCTCTGCCTTTCCAGACTACAACGTTTCGTAATTCACCCTTTAACCCATCTCATTTCCAGAGTGAGCATTTTCAACCGGAAATTTATCAGCCTCCAACACCAACTTCCCTCGGCGGATCTAAACGCAGTGCATCTGTTGAGAAGTCTTCTGGGGGAAATGCGAATGAATGGGATAACGGACAATATCCGAAAGATGGATATTCAGGACCGAATCATGAGCACCCACCATATTCTTGATTGTACCCATAGTGATGATTGCATTGGGAGATCTCTGCAACAGTAAATAGACAACTGGTGGCCTGGTTTTCTCTTTTTTCTCACCTTTTTCGTTTCTTTCCATTAAATTTTACCTCTACTTCTTTTCATTTTTTTTCCATTTTCTTTTCCAGGTGCTTTGCTCCCTTGTTCGCTACTACCTTTTGTTTCTTTTTGCTACTATTCTGATTCAATCAGCGGGCAGGCGTAATCGTTTTTTTGTGATTTTTAGTGTAACGAGGGCCGACTCTAGGTATTCTGTGTCTACGATAGTTAAATAAGCATTTTTCTTCATCTCATTTGCCAAGAATGACGTAGGATCTACGGCAAGGATAGCTCATCTCTCTCTCTACGAGGACTACAGCGTGCAGCTAGACTGTTTTGAGTGCTTTGACGTGCGAGTGATGGACCTATCTCGTCATTATGCTAACTTATATATACCCACTGTACCTACTGAATCCACAGGCTATCTGATCGCTGCTATCATCATTAACAATGTCTGCAGCAAGACGTGAGTGCTCCCTATTCATCTTTTTTTTTTCTTTTTAATATTTTTTTTTACATACTACATAATTGTTACTTGGTGATTGTCGAGTGCTAAGGCTGGTTCCGGTGGTTGGTTGTTGTTGGTACTACAGGCATAGGATTTACCGTCCCTTCGTTGTTCCTCCTGGCAGGAACCATAGTCCTACTATTCCTACTATTACTAGCAGGAGCGTATGACAGGAAACCACTAAATCAGATATTCTTTCTACAAGCGGACACCCATGACATACCCAACGCACCAAACGGCATCTGTCATTGGACGCTCTATAATGTACCTTCCCTCCCCTTACTTCCAAATCCATCCCTTCCCACCCATTGGACATTTTGCAAGTAAATTTATCTATTTATTTTTAGCTAAGCTAATAAATAGTACTGCGATTCCCGCAATGGGAAAAACTACAATTGCCGTCCCAATGACGCCGCATATCCATTCTTGCCCCAGCGGAACTTCCGCACGGAGACAAACATCCCAAGAGACTTTATTCACAATCCAAGGCGGTACTTTTACCTGAGTAGGTTTTTGTACGCTTTTTACGTGATTGACTTATTCCTCGCGTTATTGGCGTTCTTTGCGGCGCTGTTGGCCACTTGTTTTCGGCCGGTGGGGTACTTGGCTGCTGCGGTGGCCGCGTTTGGACTGTTTTGCATGAGCTTTTCGGCGGCAATAATGACGTTTGTTTTTTCTCCCCGAGTCCCTGGCTTGGTCCGGTCGGTTAATCATGAGGGGTAGGGCATGTTACGTCCTTGGCCAGAAAGCCTTCCGACATAATAGGAGGTTTGCACGGGTTGGTGTTAAGGTACTCCTTTCTCCTCCAATTCTCCACCATCCAGTGTCACAGTAATAACGAAATATTCGTAATATATGAAAGGCATTCGCCTTCACATGGACCTGTGTCGCACTCTTCTTCCTCTCAGCACTAATGCTAGCTCTCGGTCTTATAAGTCGCCGGAATCAAAATCGAACACACCCCTCCCGAACCCGTTATTCGGGATCGGCATCCCGAATGCGCGGCTCCCGACATGCACCCGTTGAGAACGGGTACACGGAGAAGGAGTATGTCAATAAAGACAATGAACGTAGCTCTTATGAGCGGATGGATGGAAGTGGTACTAGAGTGGGCGGTAGAGGGGTTAGTGGGGATGCGAGTAGTCAAAGAAGGCTTAACACCGAGTATCAACTTAATGGCCCACCTACGGTTAAGTAGGTTGGTGGTTGGGTGCTAGAGCTAGACGGAGGATGGAGGAGAGGAGGGAGGAACCTCCGACAAGTTTATTTCCTTCCCTGTTGTCCGTGGACAAAAGAGGAGGAGATAAAAAATTGTAGGACGTTGGGTAATGATATTGGTGGGAAATTGGGAATGGGAGTATACTGTATATCAATGAGATATGTATTGTGTTCTGGGAAATGCTGTTGCTGGCGTGCGTGTTGAGTCGAGCTTGCCTATCGTATTTCGTTGAGTAGACTGTTGTTGCTATCTGCAGAGTTTTCCTAGAATAAATCATTGACAACCGCCGCTGCACACACACTCTGTGAACTCTCGTATGATATCTGCAATAGAGCACAAACTTGGAAACTACTATAAGTCGGTAAATAGCCTAGGGGTAAGCACTCTTATACCCTCACTCACTCACCACTTCCACTTGCACTGTCCTACTACACATCCGTCAAGTTACGAAATCAAGCCATGACATGATACGACAACACTTCATTTAGACTGGGCTAGGTATATTCAAAAGCTACCCCTAGTTTATCATACCCTAAACTAGTTGACTAAATACCCAATAGCCGCGATGACCTTCTAATAATCCTCACACACTTGGCTAGCATCACACTTACTGTACCGTAGAAACTGACGGAGTTGGCTATCCCCGGATCAGGGTGTCCTAATTCCGGTCCAGTTATATACCGTATTGTTCGAGATTTTGGCGTAAACAATGGGTTGTGATTGGCTAGTGCTCGTTGATATAGAATGGCCTTGTGAGAAGTGCTCCCCGAGGCCCAATTCTACTGTTTAACTGGACCGGGATTGAGACATCCTGGTCCGGGGATAGCCAGTTTCATCAGTTTCTACGGTACTAACTCTTGGCAGGCTGAGAATTTTCTTATGATAACTTTACCGCACCGGGGATATGGCCGTTGTCCAGGCTTGTTATGGTCCGGGCTGGTCTGGATAGTAACTGTTGGTAGGCGTAGAGTACTGTACATAATGCCGGTATTCGATTACCTATTCAAGTGACTTGTGAGGTGCCTCTGGGGGATTGGGAATACAACGGTGGGAGGGGATAGTTCATCTATCTGTTGGTAAAGAGAGGGAGGGAGGGAGGGAGGGAGGGAAGGAATGGAGGTTGTTGCCATCCTTCGCCTGGTTGTCAAATCTATCCTGTTAGATTGCAGTTGGGTGCTCCCGTTGCTTAATCATCTAAAAAATCCCTGGTATCATAGCATTCCGCCCAGCCCAGCTCCTTGTTCCAATTCCTACCGCCGATCATCAAAGTCTGAGTCTAAATGTGTTTTGGATCTTCGCTCCTTAGGTTGGCAGTTACGGTGATTGGTTAGGAATACCGGGGTTATGTTATATCATGCAGGAGTGCGCTGGTGTATTGGCGTATTGGACCGGGAAGCGGATCACTTTGTATGCCAACTGCTGTATGTTCAAATCTTCACTGTACCTCAGAATTTTGGAACGACTTTGACTATTTGTGTTATTGGAAATTATCCCTTGTGATGCTTCCCCGAATTTTCCCCCTCTGTCCGTTCTGTTCCACTTCCCAGTCCGAGACATTCTTTCTTTTCCGCCATCTTCTTTCTCATTGATATTAATTCAATTCGATTGGTCAAATCCAGATTGAGATTGAATCTCCTTGGAAAGGAAGAAAACCACCCTCTGGGAGAAGCCCAGTGCGACACACTGTACTGTTAATATTTTATATCAATCCGCGGGTGTCAAGGTCCCGTTACATGTAGGCCTCGCTCCTCCTAGCATTTATCAACAAACCCAATCCCAAAATCTGAGTCTAAATCTGTTTTATATCTTCTATCCTTAGTACCTCTGCCGTTATGTTGTGTCATGCGGGCAGACTGCATATACTTCCCTTCCTCGATCCTTAAAGATCAAGTTATTTATTATATTCCTTGACGCTGGCATGATTCAATGAAGGACGGGGTTATGTCGGGTTAGAGCTTCCCCGATCCACTTCATTTACATCCGTTACAGCCAGGTCGGTGGGTTGTTGGATTCCCGGGAGAAAAGAAATCCTTTCGTGCAGAGATTTGAACACCATACATCACCCCTGTACTATAGGATGCCTTGAATTTTGAGGTATAACGTTCAGACATTAACTTATCCAACCCTCCTACCTACCTACCTACCTACCTATACGCTCCTGCAATGAACGAAGGTTTCAGACAGGGCATATGGATGGGTGGATGTATGGATACGTGCATACACACATACCTTGTAACTTGCTCAAGTGTTACAATCGCTTCGATTCCAATCTTAGGCCAAGTAAGACGTGGCTGGCTGCCTGACCGGCCTGATATGATATACGTCTTCCTAGGGGCTGACCATACCGCTGGTAACCTATCTATCTGTCTATCTCCTAACTCACACTTCATACCCAGATGTTCAAGAAATCCAACCCCGGGGACATACACAGGACTAGAAAGCGAGTGAGCCAAAGTGCTATCCCCTAGTTTTTCCTACTACCTCCCGTCGACTTTCAATACCTCAGGAAAAGAGAGGGAAAAAAAAAAAGAACTCTTTTGATTCAGTGCACATTTCCGTCCCGATGCTGCTGCGGCCCGGGTCTAAGTTTGGGTTACTGGGAGCGAGTGAGTGCGCGAGTGAAACAGGGGGGTACAGTACGGCGCTAACTCTGGACCGGAACGGTCAAATCTCGAATCATGATCATTGCCAGGACCAGAGATCTTTTTTTTTTTTTTTTTTCCTAAGCTGATTGACTTAAGATCAATCCAGTGTTACCTACTCCTCGTGATGGTGAAAATTTCTTGATTCCTCTTCCCCAAGCATGCATGCATACATACACACACACACACACACACACACACACATGCACGCGCCAGAGCAGGTTCAAATATATCCCGGGTAATTGGGAATAACTAGCTGATGATTTAAAAATCTTTCACGATCGATTGATTAATTGACTGCTCGATGTCACCTACCTCCCTTGCAGTCTGGAAATCCCGAGTTCACCGAAGCCGACTGATGCGCGGTGCCGTCCCTACCGTGCCAGATTATAGGAATAACAATAAAAAATTAAAATCAAAAAAAAAAAAAAAAGACAACCTCCGGTAATAATGAGATAGGCCGCTTTGTTGTTCAAAATGGTATCCCGCCCGCCTGTCTGCCAAGAAGGGGGGTTACCTGTCCTCCCACAAGTATCAAATTTTCCCGGAATATCTTAAAGCAGACGGAACTCGGCAGGACAAGCCATCCATCCGCCCAGTGGGCATTGAAGGAAAGGGGAAAAAGAAAAAAAAAAGAATTTAATTTTTCTTTTTCTCTTCGGTCGTGATGTTACAGTATTTGTCGGTCGATCCGCGATCCGTTGGGTTTTTGTCGTATCATATCAGCGTGGTAGCATTGGTTCGATGATCTGGTGTATCGAGTGATCTCGAGTGATCTTCTTGGGGGGAAAAAGAAAAAAAGAAAATTCAAGGAAAGATGGAGTATTAGTGATGGCGTAATACTCGGCCGGAGAGAACCTAAATCCTGACTTTTTTTTCTTTTTTTTCTTTTCAAGAATATAAAACTGTCATCTTCGCACCCTGCATGCCTCCCCTCTGTTGTTTGGGATTGACTGACAGACTGAGAGACTGGCCAATCAGAGTGCATGAGTGATATGCTGTGATCGCACTCACGGACCTCGGGATCAATTTTTCGGTAGAAATCCACTTCTATACCAACATGTCATTGCATCGCACATACACTCAAGCACCATTCGCTCGGTTGCAAAAGTATATAAAGCATATTTCCAATCCGGGGTACTGTACTGTACCGTCCAGTCGAGTGGAAACCCCATCGTGGCACGTCCCGCACGATGCACTCAATCACTCACTCACTCACTCGAACCTTGGACTGATTTTGACTGCATATTGTAAAAACTAATGTACTCCAGCACGGAATTTCACCCTGTAGAGCTAACTCCACAGTAATTCTGACCAGTCAGCGGCACATATACTCGAGTATAGAGAGAAAGAACGTTAAGCGAAGGCAAGCTATACAGTCCCATTTACAATGTTTCCTTTTTCCGCTCATTCCCATCCAGCATGCCTGTATTATCGGAGTAGATGCAAATTTAATTTGGGTCCCGTTGTGTTATCAATTGAACTTGCACATCACATCACATCATATCACCTACCTGGCCCCCAACCCCCCCATGGGAAGCTGCAGGAAAGAGTATAAGCCGTGGCTACGGTACACCCGTGACCAAGATATTGGAGTGAGCGTAGTGTAGTGTATCTGTGATATCTAAACAATGGTGGTGATGGTGGTGACTATGCTAACTGTTACTGTGCAGCCGAGGTGCTATGTTATGCGAGTAAGCCAGGCAGAGAAATATGTCGTACAGTGTTACATGATTACCACCGTGTCATAGCATTTTTGCGAGAAGATTAGTTATCGTTAGATGTAGCTATTTCCTGAACCTTTTCACAACACGTTCTCTAGCATTATTATTCTGTGGAAAAAAAAAATTTTTTAATAAGGTCCGAGCACAAAGTGTATTGTATTAATTGTTTATTAGCTAGAAAAGTCTATGATAGCAAACTTCACGCTTTAGTCAGTGTATGCGTAAAATAAAAATAAAAAAAAATAAAAATCAAAAGCTCTCGCACCACTGCAGTCCGTAAACTACCATGCCAACAAAAAAAAAAAAAAAAAAACGAAACAATAACCTTTAGCCCCCCCCCTCCCCTCTCACCCCCATCTTCCCCTCTCCAACTCATATCTCTTCCCCCTTCTGAAGCACCTAAACCCGCTCGCGTCCCTCCTGCTCAACCCACTCCCCGAGAATCCCAACAACAGCCTTAACCTCCCTCCCCTCCTCACCCTCCTCACCCTCCATCTTCTTCCTGACGGTCAGGACTCGGCATGGGACTTGATCTCCCACCATGATTTTCAGGTTCCCGTTCGAATTGATAAACCTCCCGCGCTCTCCCTCAAAAATAAACCCGGCAGAACTAGTCAAGATGCGCGGGATTTGAAAGCCAATGGCAGGGTGATCCTCCATGACACCGGAGAGGCCGTTGGTGCCGACTTGTGTTATTGTGATTGTGAGTATATCGTGCAGCTTTGGATGCGGTTTCTCGATAGGCGTAGGCGGTGCGCTCGGGTCAGGGGTTGGAGGGAAAGGCGAGGCGACGTCTACCTGAAGAGGGAGAATGATTTGGTGGTCCGACATCTTGTTTTTCCGTTCCCGTGTGTGTGTGTTTGTGGATTTTTGTGTTTGTTCTGTGTTTACCACTTTTCATTTATTTTCTGGTTCGAGGGGTTTAGATACTGGAAGGTGGGAGGAGTTGAAGTGGAAATTATCGCACTAACATGTTTCACGCTTGAGCCTTTTTTTTTTTTTTTTTTTTCTTCTTCGTAGAATTGTGTCGGTAGGCTTGAAAAATATTATATCCTCCTTGTTTTACTTTGTAGAATGTCCAACAACAACCTCTTAAATGTAAGTCGCTATGTTTGTGATGATCCTCGTGTGTTTTGCTTCTACGGTGGGTAAGGAGGGTTTTGTTTTCTATGGGGTCGCGTTTGTCGGTAGGTGGGTGCTCAAGTGAGGCTTATATCAAGATTAATATGCTCGGTAATCATAAGTTATGACTCGCTTGCACACCTGCCAGGGAAAAATCCACCCTGTACTCCAACACACCTGCTAGGTGAGACAAAACTTGTAGATCAAACTCCCACTCACTCCCAACACAAAGTCAGGTGAACTTTGATTTATTTATTTATCTTCTTTCCCCATCATCAGTCATTACTGTGGAACCTGCCAATAAGAGATTCTACTGGCATTAGGTTACTATCTTCATCATCTTTACAAGTCCAGTGAGTCTTGCTAATAGTTGCACTTGGGGGGGAAGGCGTAGTGACAAGTGCACTTTTAGTCCAGTCGGACAGAATACCGAGCTTCACACGACCACCGTATGATAGCAATCACTTTGGGAAAGGAAAAAAAAAAAAAACCCCACCAGCAACATTCGAAGGCCATTATATTTCTCCAAAGGCATGACCACCAGAACCTTTCACCTGACGCAAGAAAGAAATCTACAGTCAGGCGTACCATACAGTAATAAGTCATACTTGAAACCTCTCCCAAAGATCCGAAGAATAAACTTAAGCCCTTATTTGGCACACACAAGAAGAACGGCATATCTCTTCATCTTATCCAGCATTTTTTTGTTTTATTCCAAATGCCGTATTTCCAGAATTCACTTGTTTGATTATACCTCAACCCACCGGTCTCCTCGTTCACAAACTCACGGAGCCGAAGAGAGAAAACCCCCCCCCCCCCCCACCACCATAAACAAACCGGTTTGAAGTTAACATGGGAACAAGACAGAGGATAAGGGCTCACAAAGCGCCCCCCTCAAACAATCACGAAATATCACCACCATACCAAACCAAAACGCCCGTAGCGAACCATCCAGCACTATCCACCCCACCCCAGCCTAACCAAGAGCTACCAAAAGCCGTTAAACAAAAAGAACAATACAAACACCAGTCCCAATACCCATCCCCAGCAAAGAAAACCCCTCCAAATAATACTATATCCCCCCACACACTCACACGCTTCCTCCCTCCACTTATCAAGCTCTACCATTAATGCCTCCAAGTCTCTGCCAAGACCGGGAGATTAGCCCTATACAAGTCCAACTCCGAGTGACATCCTATGACCGCCACACTCCCCCCCTTCACCCGTCACCCCCCAATCCTTGCTCACTGTACCGTACCTCCGCCAACCTCCACCCTAACCATCCCAACGCCGCTGTAAAAAAAACTCTACTCGAGTAGATACATAAACTAGCTACCGTTGCAGATATCTCATCATACATTACCCACAACACCCCTTACTCATCCCTCCTCTCCCCGCAAACTAACCTAACCTAATCTAACTTCCAACCCTCAACCCCCCACCTACAGTATCCTATCCTCCAGATCGATCGAGGCTGAGCCCCCCCAATACACTCTCCGGCCCTCTTTATTGTAAATATTTCTGTTTTATTTAGCCCCAACCCAATACGTCATGCGCCATTACCGCCTTTATTCAAGTTAACCCCGCCTTTCGCCTCTTCGCATCGTCACGATACCGTGCCTCTCAACAATGTGGAAAGAACCCTGTCCGGGGCTGTACCCCATACTCGGCCTGACACTTTCATAGTTCACGGAACGTCTACACTTTGAAAAAGACATTTTATTGTAATTGTATTGTAGTGAGCTGTAGCCTAACGTATAATACTTGAATCTTGAACGAATCTCAGACAAGACCTGATTATCCAGATCATCCAAAGAGCGAGCAAAAGAGAAAAAGAAAGAAAAAAATCCTCCACCCAAAACCGACAAAAAAAATTAACTCCAGTCAGAAAGCTGTTAAAAAACCAAAAAGGGCTAAAGACAGTTAAGACGCCCTCCCGCATTAAACTAACAGACTGACCACGTTTGAGTAACTTTTATTGAGTTGATACCACAAACTCTCCTTAAGCACGCATACCGAAAACCAACCCCATAACATGTCTTCCAGCACTAAAAGTGTTCCACCAAAACCAAAGCAAAAGGTCTTGAGGACGGAAGCAAGGCAGGAGACGCGGGGCTCAAAATCCGTGGATCTAAATGTGTGAGTAAAGACTTCTCCAAACCAAATAATGTGCAAAGAAAAAAGAAAAAAAAACTCACTTTGATGTTTTCTTTGGCAAGTGCGTACTTGCCCATCTTGTCACTTGACTTATCAGTAAGAAAATCCATGACTTTGGTACGATGATCGCCCTGGAGCTGGATCACCTCCCCCATGTCCTTATCTTGAATGATGGTGCCATTGCAAGCTGTAGCAATAACAGTAGCAAGGGTCAGCGCTTCTGTTATTTCAAAACAACTAAGGGGTAAAAGATCCATGCCCTGCCTAAACGATATGCAGGACGGACGGGTGGAGTCCCGAATCGAAACAAAATGGTGGGGAAAGGAAGGGTGGAGGATAATTACCATATTCCTTTTTGAAAGCTTTCAAAAGAGCCTTAGGACTGTACTCTTTAGACAACCCTTGAACAGTCGTCAAGGTCTTGCGACCGTTGCGCTCTGTAAGAAAATATATTAGTAAAAAAAGTGCTGAAGCAAGTGCAATTTTTTTCTTTCAAGAAATTAATATAGGGTACTCACGTTGGATACGAATATGGACGTAATTCTTGGGTTGAGTATCACCAACGTCGTCGGCGAAAGGATCTAGTAAAGAAAAAAAACAATCAGCATTAGAGAAGCAAGCTAGGCGAGCAAGAGACATCCTGCAGCAAGGCGATGAACAAGGCCAGACACATGATATTGATCAAACTGGGATCTAACGGGACTTGTGCCTCTAAGGCAAACTCTCGAAGAAGGCGCTGATGTGGCAATAAAACTTGAGGGATAGAAGGGAAAAAAAGACTCACCATTAACCTTGAGATTTTCGATGGACATAAACAGACTTCGAGGGGGGTTGGGTATGCGGGAAAGCTGGTGTTGGGTGCTTCGGAGCAGTAGTTATGGAGCTTGTACTGGAGTGTTGTTGGTAACTTGAGTTGGTTGAGGATAGAAAGCGAAGGGGAAGCGTGGGTGCGAGGAATATTCGTTTGTTCTTGGTGGGGAGAGAGAAGGGGGTTGAAGAGGCAGAGGGGCGGAACTTAAATAGGTGTTGCTTGGTCACATCGAAGGCGGTCCGAAAACAGTCAAGTGGCAACGAAGCAGGGCTGGGATGGACTTGGTTCTCTCACTTCTTCTCTTACGGGCATAGGATGTAACTCATAAAAACCTACGGTAGCAACCACCAAAAAGATCCAGCAACCAAAACCAACCCAAACAAACAGAACTCTATAACCACCAATCGTATTCTATGTAATAACGGTATGATGCTATGGATAACCCAACTTACCACTGCCCCGGTGAAGGCTATGCTGAGTGAGAAAAGAAAATGGAGCATCGAGGGAAAAAAAATAAATAAAATAAATGACGACGACCGGATCGGGTATCATAGTAGGGAGGAGCCACTTTCCCCTACGATCATTCTTTTCCAACTGCTTCTCTTCCCTTTCCGCTTCCACTCGTTTTTTTCTTTTCTTTCAAGGACTGAGCGGTGGTGGAACAACGAAATGGGTGACTGAGTGGTCTTGGCAGCCTGGTTGGACCAGGGCTGAAGCAAAATCCAAAATTTGGCTAGGATTTCGCAGCTTTTCCTTCTGTACGCTTTGTTTCACTGTTCAATAATCGCCTATCACATCATACCGGTGCGGCACTTACAGAGTGATACGGTAGTCTATCGTGATGATGATATGGTGAAAAACGAACCGTGAGCTGCCGCAGTGTCTGGCGATGGTATGAAGTGTTGATCGAGCAACTTCTTTTACAGTATCACTTCTTCAGCGCTGAGATACTCAAGTACGATACAGTACTGTACAGAGACAGATGCTATATCGGTCACACACACTACAGCACAGTTATTGCCCTCCGTACAAAAGGAAGGACAGTCCAATCGGGAGGCGCCCAGGCATCTAGTCATCTCATCCTCGAGACTGCCATACAACAAGAGAAGTCCCCTCGGCCAGGGGTTCCTATCACCCCTCAATAAAATTATCTCACAGACCCCATCACTTTGGCTTTTGTGCGAACTGATCTGATCGTTGCCACCACCACCTACAGTACGGTGCGACTCATCCTCACCGCAACAGAGTTTCACAAGCCCGCTATCCTGGCACGCCGTCTGAACCCGCCCGCTTCTGTCCGGCTGTCTCAGAGACCATGAATTTGAGCTTTACTAACGAGGGACGGTACGGTAGGTAGAGGTATTGATATTTCAATGATACAAGACTGCCAGCACTACATTCCACAATCTCATCCCACCCCTATCCATCCAGCCCATCCGTACCTTTTCGCTTTCCTTTCCTTTCCTTTCCCAACAGATCTATGCATTTTCTAAAAAGAAACAGTAGAAAGAGTTTCTAATGATGCTGTCCAGCATTTCCGGCGGCGTTTATCCTAGCTCTGGGATTGCGAGGATCGTTCTTATACTCCTCGGCTGCGGCTTGTTAGCGACGGGTACTGTCCATAACTTCATCCATCCATCCATAATCCTCCAAGCACAGCAATTTCCACATGTAAAAGTAAAAGTAAAAAAGAGAAACAGGACAAATGGAGGGACCAAAAACGCACTACTAGCGAGGAAATTGGAAAGGCTGTTAACTCCGTAGAAAATAACCACACCTGCAACAAATTAGCCAGCAATTCCGCATTGAACCCTCTCGACTGGAAATTTCATGTATCATACCGGCAACGAAGAAAGGTGCCAACGGCTTAGCTAATCATCGCATTGTTGTTAGTGAGTGAAATGAGATACTAGGCGAGGGGGAAATCAATGGTAGAAGAAGCGTACCGACTGGCGTAGGCCATTTCCTTCCAAATAATTTTTCGAGCATGGCGAGAGAGGTATGTAAGGTAGGAGTCTGAACGATTCAATGTTTGACGTTGGCGGGGAGAGGTTGTTGATGGTGATGATGGAATTGCGGGAAGCGGGTGGAGGTTGATGTTTCGAGGGTGGAATCGGGTTCGAGTCTTTTCTTTTGTGGGAACAAGAGCACGTTTTCTGCAAAAATGGATAAATACAAATAAATGGCATTAAAGAAATTAAGAAATAACAAAAGCAAGAGTAAAAAGAGCAAACAAACTCAATCCAACTAAGCTCCATACATTCAACAAAATTCACATTAACTTACTTACAGTGCAATGTTGATGTAC
Organism: Choiromyces venosus 120613-1; assembly: GCA_003788595.2. NCBI lineage: Eukaryota > Fungi > Ascomycota > Pezizomycetes > Pezizales > Tuberaceae > Choiromyces > Choiromyces venosus. The sequence continues at coordinate 663,714 of ML120373.1, forward strand.
CCATTCGTCTGACCTTGAATAAAACAACCTGTGATCGAAAATACCCTCCACAGTCGCAACCCCTGTGCACAAAGCAAGCCTAAGAGCCTCCAAAAACAAAAACAACCACTGTTAACTCACCCCACCAAAACAAAAAGATAACAATGTCATTCGGAACAACCAGCACAATCGCCTCCCTAAACGGCTGCGTATCCTCCCTCCAAAACTCAATTCGCCTACTAGACTCTTCAATCTCAATCCTAGACTCAGGAGTCCACGACTTCCCGCGCATCAAGAAAGTCCTACAATGTACTCGGGTTCGTTCGTCCCTTCGCCCCTGCCCTGCAAACACAATGGATGGACAGACAACTAATAGGAGGGGATTAGCACTTTGAACTAATCTCCGAGCCAACATTATACGCCGCGCAGACCGCCCTGGCCGACGAGATCGGGCCTGAAGTTGAGCATTTGCTCCGCAGGGTGGAACAACATTTGGCCAAGATGGAGAGGAGGGAGAAAGCTCTTATTGCAAAGTCGGAGTTGCAAGAGGGGAGGTTGCAGCAGAAGCCTTCGCTCGCTTCATCTTCTTCGGCTGCTTCGAGACAGAGGAAGAGTGGACTTGGTGGAAATGTTCAGAGTGCGGAGAAGTTAAGGATGTTGAAGGGGAAGAAGGAGAGGTTAGCTCATACTATTGAACGGTTGTCGTTACAGGCAGGGCATAAGGTATATCTATCATTCCTTTCAACTGCTAAGGAACTCTTCCACACAACGAAGGCTGACTTTGTATGCGACAAATAGGAGAGGCAGCTGAGGATGACAATGAACTATGGAGCTTCATGATGGAGCTTGACAATGTTTGTTTCTTGTGCAGGTATCATCGGCGAATTGGCGTTATTATGACCTATGCCTTAGAATTATTGTGCGAATCTAGTCACAGATATCTAGTTTTTTTTGTTTTTTTTTGTTAAATCCTTGGTTTTATTCGTAACTACAGGAAAATACCCAGCATGTACCCTAAGGTATGGCCTAGAAAACCTATGCAAAACAAAAGAAACTTCAACCCCCAAAATAAAACAAATAACTGATAAAAATCAATAATGTCCATCATAAGCCTACAGGACTGGAAACAATATTTAGGAACCCAAATTTGAACCCCTCATAAAAGGAAATCCTGTGAGCATCACTGGAAAATTCACCAAGTTCTTAGAAATAAACAAAGAAAAATCTTTAATCAAATTCCTCCCTGCCTCATTTTCTTTCCATAGGGTCAAATCCGGCTCTATGTTGAAACCTTCAGGATCCACCCCCTCCCTCTTACTTGCCAGGGCTAGGCAATCTGTAATAATATGATGAAATATCTAGTCCGCTAACCTATACCAGTTGCAGGTAGGGTTGCAATCTTGACTAGACCAATCTGATTGGGTATTTAGGTAGCTCTTATTCACTCTCATTTGGTGTATTTGACCTACTTGAAACTTGGACAAGACCATAAAGTTCCAATATGTCCTAAAAGGTGGTCTGTATGGGTAGTAGGGGGGATAGGCAGAATCTATGCACTCCTTGTATATATCCTTTCTTACTTTCTGCTTTGCCTCCATCTAGACTTTGGCACCTTCTTTGCTAATGGGAGATAGTCTATTTGGTTTCTCAGGAAAGGGCCACTTCTCAAAAACTGTGGCCATCCTCACTCCTATTTTATCTATCAGGAGGTGTCTCTGGATATTAGACTTAGATGACAAATGCCAGGTCTTTGGCCATGCAATTCCCTTCTTCGAAAAAGCCAGCCTCCGATTCATTCCCAGTTGAAAGAGGCAAACTGTGGGTAACCTCCCAGGAGCATTACTATTACAATATTATTCTTAGGTAGAGCCATAATGATGCAGACTGCTGTCATGAGTGAGACTTGTTTGATGTACAACTTGATAGGTGCTAGGCAAGCCTCAGTCAATAGTGTTGTTAGGTTGGTTGTGAAGAATATATTGGTAATCCACCTCACTACCTTATTCTAAAATGTCTCCATCTTTCTCTTCATAGTCACTGTTGGGGTTAGTATCTCCATCCCATAGAGTAATGTAGGTAGAATAATCCCTTTTGCCAGTCTGCAAGCCTTGTATGGGGACAGTCCTTTGCTCAGGGTGGAGAGTCTTTTTATCCTGAAGAAGGCTCCTTGAGCCAGAGCTAGTCTCTTTATAAAGTGTGTCAATATTTCAGTATTGTCTGAGAGCCAGTAGCCTAGTCACTTTAAAGTCTGGACTGCCAGTTCCTCAATATGAGATTGAACAGTCACCTTATCTACTGGCCTCACCCCTTATTCCCTCAGTGTTCACCAATGCATGAGTTCAGTTTTGCCTATACTGAAGGAGAGTTCCAGTATACCTATTCTCTTCATAATTGTATGGGTTCTCCTTTCCAGTATCCTTGTATTCCCATACTATGAGTCACTGACTACTAATATCTAGAAGTTGTCAATATAGGATGAGGAGTGTATAAATTTGTCATCCATATCTATATGTAGTGAGCTCACATAGATTACAAATAGGAGCAGTAATAGAGGAGAGCCCTTCAGTATCCCTTTGTCAACTGCCATTGGGGTCCTTGAGCTGTCTAAGTAGGCTAGCATTATCTGACAGTTGCTAATAAAGTTCCTGATCTAGTCTAGTAGGTAACTGAGTACATAGCCACCCTGTTCTAACTTTTCTAGGGGCTTTCAGTGGTTTATATTATCAAAGCCACTCTTCACATCAAGGAAAATCATACTAACTTTCTTCTCAGTAAATTGTGATTCACTTGTTTAGTATTTCAGGGCTAGTACTACATTGATAGTCAACCTCTGTGGAAGTGACCCTATTTGGTTCAACATGTACAGGCCTAGCTTGAAAGCAATCTTTATCAGTCTGTTGTTGACTACCCTCTCTGCTATCTTCAAAAAGGTCTACATCAGGGTCATGACTCTGAAGCTACTATAATCAGTATACTCTATTTTGTTTAGCTTTGAGAGTATTATGGTAATCAATTCTTTCAACATAGGAGGGGTGAAGGTTCCATTTCAACATGTCCTCCACCAATGCTGGTAGTATCTTTGGGTTGATCTGATGTATTGTGCATAGACAAAATTAACTGAACAACAATGAACACTAATGATTTCTGTCATGATGATAACCTACTCAATAAATCCAATAACTCCAACATCAACCAAGAAAAATAATTAAAAATAATTTAAATATATAGTAGTAATCAGTACTTAGTATACTATCTATCTGCCTTAATAATAGCTTTTATCCTATCTACCATAGATCCTGCTAGAGTATCAAAGACTTCTAGGTCAAGAAGCTTCCAACAATAAGTAATGACCTCCTCAATTACTTTTTTGAACATATCCTTAGGACCTTTCATGAGATGGAGCTCAGACTACTACTTAGAAAGCTTATCCTTAATCAGAAACCATATATTCTCAATTGGATTAAGATCTGGCGAATAGGAAGGAATTTCCAATAGGGTAATTCTGTTATGGGGTAGCCCAACTATAGATAGTGCAGATTGGCCTAGGCTATATGTTTCTTGAAGTAAGGTAAAGTAAGGTGAAACAAAGGTTGTCAAGGTTGGCTCAGAAAGTTATGTGCATAATAAGTATTTTCAAGAGTAAAAGTAATAAATATATTAATAAGATCTCTTCTCCATTGCTTGATGTTTCTAATAGCTGGGAGTACCTCGATATTTATATTCCCATCTGGGTTATCATGAGCTACAATCAACTCCCATACTATCTAAGTACCTCCGTCAAAAACCTCTTATTTTTTCTAAGTGTGAACACTCCTGACCTTGAGAATATTTTGCCTTGCTTATCTTCGATCTTTTCAAATTCCTATTTGTTTCTGAGGGTGTAAACACTCTGCCAGTAGGTAGTCTTCGATTTCTCTACTATATGAACTTAATTTGAGTATGCTGCCCTAATAGCTACTATACTAATTGTTCTGCCTCAAAATATAAAATGATCAGCTTTGATGAATGAGCATGGCTATTGCATTGTATATTTATGCATCACAAATCCCATCAGGCATGAATGACTTTTGGCTCTGGATCAAGCCAATGGCTCATCAGGTAAAAACCTCTCATACTGATTCTCGAGCAGACCCTCTTGGGGTGCTACTTCTTTCAAAGCAAGAGGCTCAGCTCTATGGCTACTCTTTGGTGCCATAGGCTCACAATATTTGGTCACTAATGATTTCTTCCCAATTTGTCCCATTACCTATCAGCTATAATATTTAAATGCTAACATACAGGATAATAACTTGTTCAATACTTAACTGAATTTCTTCGAGTCACTTCACATGAGTCACCAAAGGTACCCTCTCATATATCCTATGGACAGCATCCAGTCGGATGGACAGCGATGACATAAATGGTGTTATGCTGAAGGTGTCGTTTATTGCCTCTGAAGTGTTGGGATGCAACTCAGCCATAATATTGTGATGATGCCCAGTCCCTACATGGGGGCTGCAGGGGTATGGTAGAAATAATCCTGAGTAAAGGCCAGGTAATTATGGCCGTTTTTTCCACATGCCTAACAAATTCTATGCTTCCTGAACTACCTCATGAAGGGCAAGTGAGTCTTAGCATTATCAATGATTAAGAAGACCTCCTCTTTTCCTAATTCTCTCTTAATATCCTCTCATATCCTTACAAAGTCATAATGATCATAAACATTAATAATGGACTTTCCAGTAACTCCACCAACAGCAGAAGAAGAATCAGGAAAAAGAGGAAGAAATAGACCATGTCTTTGACCACGAAAAAACCAAGTCATCATTTGACTAACCTTTCACTCTCCTACCCTAGCACTATACTCAACACAGTCCTTATTCCACTTCTCCTTTGGATATCTGAATATCCATTTCCTCCTCTTCCCTTCCCCCCCCTCAACAGTAACCTTATCTACCCAGATTACCCTTCTCCTCCAAATCTTCTTAGTCCAATGCCTATAAGCCAATACCCATTTCAATCTCTTCTGAGTAAGAGCCTCATCAATATGTACCCTCTCTTGAGCCATCTACTTTTTGAGATTTTTTTCTGCCAGTCTATGCTTTATAGTCTTCTGAGAGACTTCTGGTGCAATTTTCTTAGCAATGTCTTTGTAGGTGGTATTGCAGTTTTCAAGGGCTTCCTCAACCATAGCATCATTCTGAGCCTTGGAAGTCTTAGAACATTTTTCTCTACCTTTTCTCTCTTTCCCCTCTTGGTCTCCTGCTACCACTGTATCATGAACAGTAGTAAGAGGGATGTTGAGATAGTTGGAAATTTCTCTCAAGAGCATGCCTCTCTCATGTAACCCATACATCCTCCTTCTTATCCATTGACTGAGATACTTAGAAGGAATAGGTTTATAGGTATAGCTGCAAAGAATAGAAGCTATTATTTCTTAGAATAAAAAAAGGGAGGATATTATGAGGTTCTAGTTAAGAGGTAATGATTTTTCTGGGAGGGTTTGTTGTGCAGAATTGTTGCAAAGTGATGGTTGCCACACTTGTATGTGGTATTCAGTTAATTTTATCCATGTACAATATATTTATCCAAATTGAGTACAGTACTGTGGAGGATATTTCATGTCATGCTAGAGTTAGGTAATAGGCCACCTGTTGTAACTAGGGCTTAGTTGCTGTGACCTTTGTTTCTTAGCTAGGCTGTTTTCAAGGTTAGGGCACATGACTAGTGCAGCCTTGTAGGGTACTGTGGGAATGAAAAATGGTTTAAGGGTAGAGGCGGAAAAGTTAGTTTTAATTCATAGACCTAGGAAAATGTAGCTAGGTTTTCGTTGATGGGACGGTGTTTAGTGTTCCCTCGACCACCTTCAACGATGGAGGACGGTAGTTATAGTAGGACATAGAGGTGCAGAGAAAGAGATAGGTGAAGTTTTTGAAGAGAAAGTAGAAGGGGTAGACGGTGTCGTCACTAGAGTCCCGGAGAGGGTATGCTGTTACCCAATAATCATCCGGCTTCTCTGGAGACGCCCGGTCTAGGAAGAGGTTAAAGGCGGTAAGAAGAGTTGTAGAAGACCCGGGAGACGGGTAGTGGTAAGAGGTGTAGAGGTAGAAGGTGAGCACGGGAAAAGAGGCGGTTCCGTAAGAGTTTTTAGTAGGATTGGCGGCCTTAGGCACGGTCTTGTTGTGTTCGTAAAGGGTCTAGAGAGGACAAGTGGTTTGTTCATGCTTGTGTTCTCTGTCCTCGACTGCTACTACGGTGTAATAAACGTTACAGTCCCCGACCCGCACCATCTTAACATGCACCCCACTGGCGCCATTGTAAGCGTGGTCTTTCGCCTCTAAGAGCCGCTGGTAGGACTTACGCCATTAGAACCAGGACAACAAGTGCAAGTACCGCATATGCTAGAGCTTAGACGACAACAAGCTTCCACCTTTGTCGACCTAAACCCGTTCATAGGCTTATCACTGGAGAACATGGTGTTAATTTTGTCCACTGGGAACTTAACGGTGCTGCTTGCACGTAAGGCCAAGGGACTATAGGACTACTGACAGAGCCAGGTGCTGGGTAGCTACTGAGTATACGCCTGTACTTGCGTAATTTGACTAGGACTCAGTATCGTCTGCTTTCTGGTCCTGAGTGTCGTCTACTAACGTGGTGTAGTCGAAAAGGTTGGCGTAACTGGACTCCTTATCTTCCACACCTTATGTCTTAACGGCCTCAGACATGTAGAGAAGGGAAAACTGATCCTGCTTTCCCTAGGCCAAGAGGTTAAAGAACTTTCCTTTTGAAATGGTGTCGCTCTCGGAACTGTTTGCATTTTAACCCCCTTAGGAACTCCAGTTTTCACTGAGAAACTGCTGCAAGGACTAGGAAGTACGGGAACTACTTTCGTTAGCGCTTATCCCTTAGGTATAGGAACCCTTAGAAAGAGCTGTTGAAGAGCTGTGCCACGTGTATTAGCGCTTACACGAGTAAGAGAGGAACCTCATTTCTTTCGTAGAGTAAGACGTGGCGTTTGTTGCTACTACGGACTCATCGAAAGTGGGGTATCGCCAGAAATTTGAGGAGTTGTTAGAAGCTTATCGAGAAGAATAGTGGAAGTCCATTCTGCATCATGGTGGTTACGGTACGCAGTGGTAGCGCGAGTTCTAAGACTGCTTTGTCCGCTTAGAAACTAAATAGCCATCGTAGCTGCCAAGGACCTAATTACCACTCTAGGGTCCTTTCACGTCGCCAGAGTTACAGTAGTTCCATGAGGAGTTGCGAAAGGCTGTTCAGACACGATGGGGGTAATTTTCCTCATTAGAATTATTTTCAACAGTAGGAACCCCGAAAGTTTACTTACCACCCCTGTCGACCCCTATTGCCATCCTATAACCAGACTAAACGACTCTACCATGCTCCTTTGCTCTTCTAACTACCATGACTACGGCACCTGCTTAACCAATTGACTGCCATAGCCGCCTCTTCTAGAAGCAACTATAGATGTCGGAATGATTTCAGCCCGCCGCATAAAGGAAGGTCCAACACCTTCGCTTATAGTCAGCTTTGGCTTTTCAGCATTTTCTCTAGCACGCTTTTTTGCATTTATTATTTTTTTTGGCTTCTGCGTTGATCAGAGAGACCACATCTTTGGTTTCTTAGGCAAAGTCTCGTGGTTACTTTCTTGGTTTTGGCCAGGCCTGCATTTTGACTTTATTATCTCTTCCAAGTGAAGAGATTCCCCTTTGTTTGTGTCCTTCCCTTTAGCAGCCAGCTTTCCACTTGTTTGTGATTGTCAACACCCGTTTTGCGGCGAGCGTGTCGACCTTCAGCATACCAGCAAAAGCCTTTTGTTTAGACAGCTTCCCTTAGTGTGAGTTCTTCCTTTCTTTTATTTCAGCCTTTTCCCTTTGTTTTTATTTAAGCGCAAGCAATTACGATAGAGCAACAGGCAAAAGAGCAGACCAGAAGCAGGGAGGTACATTTTTCCATGTTTGTAAGCAGGGAAAATTTCCTTGGAGGATCTGTTGTTGGGTGTTTG